>CM054138.1:47548032-47578782 GCA_028751875.1 Rapana venosa
GAAAAAAAAATTCAGTTTAGAAAAGTAAATTTTATGACAGAGACTGCAAAACCCCCCAACCCAGTCACCCCCCTTATGTACCAAAATTATCTTTAAAAAAAAAAAAATTTCTTGAAAAAACTAACACAGAAAATTAAAAATGCTTCTTTTAGACAATCAAAAAAATAAACTTTGGAACAGAGGGAACGCCAGTGTTGCAAGTTCATGACAACAAAACCAAAAGGAACGAGCTGAAAAAATTAGGGTGTGTGTGTTTTTCGGGGAGTGTGACATTTTGGTGTGCACCACATGGGGCACGCACGTTGTGTGTGTGGTGTGTGTGGTGTGGTGTGTGTGTGTGTTGGTGGTGTATGTTATGGTGTGTGTTTTTTGTTTGGGGAAGGCCACGGGGAAGTGGAAAGGGGTCTGAGTTAAGGAAAAACAAAATTGGAAAAAATCAATCTAAAATATAACTAAAAACCTACCTGTCCAGGTGTGAGGAAGACGACTTGCGCGAGGGGGAGGTCCAGCTGTAAAGTTGAGGGAGATCAAGGGAAGTTTGGTGTTGAACAGTCACTAAAACTGGACCTTGTCCCGGGGCTCACTAAGGGCGCTTCCCCACGGGAAACAAGTGACATTTTTTTTAAACTCATCCATCATTTTTAATAAACGGGAATAAGAACAATTCTTTATAGAAATCAAATCAGAGAACACGGGATTGTTTTTAAATTTAATAAACATTTTAAAAACCATATCTAAGGGGGCAACAAACTCATGGTGAAGTTCCATTCGTGCTGAAACCTTTTGAGCAAAGGATACCCGCCCAGCGTGTTATTGAAACGTTGTATCTTCCCCCCTGTAAACAAAGCGGATATCGTAATGTGATTGAACAAAGTCATCAAAAGGGCAAGTGCGGGAGAGCTTTTGGTCAACAGACAGGGGAAAAACCCCAAAAATAGGGCTGGGGGAAATGTTTCATTTACTGGGAAAGCGTTGGGGTTCAGGGGTTGCAGAGTTGGTGGGGTTTCCCCCTCACATTCTGAGGGAATCGTTTTGATCTGTTTTGTAATTCGCAGTTGTTTTCTGTGAATTTTATATTTTGGATCTTTTACAGAGTTTTTTTTATCCTGCAGAGAATCAGTCCTAGTTGTGTCATATCACACCGGGCTCTTGCTTTGTAAACCAGTTCGTTACTTTTTCTTCCAAGCCACAAATTGAATTTGATCATCAGTTGTTTAAAGGGTTAGTCTCTGCTGAGCCTCTGCTGATTTGGTGGTGTTGTCTGTCTGTTTTGTAATTTGAAAAAATGAAAACCGGGGAAAAAGCGGACTCACAAGACTAACAAGAGGACATGGTTTAAGCTGATGAAGTGCCCCCAATTTGAAGGTTTTGGTCCAACACTACACTGTCTTTTTGCCTCAGTGTTATACCTAAGTCTTTGTCTGTTGTTTTACAATTCAAAAATTTCACCCCCAGTTATAGCCGTTTTTGTACCACTGTTTTTGGCTTTGTTAATGATTTTCAGAACTGTCCAAACAATCTAATGCCATAATGGTTAGGATTTGAAAAATCTAACATTCACCCCCCAACTGACACCAACGCGGGGGGTTTCTATTCAAATTAAGTTATGAAGATGGTTTGCAGAGAATACAAACAAACAAGGGCCGGCCTAACTCCAAAACATTCTAAAGTTGTTTTTTTCTTTTATTTCATTGGGGTTTACAGCTGGTAACTTTAACAGAAACCGATGTGCTTTCCATCTTAGTTTTTTGATGAATGGTCATGCGTTTTTCTTTTCTCCTTACCTAAATTTTCTTTTTTATCCAGCATTTTTATTTTCTTTCCTTCTTTCCCTTTCTTTGGTAAAAAAAACTGGTTAAAAAATGTTGGGTTTTTTATCTCCCAAAAATGCTTGGTTTGGCTGAAAAATCAAGAGGCATCCCCAAATTTGGAAAGTACAAAAAACCCGACTTATCATCGGGATCTTGGGCGTTATTCAGCCTAGGGATTTGACTGTCGCTGGAAGGTTCTTGGTTTGTTCCCCCATTAGGGGGCCCCGGTTGTTGTTTTTGGTTTGTTGTTTTTTTCTTTTTTTTTGTTTGATTGTTTGTTTGGGGTCGGTTTTTATTTTGTTTTGTTTTTTTGTTTTGTTTTTGTTTTGGGTTTTGGGTTTTTGTTTTTTGGGGGGTTGCTTTGATTGGCTCTTAGAGCTAAAAAGTACCATGTACCTGAACACACAACAACAAATATGCTTGCATGCAACACATTCACTCACTCACCACTCACTCACTCACTTACAAACAACAAAACAACATTTCAAGAAAAGTATCATACAAATTCAATCCAACGCAAATCTTAACATGACTACTTTTTAAAAAAACCTAATAATTTCCACAAAACATCCTCAACAGATCTGAAAATCCATGCATACTTTAAATAATAAACATATTTTAAACAAAAAAGTAAAAAGACTTCAAAGACTTTTCACAGTGATTTAAAGTCATTATTCTTTCTTTCTTTTATCAGTGGGAAAACTTTTACCTTGATCCCGAATTCTTCAGTTAAAACGTGCAAGAAGATTGTTGGATAATCTATAATCTACACGCCTGAGAGGCAACGGAACCAGAGGAGAAAGAAACGTGGTATAATGAAGATAAAGGAGAGGGTGGGGGCCTGAGAGAAGAAGAGAGAGAGAGAGAGAGACGAGCGAGAGACGAGAGAGAGAGAGAGAGAGACAGAGAAGAGACAGAGAAAGAGAGAGACAGTGAGAGAGAAAGCGAGAGGAGAGCGAGAGAGACGAGAGAGAGATAGAGAGGATGAGAGAGAGAGACGATGCGAGAGAGCGATTGAGAGACAGAGAGAGAGAGAGAGAGGAGAGAGAGAGAGAGAGAGATAGCCAAAGTGGTTAGAGCGTTGTGTTCGCGATTCGACGACCCCGTTTAAGGGGATTTTCTCCCCAGAGCTGACATCAGTACTGACTCCACTCCCCCCCCCCCAAAAAAAAAATTCTTGGAATGAGACTATAAACCGACACCCCGTGTGCAAACGCACACAGAATATTAAATTCTTGGCACAAATTATAGTATACTATATAGAGTATACTTTTTTAACGAAGACAACAAAGAAAATGGTTGCAGATTCGTCCTAGCAAAAGAATATCAGACACCGAAATTTAATGAGACAGGGAAATAGATTAGGTAATAGGGCAGGAAGAAATATGAAAACCAGTTTTAATGGGTAAGACTAGACAATGAAAAGGTGAGGAAAAGGCAGAAAGAATTGGAGAGAAGGATAAAGAGAAAAAGAGAGAAAGAAATACACAAACAACGAAAGAAAACCCTAGAAAAAGAAGAAGAAGAAGAAGAAAAAAAGAAGATTTATTTAATGTATTTATTTTATTTTATTCTTTTATATCGAGGATAGTGGAATAAGCATCCATGTGGGTTTTTTTTACATCCAGTCCCCGTGTGTATGCGGTGTTGTAAATTCTGCCATCTGTTCTCACCGTCACACAATGGCCTTCTCTTACGAAAAGTGGAAGATTATTTAACGTGTGCACAAGATGTTCTGCGTGCGTTCACACACGGGGCGTCGGTTTCTAGTCTCATACGAAGGACTTTGGGGAAATGGGATCTGCACTGATGTTAAAACCAGGGGAAAATATCCCCTTAAACGGGAATCGAACCCTGGGTCGTCAGATTGCGAGCGCAATGTTCTTACACTAGCTATTCCGTCCGCCATGGATGCAAATTGAGGGTAGCTGAAGAGATTGGTCTTGAGCAACAGACTATCAGCCACCAAATGAGAAGAAGAAGAAGAGTCAAAGAGTGGCTTTTTAACAGTTTTTGTAGTCCTGTTCGTAGATCAAAAACTTTCTTCTTCTTTTTTGTGTTGCTACTTTCAGTTTCAAACCAAAATGCATGTTCAGTTTCAAACACCAAAGGATAAACCAGTGTTCTTCTAGGCATTTCTCTTCTTCACTAAGAACGGTGTTCAAATAGTCAGGCTTCTATCCTCCTCCCGAAACATTTCAGTGAAAATATCAGAGAAAATAGTTACTGACTATAAGAAAAAGAAAAAAAGAAAGAAAACAGTGGTACGATTCAAGTACTTCCAAACTCTTGCCAACAATAAGTACTTATGCCCCTTTGAATGCAACCAGTGACCCGGTTAATCGTCCGTTGGGTGCCTGGGCAAAGATTTATAGTGTCATTAACATGGTAAACATTATATCACAGCAGTAACCTTTTTTGCCATGGGAAAAAGGCATAGACTTTCCCCTTCCTGAGAAAAGCTTAACATACATGATCTCACATTATTCTTTAGCTGAGCCAGGTGGGGTTTTTTTTCTGTGGACAGAGAACAATATTTGTAAGATTGTATTGTATTGTATCGTATTGAATTGTATTACATTGTATACCACTTTTTGTCACGGCAGATTTTCTGCGTGAAATTCTGCCTGCTTATCCCGGGAAAGCCACAAAAAGAAGCGAAACCACAATTATTTTCCTTTATTTTCTGTCTGTATGCGT
The DNA here is from genome assembly GCA_028751875.1 of Rapana venosa. Lineage (NCBI taxonomy): Eukaryota > Metazoa > Mollusca > Gastropoda > Neogastropoda > Muricidae > Rapana > Rapana venosa. The sequence continues at coordinate 47,552,544 of CM054138.1, forward strand.
AGTTGTTGTCCCTATCAGACTGCCTCCTTTTCTCTAAAAAAGATGTTGCTAGGGACAACACCTCTGTTGTTGTGGGTTCTGTAAAAGGCATTAGTGTTCCCATAAACGAAGCGTTCATTGGGGAGCGAGGTGTCAGAGAACCTCAGCTGAGGCTGGGATCGGTGGTCTAGAGTTCTGATTTTGTTAATTTCTGGACCCCTTTGGGGATTTTTTCTTGAAATAAAATCTTGAATCTTGAATCTTGGTTAACGCGCCTGGTCTAGAAAGCGAAAAAGTCCGAGTCGGAAAGTGGGCGGTGGTTCAAATCCCGTTTGGACCCGAAAATTTTGTCACCATCCACTAGACCTTGAGTGGTGGTCTGGGGCGCTAGTCTTTGGATGAGGACGATTAAACCGAGGTCCCGTGAATTACACAAAATTATTTAGCGCACGTAAAGAACCACGGCACTAAGTGAGTTGTCCTGGCAAAATTCTGTGAAAAAAGTCACTCTGATAGGGAAAAACAAATACAGTTGTAGACAGAAAAAAAATATAAAAAATTGTGGCGCTGCTCTGTGCGAACGCGCTCTTCCCGGGGAGGAGCAGCCCGACTTCACGCAGAGAAATCTGAACGTGACTTAAAGTGATATAAATAAATAAAATTCTCAGAGGCCCAGCATTTTGAGGCCATGTGCCTCATCTGGCTCTCCCTCGCTCGCTGTACCATTCCTGTTCCCTAAAGAGGGCAGGTACCCATTTACAGCTGGGTGAAACTGGGGGGACTTTACTGAAGCAAAGGCACGCCAAACGGTCACCCATCCACTTAGTAACCACGCTCCATGCTGCTTAACCTAGCTTTGGGCAAAGCATTTGCTCTGACCACTGGTGCTGTCAGGGTCGTTTTACGTGCGCTAAATGCGTGTTTCACACGGGACCTCATGGTTTGGCGTCTCCTCTGGAAAGACTAGCACCCAGACCACCATTTTCACAGTCAGTGGATGGGGGAAATGTTTGGGTAACAAATGGGGATTGAACCACCACACACTTCGAACCGGGCGTTTCGCATTTCTATGCAGGTGCATACCTCTAGGACCACTATACTGATCCACCACTGGTGACGTCACACCTAACCCCACCTCAGGAGGCTTGCAGCTACATACACCCATTAAAATCTGGCATGTATCATCTATCGTCAGAAACTCGATATCTTGTACTGCAAAAATGTTAAGAAATGGAATGCACAAACACACAACAGACTACACACCACTGACACACCATGCAAACACACACACACACACACACAAACACACTCACACACACACACACACACACACACACCACACACACACACACACTGAGGCTCTCCTGCTTCTTCGTCTCTAATTGATAAGGAATGACTGAATGCCAGGGTGGAGACTAGTGTAAATCCCGTGAGTCAAGGACAAAAGGTTTCAATTGGGATAGCTCGTGTGATGTTCTTTTCTAAATTGGCCCACAAGCTGTGAAATTGAAAGTTTCCATTTGTTGTGCTTTTTTTGACCTGGAGGTGGGGGGGGGGGGGTGGGGGGGGGGGGGCTCCTTTATGAGAACTGTTAGTAAAGAATATTCCCTGGGCAGGAATAACTCAATTTGCTCTGCTTGCTGTTCAAAGCAAGTTTGTGACTTGGCACAACTAAAGGTCATCTTTTTTCGGTAACAGTGTCATAAATCTGTCCTGATTTCCCCTGCATTTTCAAGTGCAGTTGGGTTTGTTTTGTTTTTTGTTTACTGTGCTCCAGATTAACACCACTGAGGTTTGCAACCATCAAGCCTAAACAAGATGCCTCTGTTCTCATTTTAGCCGCTTTGCTTTGATGTGTACTTTGATATATCTAATAGGAAACTTCTGAAGATACTCTCGCATACTCACAGACGCCATGTTGGGGTATTTCTACTGCAGTGCTTATTACCAGAATCTAACACAAGATACACAACAAATATAACGAGTATTCCCCTTTAAAAGCTTAACAAATTGACTGACATTAATGAAAATAAAAACGGCAAGAATTTCAAGCGAAATAGATTTGTTTTAATAGTTTTGAGCAGCCTGTTTGTGTGGCAGGCTTCTTGCTACAATCTGCGTGATTTATTTCTGTTAAAGCACCTTTCCTAACACGTGATGTGAAGTGTTACAACTAAAGCAATCGACTTTATATTATGCGTCTCATTATTTCAAGTTTGCTTTGAAGACATGAAATGTGAGAACCAGACAATTTCATTCTTAGACTGATTTTTAACAATACAGCTGACACGTTGATATGAAGTAATCCATCATATTTGCATTGTTTGAATGAAAGAAAAAAAAAGTGATTATTTCCTCACAGTAACCCCGCCTCCGCCAGTGTTCCCACACACCCCATTTGTAGTTAGTAACCCGGCTACAACACAGAATACTGCTCTCTATCACTACATGATTAGAAGTAAGCAGCTAAGCACACTGTTGCTTATAGGTAACTGAATATAAGGAGCTACCTACCTATGCCCTCGCCTTTCGGTAACAGGCCATACATAGTTATATTCAACATTTTCTTTTGTGCCATTGTTCCTGAAATCATGCTCATGGGATGACTCTCCTGCCACTGTGGGTACAGAATCGGTCAGGCAGTGGAACAGGAGGAGACAGCACATGCTCTGAGGTCCCACTTCTGTCTTCAGCTGAATGAGTCAGGTACTGATGGCTGTGGTCATGATGTTCGGCACTGGGCCTGCATTCATGATGGCACGCTGCTGAAGGTGTGCTGGCTGGGAGATTGAGCAGTAGCTGCTGGAGATGCGTACCTGCTGGAGGACGCGTACCATCTGCTGGAGATTGCGTACTCAAACTGCTGACAGTTGCTGTACCAACTGCTGAAAGATTGTGTACCAAACTGCATGAAGATTGCTTACCAACTGCTGAAGATTACGTACCACACAGCCTGAAGTTACGTACCACTGCTGAAGATTGCGTACCAACTGCTGAAAGATTGCATACCAACTGTGAAGATTACGTACCAAAGACTGCTGAAGTTACGTTTCAACTGCAGGAGATTACGTACCAGCATGCTTGAGTGAGGCGGTACCAAACGTTGAAGATTTGCGTACAATGCTGAAGATTGCGTAACCGACTGCTCGAAGATTGCGTACCAACTGCTGAGATACGTACAACTGCTGAAGATTGCATACAAACTGCTGGAGATTGGCGTACACTAACTACTGAAAGAGTGCGTACCACTGCTTGAGGATTGCGTACCAAACTGCTGGAGTTGCGTACCAAACTACGAAGATGCGTTAACAACTAGCTGCACCAACTACTGAAGATTGTACGTACAACTGCTAGAGATTACGTACCAAACTGCTCGCGAAGATTGCGTACCAACTGCTGAAGATTGCGTTACAACTGCTGAAGATTCGCGTCCACCAACTGCTGATAGATTGGGTACATTGCTGAAGATTGCGTACCAACTGCTGTAGACTGCCCACACCCAACTGCTGGTGGTTGTGTTGTCACACAACTCGACTGTGGGCTCCTCGGGTTGCGTTCTGCTCAGCTTTAGTTGTGTGTCTTGAATGAGGTCAGTAGCGCTGTGCTCAAGGCTTTCTGCCCACCACTGTTGCGATGCTTCTTTCCTGCTCCCACGTATCAGCTGAAGGGAGGGGAGAAGCTGAGATACCACCGTCGGTTGTTTTGGAAGAAATTGTTCTTTTGCCATACTTCTTAAACGCTGCAGCCTACTGCTGCGCGTGTACCATGTGCGGCTAGTTTGGGTGAGGCGCCAAGGTTGTAGGTTGACCAACAGTGTAGTGTAATCCACAGTTTTGTTCCTAAGGCCAGCTTGCAGACCCTGACTCCAAGTTCTGGAGTAGGGGTGCTGATAGGTCAGCACTGCTATGGAGACGTTGGCCCGTTTCAGGATGTTTTTGCCTCCTTCTGTGCTATACCTGCGTGTGTGTCTCTTCAATTGGACGTCTGTTCACTTAATGTGATATATATATATATACTATCTATATATATATAATATTATATATATCTGTGTGTGTGGTGTGTGTGTGTGTGTGTGTTGTGGGGTCGTGAGTGGTGTGTGTGTGTTGTGTGATGTTGTGTGTGGAGTGTGTGTGTGTGTGTGTGTGTAGCTTTCTCTACAGCTCCACTGGCTTGAGGGTAATAGAGGCTAGTTGTCACATGGTTGAAATTCCAGTCTTAAGCAAATGGCTGGAATTCTTCCCATGTAAACTGTGTTCTGTTGTCTGATATCAGCATCTCTGGTCTGCCGTGGTGAGCAAAGATGATCTTCATTTTGGTGATGATAGTTGTCGATGTCATTCTTGTAAGGTTTGAAATGTCAATGTATCTTGAATAGTAGTCCACACTAATCAAGAAAATGAATATTCTTGAATTCACATAATTATGTCAACTCCAATCATCAGGAACGCTTGACCTTTTCCCTATGGGTTGGAAGAGAACCCTTCTTTCCCAGTTCATGTACACTGTGCACATTTAATTTGTATGTTACCGTAACCAAGTAGTGGGTGATAACATAGGGATAATGTTTTAAGCAGTTTGGATGGTAGAGACAGTACCTTTCATTGTGAGGCTTTCTTTTTTTCAGGCAGAATCAAAAGCCAAGACATTAGCCTTGAAGTCTTGATTAATGTGGGGCCAACCAAATTACTTGTGCTCGTTTTTTTGCGCTTGATTCCCATGCGACCCTCGTGAATCCTTTCAAGCCCTCCTCGTTGTCATGAAACTAGGAAAAGGATCTTGTCTCCCTTGATAACGATTCCACGCCAGAGGCTGAGCTGTCCTCAGATAGCAAAAAGGTGTCAAGCTCCTGTTTTGACATCTTTCCGTGTATCAAAGCCAGCCAGGGTAGACTCGTGTGCTCAAGAGCTTTTTGATAGCTGGCATCCTTCTGTGTTTCTATCCTCGCCTTTTTTTCTAAATGGCCATCAGTAACTAGCCATGCTGCAGTGAGAGGGGTCGGGTAGCAGTGGTTAGAACATGCGCTCGCAACTGACACCGGGTGCGATTCCGTTCAGGGATATTTTTCCCCTGGTGGTTCACATCAGTGCAGACTCCACTCTCCCCAAAACTCCTTCGGATGAGACTATAAAACCGAGGCACCCCGTGTGCTACGCACACAGATACATCTTGCGAACACGTTAAATCTGTTCCACTTTTCGTAAAGAGTAGTCCATTGTGTAGCGGTGGAAACAGATGGACAATTTCAAAACCGCATACACCGGGGACTGGACTGTTAAAAAACACATGTGCTTATTCCATTATCCTCGATATAAAAAGTATAAAATTAAAGGTAATACAATAGACGACCAGGATATTCTGAACAGATGGACAGAATACTGCTCCGACCTGTATAACTTATTGAACCGCAGGAGAATCCAGAAGTCCTTAATGTACCGCAAGCAAAGACACAGACTGTCTCGCATACGCGCGCCACACACACATGGTAAAATGACAAACTTCTATTTGCTATTTCATAACACTATTGTCCTTAGTCCCATTTGTTCAATTCTTTAAGGTTAATTTATTTTTAATTACGGTTGTTTACCCAGTAGCTCTACCATCTTTTATGTTATCTCCTTATATTCTCATTAGTTCTCACTGATTTCGTCAATTGGTGTGATGAGGTGTATCCCGAGCTAAATGTGTCTAAAACTAAAGATCTTCCTATCCACTTCAGAAGATCGGGTCACGCTTCTGAGCATATTATCATCCACAGTCAAGAAGTTGAAAACGTTTCCAATTACAATCTGGGAACTATTTTTGATCGCAAATTAAACTTGGGATGATAACACTGACGCTATTGTCAAAAAGGGACAACAACGTAGGTATTTTCTAAGGAAGCTGAACTCATGTTTTGCTGACAAAAAGATTCTTTCTTTGTTCTACAAGTCCTACATAGAGAGTGTTGTAAGTTTTGCTTTCATCTGTTGGTACAACAACCTTAGTGTTAAAAACAAAGAATAGTCTTCGGAGAATTGTTAGAATCTGCTCAAAAATAATTGCGAGAGAAGACAAAGAGATCTCAAAGTGTACTGTGATCAGCAGCCTGTGCGCAAGCGACTCGCCATCTTGGCTGATCCTTCCCATGCTTATCGTCTTCGAAATTTCAGTTGTAGCCTCAGGACGCCGTCTTCGAGTGCTCCAAACAGTAAACAAATAGAAATAGAAATTCGTTTGCTTCCAGTAGTCATTCGAATCTAAATCAAAACAGCACTACCGAACAGTTTTACATTTTCTGGTTATACCTCCCTGATTGTTATGTGGGTGTGGGTGTCGTGAGTCATGAAAATCAGTACTCCTCTTATTTTACTTTTGGCTTAAATTGATTTTTAAATTTTCGGGGGTGTGAGTGTGTGTGTAAGTTTATGCCTGTTACTATTCAAATGGTCATTTGATGCGCTCGTCTTTTTAATCATGTTTGTTTTTCTTGGTTTTTGTTGTGTTTTTACAACATTGTTATTTCTCATTGATATGTTTGTGGGTATGTGTGTATTTGTGCATGCATACGCCATGCCATTTGTGTGTGCGACGCGCCTGGGTTTGTTATGGGGGGATAGTTATAATTATATACCTATATATATATATATATATATATATATTTATATATATTATATATATTATTAAGCTATGTTTAGAATGTTCATAACAATTTGAAATGTATTTTTCCCTTGGTCCATTGAGATAAATTTTGTATCAAGTGGCCTGTCAGTATATGTGATTGGCCCTTCATGGATTGATTAAAGTGTTTTTGACTTGACTTGACTTTAACTCTCTCTCTCTTCTATCTCTCTCTCTCTCTCTCTCTCTCTCTACTCTCTCTCGCTCTCTTCTCTCTCTCTCTCTCTTACTCTCTCTTGCACGCATTGTTCGTATTTCCTACCTCCCTCCTTTCTCTATTATCCCTTTAAATCAAAAAACGTTCTGATGAGGAACGAACACACAACACCACACAAACACACACACTTTCTCTCTCCTCTCTTACTCTCTATCTCTCTCTCTCTCTCTCTCTCTCTCTCTCTCTCTCTCCACCCACACACCCACACACACACACACAACACGCGACGCACGCACGCACGCCCACGCACGCACACGACACACAACACACTACACACACACACACATACAAACACATCACACACGACATAAACATAGTAAAAAAATCAATTTAAACCTTTCTCCTTATAAGATGAAATATGAAAAGGCCAAAATGATGAACCTTATAAGAACACTGTTTCATTAATATTGATTTTTTAAAATGTAAGCACAACATACACACATGCGCTCATCGGTTACAATAAAATATCCTGTACAATGTGTGTTGCACACAATTTCTCAGAATCACACACATGCGCGCGCGCACACACACACACATTCATACACACATACACACACAGCGACACCGCGCACGCACGCACGCAGCCCACACACCACGCCAGACCACTATTTATAGCTGGACGTTTAACAAAGGACCCACAACATACACACAAATGTGCAAGCACACACACACACAAATGCATACAACACACGCACGGACGCACGCACACACACACACACTCATACACTCTCGTTCATGCACGTGCAAGTATACACACACACATGCTCACACGCACACACATGCACACACGCACGCACACATGCACGCATATTTTACGCATGCATGCATGTGCGAGCACAAACACACACACACACACACTCATTCACAAAATCATATGGACACCACGGCTTTATGTTTAAAAAAATAAATAAGTGCTTATTAATAACATTCAAAATAAAAGACCACACACACAAAAACACACACACACACGCACACACACGCGCACGCTCACACACACACACACCCAAGCACGCACGCACGCACGCACGCACGCACGCGCGCGCGCGCGTTTGTCCCCATAGCGCTTGAAGAGTGATGTAGGCAAAACTCCAAGCTGGTGACAAAGTATAGATGTGCTTTAGATGTCCATGCAGGCAGAGAGAGATGTAGGAGTAGTATATATTCCATGTGTCTCCCTTCATAGTTTTACAGCCACAACAAGCTAGAAAAATTACCACTCGTCCACCGAAAACCATCGAACAAAAACATCAACGATAACAGAAGTAATCAACTTTTCTAATGATAAACAGCACATTAAAAAAAATGTTTCTTTTCGTTCCTGGGCTAGAGCTCCGAGGTTCACCAATGGTCAGATTTTGCGTACGCGACCATTAATTGTATACCCACCATTGAGGTTTGTCGTGTTCCAGCTTGGAGGGAATGATGACTAGAAACGACGTCAGAGTGCATGCGTTCTAAAATGTTTGTTCATTCCTTCCCACCGGCACGTAATGGCCTACTCTTCCGAAATGCTGATCGGGTTTTAATATGTGCGCCTGGTGTTCTGCGTGCGTTTGCACAAGGAACCTCGGTTTACAGTCTCATCCGAACGACTTTTGGGGGAGTGCAGTTGGCACTGATGTTAACTCCCAAGGAAAAAAATTCCCTTGAACAGGTGTATGAATGTAAGCTCAAACCTAGGATCAATTCCGGGTCGTCTGATCTCCAGCGCAACGCTCTAACCACCAGGCCACCCCCTCCCTCAAAAATGACATTTAAAAAGTAGTTTAAAAAAAAGAAAAGGTAAAGGTGTCACATAACCTACAAGGTCGTAGGGGAGCGAGATTGAGGGCGGCGGGGGGGGGGCCCCCCCGCCCAAAATTTTTTCTCCCCTCCTTTTTTCCTCGCTGCTTTACTCCTCCTCGACCCTAAAGAGGGCTGATACCCATTTTCAGCTGGCGTGAAATGCCCAGGACTGTATGAAGCTAAGACGCAAACGGTCACCCATCCAAACTGGTAACCAAGCTAGATGCTGTCTTTACCTTAGCTGGGGAAAGCGAGTGCTCTGATCGCTGAGATATCCCGTCTCTTATAAAAAAAAAGTAACAAATGAAAAAATAAACCGCTCTCTAAAAGGTAAAACTGATTAGAAATGGTCGTCACAGTTACAGCATTCGAATTGTGATACGAATTCGAGAAACACGCTGTACGAAAAGTATCACCGAAAGAAAAAAAAAGAAATTTTCTTTCTAGTAGTGTATTGTTGTCCTGGCATCCCATAAGCTAGAATGAAACCAGCTGCACATGTTCAACTTTGCATACATTGTATGATGCCACATAATGGTTCGTAAGTGTAACCCCAAGAGACATGGCAAACCTGTCCCAGATCTCTTTAGTCAGTGTAGACAGGGTTTGTTTATTTTATGTATTTATTTATTTACTCTTTTATTTCGAGGATAATGGAATAAGCACTCATGAGCTTCTTTGCATCCAATCCCCGTGTGTATCATCATCATCATCATCAGACCCGTGACCTTGGCGGTCGTGGGGGAGACACGAAAGACGATGCCGTGGTAAGCCTCCTCCATCCATCTCGGTCCTCGGCTCTGCGCAGTAGTGCCGAGTCATTCATCCTGGTCCATTCTCTGATGTTGTCCATCCATGACTTGTTCTGTCTTCCCCTCTTTCTGTCACCTTCGAGTGTTCCCTGCAGTACTGTTTTGGGCAGAGTGTTGTGGCGGGTGACTTGGCCGAACCATGTCAGCTTTTTCTTCTTGTCGATGGTGAGAAGGGATCCTGTGGACCTGCAGCCGCGTTATTAGATCTTGACACAATTCATGGTCTTGCGTTCTCTCCAGGATATGCCAGTAGTTTTTCTATGCATTTTGTTTCGAATGACTGCATTCGCTTTGCTCGTTTCAGCAGTCAATGTCAGGTTTCACTTCCGTTCAGAGGGATAGTCTGAATTAGGCTAGTGAGCTTTAGTTTGATTGGGAAATGATCTTTTACTTTCTTCCATATGGTGGTGAGTATTTGTCATAGGAAGATGTTGCCATGGCTATCTCTGACTTTGATTTCTGTCGTCGATCGCCCGTCCTTTTGTGAGTGTAGCGCCAAGTGTATTATATTTAAAAGCGTCTACCTCCACCAGTTTGTTGGCCGTTCATCGTAAATTTTAGCAGTGGGCGTTGCTCGTGCTGTTCACAAGACTTTACTTCTCCGAGCTCACTCCATCCCATATGCTCCAGCTCTGTTCTCAAATTGCGTCGTAAGATCTTGCAGCTCTGTGTTACTTCCGCCCATGAGGTCAATGTCATCGGCAACCGTATGTTGTTGAGGGGGCGGTCTGCGCCCAATGGAGTGTTAGAGTGAAGTCATGGAGGGTCTCTCTCATAATGTTTTCCAAGACCAGAATTAAACAGGACTGGAGATAACAGGCATCTTGTCGACCCAACTGTGGGTTTTGGAAGTAGTCTCCGACCTTATTGTTCAGAAGGACTGCACTGCTTGCAGTGTTGTATAGTGCTTGAATGGTTTGCCACTAGTCCTTCTTCAATGCCAAACATTAAGGGACCCTGGCCCACAGGCCTTCCGTGCCATACTCTGTCGAAAGCCTTTTCTGAAGTCGATTGCAAGGTGTGGAACAGGTCTCTCTGACTGTCGAAAGATGTTTTTCCATCAGGATGTGGCAGTTAAAAAATCTGGTCGATTATGCTCCTGCCTGCCACTGAGAACCAGCTTGTTCCTCTGCAAGGTTGTTCTTCTGCTCCTTGAGTCGATTCAAAAATAACTTTGGGCATGGATCTTGCTGGCCGTGGCTGATGAGGCTGATTATTCTATAGTTTTGGCATTGGGCGTAAATCCCCTTCTTGGGCTGGGTATGATGAGTGATTGTGTTCCATTCTGTTGCCACTGTTTTGTTCTCCCAAATCTTCTGACAGATAGCTGTAACATAATTATGTGATGACTGTTTCGACACCATGCTTGAGCAGCCTATGCTGGGTATATTGTCTGCTCCTGGGGACTTCCCTACTGGTAAGCTGAGATGGCTTCTTCCAATTCTTCCTCAGTATAGGTCATGGCGAGGGTGCTCTTGATGTTGCTGCTTTCTCTTCTATATTTGTTTTCCTCTTCTCAGGTTGTATTGGGTAGTTGTTACAGTTCTTGACAAATTCAGACCGCCTGTTCAGTGCGCTTAGGCTTTCTGTGAGGGGTTTCGGAGCTGTCTTCAATGAATGATGATTTGGTTTGAAGTGTTTTGTGAGTTTCTTCAGGGTGTGTATGCCTTTTTTACTGTTGCCCACTTTCATGATTTTTCGATTCTCATCACATTGATCACTGATCCACTTCTCTCCTGGCCCTTCGTGTGTATGCATGTTTTGTAAATTTTGTCATCCGTTCCCACGGTACCACACAATGCCTATCTTCCGAAATGCGGGAACGGGTTTCAACATCTCGTGCGCAAGTTTGTTCTGCGTGCCGTTTGCACATGGGACCTCGGTTTATAGTCTCATCGAAGGGTGTTGACATAACACCTTGCAAAAAATTGATGCTGGCACAGTCCGGGTCCCTAGACACAAGACTGGTCGCACCTTCACCTATCCTGTAGTCTTGCAGATGGAGGGACACTGAGAATTTGCAGCCAGCTTCTCTCCACTCCTCGCAGTTAGTTTACAGCTTTCTGTTAGCAAGGTCGTTCCTACTCAAGGCCAGTTCACTTTCCTCGCACCGATTGTATCTTCCATCGTTTTTCTTCTGTTGCCTCTTCGTTCCCTCCTTGTACTGTTCCCTGTTAGGACAGTTGGGCCTCACAGTCGGTGTTCGTGTGACGCGTACCCGTAGCATTCAGTTTACATTATTCACTGAAGTCAGGGCCACTTACATATGGCCCGATGGCGTTTTTAAGTTTGCGTTTTCACTTCCTCATAGTTAATATGTGTTTCCAATCAATGTTGTTTTTTGTAGTTTTTTTGGGCGTGTGTGGGTTTTTTTTGTTTTTTTACAACATTCTATTCCTACATTGGCGTGTGTGTATGTGTGTGTGCATGCATATGCCGTGCGTGTGTGTATGCGCGCCTGGGTTTGTGTGTGGGTTATATAAAAAAAAAATTAAAGCAATCTTGGAATGTTCATAACAATTTTAAATGTATTTTTCTTGTGTCTTTTGATATAAATATACGTATCACTGTGCCTGTCAGTATTGTAATTGCCCTTCATGGCATGATTAAAGTATTTTTGACTTGACTTGACTTGATTTATGTGATCTCTGTATGAGATAGCAAGAAGTTTCCAAAGAGAGTTTCATTTCCATTGCGTGTATCATTCTTTCAATATCTGCTGTTATGGTGTACGTTCTACATGCATACAAAAATATAGACCTGACCTGGGAACGCATCAGTCTGATTGAAACTTTTATCCATGGAATGGTTTCAACCACAGCTACGAAAGAATCTTGCCGCTACAGATAGGACGGACGAATCATTGTATTGAACTGTATTGTACTGCATTGTACTGCATTATATTGCATTGTACCCCATTAAGTCATAACAGATTAATCTCTGCATGACGTTCGGGCTGATGTCCTTGGGTAGAGCACGTCGCCACAGGAGCAGCGCCACCCATTATTTTTTTGTTTCTTTTCCTGTCTGTATGTGTATTTGTTTCCCCTATACCTATCACCGTTGCTTTTTTTTCTACAGAGAACTTTGCCAGGGACAACTCTCTTGTTGCCGTACGTTCTTTCACGTGCGCTAAATGAGAGTAGAAGCTGTCTACTTGTCCAAGGTCATACCACAATAATACAGAAAATAAATACCACATATATTATCATTCACACATTCACGTTTACAATTTCTCTCCCTTCCCTTTCGTCTCAGGCGTTTCAGCGGGTTTGTGAGTGTGTGTCATCGATTTCACGTTTGTTCACTTAATGTGATATTAGCCAAGGAGGGGGTGAGATAAGGGGTTCAAAGTTAGGAGATGCGTGTTGGTATAAAACAATGTATGCATCAAAATGCTATTTTCAAACAATATGTAGCTAAAACAAGGCAAAGAAACGCAATGACATGAGACTATAAACCGAGGCTCCGTGTTCGAACGCATGCAGAACATCTTGCGCACACGTTAAATCTTGTTCCGCTTTTCGGAAGAGTATGCCATTGTGTGCCGGTGGAAACAGATGACAGAATTTACAAAACCTCATACACACGGGGACTGGATTTTAAAAAGCACATGAGCGCTTTTTCCATTATCCTCGATATAAAAGAATAAATAAATAAATAAATAAATAAGTAAAATAAATAAAAACAATCAAAACTCAAAACAACTGAAAACTATGCTAAAAGCAGAACCTGAACAATTCTGAATCATTCTGATACCAAAGCCCCAATATAGCCCCAAAAGATACCAATGTTCCTGGGTAGAGCACGTCGCCACAGGGGCAGCGCCACCCATTATTTTTTGTTTCTTTTCCTGTCTGTATGTGTATTTGTTTCCTCTATACCTATCACCATTGCTTTTTTTTCTACAGAGAACTTTGCCAGGGACAACTTAGTTATACTTTACTACAACAACGAAAACGTTACTGGGGACCACTTCAGAGACAATGCTATCTCGCACAATAACCTTTTATTCTTTTATTCTTTTTATATCGAGGATAATGGTAAAAGCACCCATGTGCTTTTTTGCATACAGTCCCCGTGTGTATGCCGTTTATTATATTTTGTCATCTGTTCCCACCGGCACACAATGGCCTACTCTTCCGAAAAGCGGAACCGGATATAACGTGTACGCAAGATGCTCTGCGTGCGTTCGCATACGGGGCCTCGGTTTATAGTCTCATCCAAAGGACTTTTGGTGGGAGTGGAATCTGCGCTGATGTTAACTCCAGAGGAAAAATCCTCAGAGAAGGAGATTCGAACCGGGTTGTCAGATTGCGAGAGCGCCAATGTTCTAACTCTAACTATAGGCTATTCCGTTAACCCCCCCCCCCACCCTAACAAAAACAAAAACAAAAAAACCCCTAAAACCTTGGAATCGTTATCACCTCATGCAGAGTACTTATTTTGAAATGCTGGTAGGAACTTTTTTCCTAAATCCTTGACATTGATTCAAAATATGAATATTTGAAAAGTTGTTTTTTTTTACCGCATACACTTGGTATAGTTGTTGCAGTGATGGGATTGTGTCTTGACATGAGTGTGAACAAAAAAATACACTGCTGGAGACTGAAAGTGTGTTGCAATACTTTAAGCAATCACACACACACACACACGCACGCACGCACGCACGCACGCGCGCACACACACACACACACCCACACGTACACGCACACACTCACGCACACACACACACACACAATCTGCTCTGCTCCCAGTTTTCCCACGGCTGGGCAACATTAATGTTCAGTGTCTATAGTTCAACTGCATTCAACAATGGGGCGGCAGCACTAGGCCTTAGATGCTTCACCAGATCCGCAAGCCATTTTTTGTTAAAACGTGCAAGAAGATTGTTGGATAATCTATAATCTACACGCCTGAGAGGCAACGGAACCAGAGGAGAAAGAAACGTGGTATAATGAAGATAAAGGAGAGGGTGGGGGCCTGAGAGAAGAAGAGAGAGAGAGAGAGAGACGAGCGAGAGACGAGAGAGAGAGAGAGAGAGACAGAGAAGAGACAGAGAAAGAGAGAGACAGTGAGAGAGAAAGCGAGAGGAGAGCGAGAGAGACGAGAGAGAGATAGAGAGGATGAGAGAGAGAGACGATGCGAGAGAGCGATTGAGTGAGAGGAGAGAGAGAGAGAGGAGAGAGAGAGAGAGCGTGATAGCCAAAGTGGTTAGAGCGTTGTGTTCGCGATTCGACGATCCCGTTAAGGGGTTTTCTCCCCAGAGGCTGACATCGAGTACTGACCTCACTCCTCCCCCCCCAAAAAAAAAATTCTTGGAATGAGACTATAAACCGACACCCGTGTGCAAACGCACACAGAATATTAAATTCTTGGCACAAATTATAGTATACTATATAGAGTATACTTTTTTTACGAAGACAACAAAGAAAATGGTTGCAGATTCGTCCTAGCAAAAGAATATCAGACACCGAAATTTAATGAGACAGGGAAATAGATTAGGTAATAGGGCAGGAAGAAATATGAAAACCAGTTTTAATGGGTAAGACTAGACAATGAAAAGGGAGGAAAAGGCAGAAAGAATTGGAGAAGAAGGATAAAGAGAAAAAAGAGAGAAAGAAATAAACAAACAAAGAAAGAAAACCCTAGAAAAAGAAGAAGAAGAAGAAGAAAAAAAGAAGATTTATTTAATGTATTTATTTTATTTTATTCTTTTATATCGAGGATAGTGGAATAAGCATCCATGTGGGTTTTTTTTACATCCAGTCCCCGTGTGTATGCGGTGTTGTAAATTCTGCCATCTGTTCTCACCGTCACACAATGGCCTTCTCTTACGAAAAGTGGAAGATTATTTAACGTGTGCACAAGATGTTCTGCGTGCGTTCACACACGGGGCGTCGGTTTCTAGTCTCATACGAAGGCACTTTGGGGAAATGGGATCTGCATGATGTTAAAACCAGGGGGTGAAAATCTCTCCTTAAACGGGAATCGAAACCTGGGTCTCAGATTGCGAGCGCAATGTTCTTACACTAGCTATTCCGTCCGCCATGGATGCAAATTGAGGGTAGCTGAAGAGATTGGTCTTGAGCAACAGACTATCAGCCACCAAATGAGAAGAAGAAGAAGAGTCAAAGAGTGGCTTTTTAACAGTTTTTGTAGTCCTGTTCGTAGATCAAAAACTTTCTTCTTCTTTTTTGTGTTGCTACTTTCAGTTTCAAACCAAAATGCATGTTCAGTTTCAAACACCAAAGGATAAACCAGTGTTCTTCTAGGCATTTCTCTTCTTCACTAAGAACGGTGTTCAAATAGTCAGGCTTCTATCCTCCTCCCGAAACATTTCAGTGAAAATATCAGAGAAAATAGTTACTGACTATATGAAAAAGAAAAAAAGAGAGAAAACAGTGGTACGATTCAAGTACTTCCAAACTCTTGCCAACAATAAGTACTTATGCCCCTTTGAATGCAACCAGTGACCCGGTTAATCGTCCGTTGGGTGCCTGGGCAAAGATTTATAGTGTCATTAACATGGTAAACATTATATCACAGCAGTAACCTTTTTTGCCATGGGAAAAAGGCATAGACTTTCCCCTTCCTGAGAAAAGCTTAACATACATGATCTCACATTATTCTTTAGCTGAGCCAGGTGGGGTTTTTTTTCTGTGGACAGAGAACAATATTTGTAAGATTGTATTGTATTGTATCGTATTGAATTGTATTACATTGTATACCACTTTTTGTCACGGCAGATTTTCTGCGTGAAATTCTGCCTGCTTATCCCGGGAAAGCCACAAAAAGAAGCGAAACCACAATTATTTTCCTTTATTTTCTGTCTGTATGCGTAGTTGTTGTCCCTATCAGACTGCCTCCTTTTCTCTAAAAAAGATGTTGCTAGGGACAACACCTCTGTTGTTGTGGGTTCTGTAAAAGGCATTAGTGTTCCCATAAACGAAGCGTTCATTGGGGAGCGAGGTGTCAGAGAACCTCAGCTGAGGCTGGGATCGGTGGTCTAGAGTTCTGATTTTGTTAATTTCTGGACCCCTTTGGGGATTTTTTCTTGAAATAAAATCTTGAATCTTGAATCTTGGTTAACGCGCCTGGTCTAGAAAGCGAAAAAGTCCGAGTCGGAAAGTGGGCGGTGGTTCAAATCCCGTTTGGACCCGAAAATTTTGTCACCATCCACTAGACCTTGAGTGGTGGTCTGGGGCGCTAGTCTTTGGATGAGGACGATTAAACCGAGGTCCCGTGAATTACACAAAATTATTTAGCGCACGTAAAGAACCACGGCACTAAGTGAGTTGTCCTGGCAAAATTCTGTGAAAAAAGTCACTCTGATAGGGAAAAACAAATACAGTTGTAGACAGAAAAAAAATATAAAAAATTGTGGCGCTGCTCTGTGCGAACGCGCTCTTCCCGGGGAGGAGCAGCCCGACTTCACGCAGAGAAATCTGAACGTGACTTAAAGTGATATAAATAAATAAAATTCTCAGAGGCCCAGCATTTTGAGGCCATGTGCCTCATCTGGCTCTCCCTCGCTCGCTGTACCATTCCTGTTCCCTAAAGAGGGCAGGTACCCATTTACAGCTGGGTGAAACTGGGGGGACTTTACTGAAGCAAAGGCACGCCAAACGGTCACCCATCCACTTAGTAACCACGCTCCATGCTGCTTAACCTAGCTTTGGGCAAAGCATTTGCTCTGACCACTGGTGCTGTCAGGGTCGTTTTACGTGCGCTAAATGCGTGTTTCACACGGGACCTCATGGTTTGGCGTCTCCTCTGGAAAGACTAGCACCCAGACCACCATTTTCACAGTCAGTGGATGGGGGAAATGTTTGGGTAACAAATGGGGATTGAACCACCACACACTTCGAACCGGGCGTTTCGCATTTCTATGCAGGTGCATACCTCTAGGACCACTATACTGATCCACCACTGGTGACGTCACACCTAACCCCACCTCAGGAGGCTTGCAGCTACATACACCCATTAAAATCTGGCATGTATCATCTATCGTCAGAAACTCGATATCTTGTACTGCAAAAATGTTAAGAAATGGAATGCACAAACACACAACAGACTACACACCACTGACACACCATGCAAACACACACACACACACACACAAACACACTCACACACACACACACACACACACACACCACACACACACACACACTGAGGCTCTCCTGCTTCTTCGTCTCTAATTGATAAGGAATGACTGAATGCCAGGGTGGAGACTAGTGTAAATCCCGTGAGTCAAGGACAAAAGGTTTCAATCTGGGATAGCTCGTGTGATGTTCTTTTTCTAAATTGGCCCACAAGCTGTGAAAATTGAAGTTTCACCTTTGTTGTGCTTTTTTTAGACCTGGAGGTGGGGGGGGGGGGGGGGGCTCCTTTATGAGAACTGTTAGTAAAGAATATTCCCTGGGCAGGAATAACTCAATTTGCTCTGCTTGCTGTTCAAAGCAAGTTTGTGACTTGGCACAACTAAAGGTCATCTTTTTTCGGTAACAGTGTCATAAATCTGTCCTGATTTCCCCTGCATTTTCAAGTGCAGTTGGGTTTGTTTTGTTTTTTGTTTACTGTGCTCCAGATTAACACCACTGAGGTTTGCAACCATCAAGCCTAAACAAGATGCCTCTGTTCTCATTTTAGCCGCTTTGCTTTGATGTGTACTTTGATATATCTAATAGGAAACTTCTGAAGATACTCTCGCATACTCACAGACGCCATGTTGGGGTATTTCTACTGCAGTGCTTATTACCAGAATCTAACACAAGATACACAACAAATATAACGAGTATTCCCCTTTAAAAGCTTAACAAATTGACTGACATTAATGAAAATAAAAACGGCAAGAATTTCAAGCGAAATAGATTTGTTTTAATAGTTTTGAGCAGCCTGTTTGTGTGGCAGGCTTCTTGCTACAATCTGCGTGATTTATTTCTGTTAAAGCACCTTTCCTAACACGTGATGTGAAGTGTTACAACTAAAGCAATCGACTTTATATTATGCGTCTCATTATTTCAAGTTTGCTTTGAAGACATGAAATGTGAGAACCAGACAATTTCATTCTTAGACTGATTTTTAACAATACAGCTGACACGTTGATATGAAGTAATCCATCATATTTGCATTGTTTGAATGAAAGAAAAAAAAAGTGATTATTTCCTCACAGTAACCCCGCCTCCGCCAGTGTTCCCACACACCCCATTTGTAGTTAGTAACCCGGCTACAACACAGAATACTGCTCTCTATCACTACATGATTAGAAGTAAGCAGCTAAGCACACTGTTGCTTATAGGTAACTGAATATAAGGAGCTACCTACCTATGCCCTCGCCTTTCGGTAACAGGCCATACATAGTTATATTCAACATTTTCTTTTGTGCCATTGTTCCTGAAATCATGCTCATGGGATGACTCTCCTGCCACTGTGGGTACAGAATCGGTCAGGCAGTGGAACAGGAGGAGACAGCACATGCTCTGAGGTCCCACTTCTGTCTTCAGCTGAATGAGTCAGGTACTGATGGCTGTGGTCATGATGTTCGGCACTGGGCCTGCATTCATGATGGCACGCTGCTGAAGGTGTGCTGGCTGGGAGATTGAGCAGTAGCTGCTGGAGATGCGTACCTGCTGGAGGACGCGTACCATCTGCTGGAGATTGCGTACTCAAACTGCTGACAGTTGCTGTACCAACTGCTGAAAGATTGTGTACCAAACTGCATGAAGATTGCTTACCAACTGCTGAAGATTACGTACCACACAGCCTGAAGTTACGTACCACTGCTGAAGATTGCGTACCAACTGCTGAAAGATTGCATACCAACTGTGAAGATTACGTACCAAAGACTGCTGAAGTTACGTTTCAACTGCAGGAGATTACGTACCAGCATGCTTGAGTGAGGCGGTACCAAACGTTGAAGATTTGCGTACAATGCTGAAGATTGCGTAACCGACTGCTCGAAGATTGCGTACCAACTGCTGAGATACGTACAACTGCTGAAGATTGCATACAAACTGCTGGAGATTGGCGTACACTAACTACTGAAAGAGTGCGTACCACTGCTTGAGGATTGCGTACCAAACTGCTGGAGTTGCGTACCAAACTACGAAGATGCGTTAACAACTAGCTGCACCAACTACTGAAGATTGTACGTACAACTGCTAGAGATTACGTACCAAACTGCTCGCGAAGATTGCGTACCAACTGCTGAAGATTGCGTTACAACTGCTGAAGATTCGCGTCCACCAACTGCTGATAGATTGGGTACATTGCTGAAGATTGCGTACCAACTGCTGTAGACTGCCCACACCCAACTGCTGGTGGTTGTGTTGTCACACAACTCGACTGTGGGCTCCTCGGGTTGCGTTCTGCTCAGCTTTAGTTGTGTGTCTTGAATGAGGTCAGTAGCGCTGTGCTCAAGGCTTTCTGCCCACCACTGTTGCGATGCTTCTTTCCTGCTCCCACGTATCAGCTGAAGGGAGGGGAGAAGCTGAGATACCACCGTCGGTTGTTTTGGAAGAAATTGTTCTTTTGCCATACTTCTTAAACGCTGCAGCCTACTGCTGCGCGTGTACCATGTGCGGCTAGTTTGGGTGAGGCGCCAAGGTTGTAGGTTGACCAACAGTGTAGTGTAATCCACAGTTTTGTTCCTAAGGCCAGCTTGCAGACCCTGACTCCAAGTTCTGGAGTAGGGGTGCTGATAGGTCAGCACTGCTATGGAGACGTTGGCCCGTTTCAGGATGTTTTTGCCTCCTTCTGTGCTATACCTGCGTGTGTGTCTCTTCAATTGGACGTCTGTTCACTTAATGTGATATATATATATATACTATCTATATATATATAATATTATATATATCTGTGTGTGTGGTGTGTGTGTGTGTGTGTGTTGTGGGGTCGTGAGTGGTGTGTGTGTGTTGTGTGATGTTGTGTGTGGAGTGTGTGTGTGTGTGTGTGAGTAGCTTTTCTCTACAGCTCCACTGGCTTGAGGGTAATAGAGGCTAGTTGTCACATGGTTGAAATTCCAGTCTTAAGCAAATGGCTGGAATTCTTCCCATGTAAACTGTGTTCTGTTGTCTGATATCAGCATCTCTGGTCTGCCGTGGTGAGCAAAGATGATCTTCATTTTGGTGATGATAGTTGTCGATGTCATTCTTGTAAGGTTTGAAATGTCAATGTATCTTGAATAGTAGTCCACACTAATCAAGAAAATGAATATTCTTTGAATTCACATAATTATGTCAATCCAATCATCAGGAACGCTTGACTTTTCCCTATGGGTTGGAAGAGAACCCTTCTTTCCCAGTTCATGTACACTGTGCACATTTAATTTGTATGTTACGTAACCATAGTGGGTGAAAATAGGGATAATGTTTTAAGCAGTTTGGATGGTTAGAGACAGTCACCTTCATTGTGAGGCTTTCTTTTTTTCGGCCAGAATCATTAAAGCCAAGACATTAGCCTGAAGTCTTGATTAATGTGGGCCAACCAAATTACTTGTGCTCGTTTTCTTTGCGCCTTGATTCCTATGCGACCCTCGTGAATCCTTTCAAGCCCTCCTCGTGTCATGAAACTAGGAAAGGATCTTGTCTCCTTGATAAAACGATTCCACGCCAGAGGCTGAGCTGTCCTCAGATGCAAAAAGGTGGTTCAGCTCCTGTTTTGACATCTTTCCGTGTATCAAAGCAGCCAGGGTAGACTCGTGTGCTCAAGAGCTTTTTGATAGCTGGCATCCTTCTGTGTTTCTATCCTCGCCTTTTTTTCTAAATGGCCATCAGTAACTAGCCATGCTGCAGTGAGAGGGGTCGGGTAGCAGTGGTTAGAACATGCGCTCGCAACTGACACCGGGTGCGATTCCGTTCAGGGATATTTTTCCCCTGGTGGTTCACATCAGTGCAGACTCCACTCTCCCCAAAACTCCTTCGGATGAGACTATAAACCGAGGCCCCGTGTGCTAACGCACACAGAACATCTTGCGCACACGTTAAATTCCTGTTCCACTTTTCGTAAGAGTAGACCATTGTGTGCCGGTGGGAACAGATGACAATTTACAAAACCGCATACACACGGGGACTGGATGTTAAAAAAACACATGTGCTTATTCCATTATCCTCGATATAAAAGTATAAAATTAAAGTAAATACAATAGACGACCAGGATATTCTGAACAGATGGACAGAATACTGCTCCGACCTGTATAACTATAGAACCGCAGGAGATCCAGAAGTCCTTAATGTACCCGCAAGCAAAGACACAGACAGTCACCCTATCCTCCGAGAAGAAGTGGAAACAGCAGTCAGATCGCTGAAAAAGGGAAAATCAGCAGGGGCTGACAACATTCCAGCTGAGTTGGTTCAAGCTGGAGGGGAAGCCATGAGCAGCGCCCTACTAAGAATCTGCAACAAGATCTGGCCAGACAGGAAAATGGCCAACACCATGGACACAGTCACTCATCATCACCCTCCCCAGGAAAGGAAATCACAAAAAATGCCATAATTACCGCACAATCAGCCTCATATGCCACCCAAGCAAGTCATGCTGCAGATAATATTGAATAGACTGAAGCCACAAGCAGAGACCCATCATTGCTGAGGAACAAGCAGGTTTCAGAGCAGGACGCAGCACAACAGAACAGATATTCAACCTCAGAATACTATGTGAGCTGTACCTTCAACATCAACAAGACCTTTACCACGTATTTAATCGATTTTAAGACGGCATTTGACAGGGTGGGGGCATGCAGCTTTTGTGGGCAACCATGAATTGTACAGCATCAATGCAAACCCTGATCAGAGTCATCAAACAGCTGTAAAAGCGAGGCCCACCAGTGCAGTGTACACAACAAACAACATTGGAGAATGGTTTCGAACAACAGTTGAAATAAGGCCCGGGCTGTCTACTCTCACCCACTCTTTTCAACATCTTCCTTGAGAGAATCATGGCTGATGCACTGGAACATCATGAAGATCAGTCAGCATTGGTGGCAGAACGATCACAAACCTCCGCTTCGCAGATGACATTGATGGAATAGCGGGATCAGAAAAAGAGCTTGCCAGCCTAACAGAACACTTGAATAAGGCCTCCAAAACTACGGCAGGGGAAATCAGTGCAGAGAAAACCAAACTGATGAACTAAAAAACAACCACGGCATTAGCACTGATATCCAGGTTAATGACCAGAAGCGGGAAAACCCAGTTCAAAGCTTCAGAACCTGGGAGCCATTGTATAGCCCGGATCCAAGCCAGAATTTAGTATGCAGGGGGACTGCCAACAAAAACAGCTTTTTTTCAAAACGAAACACCATCTGGAGGGGGGGATAAAATATTCCCTTATCTCCAAGATCAGACTAATGCGCTCCCTTGTCATACATATTTCTGTATGCCTGTGAATCATGGACCCTGACTGCAGATTTGGAGAGAAGAGTACGGGCGGTGGAGATGAGATGTTTTCGGAGACTCCTTGGCATCTCCAACAAAGACCACATAAGCAACGAAAGCGTGCATAACAGAATCCAGCAAACCATTGGGCCCTATGAGAACCTTCTAACGATCGTGAAAAAACGTAAACTTAAATGGTATGGCATGTCACAAGATCCAAAGGACTTGCCAAAAACAGTTTTACAAGGCACTGTCCAAGGAGAAAAGAAGAGGCAGACCAAGGGAAAAGCTGGAGATAACATCAGCGAATGGACAGGCCTAGAACTCAACAAAACCCTGAGAAAGGCAGAACAGAGAGAGGAATGGAGGGAACTGGTTGTTGAGTCTTTGAGGGTGCCCCCACGGTCGTCAGAGTACGGGACAGATAGATAGATAGATAGATAGATAGATAGATAGATAGATAGATAGATAGATAGATAGATAGATAGAAAGATAGATAGATAGATAGATAGATAGGTAGATAGATAGATAGATAGATAGATAGATAGATAGATAGATAGATAGATAGATAGATAGATAGATAGATAGATAGATAGATAGATAGATAGAAATACAATAAGGGTATTTACAGGTTCTGCCATTTCATTCAGCGTGGACTCTTCTCTCTGTGACCCGAGTGGGCTGCTCAATAGGGTGTCAGCCACAGCCATGTTATATTTAGGTCTGTGTGTCGTGGGCAACAATCTCAAAGCGAGCAAGGTGCATCAGCAGGCGTTTGGGATCAGAGAGGAGTGTCCGATAGATCCTTTGTGTTCAAGAGGGGAATTTGAGGCTTATGGCTAATGTATATATTGGCAGTGTGACCATGAAGTTACTGGTCAAAAATCTCACGCGCGCGCCCGCCCGCCCACCCCCCCCCGCACACACCCCCCCGCGCACCACAACACAACCTTTAAACACACACCGCGCGCTTCTTGGGAAGATAGGCTTTTTGTGCACGGGGAAGGTAAAAAATTTACAAAACTGCTACACCGGGGAGGATGAAAAAACACATGAGTGCTTATTCCATTATCCTCGAAATAAAAGAATAAATAAATAAATAAATAAACAACAATACACCCATCCACCAAACACGCACACACAACACACACACACCACACACACCCCCCCACACACCAACAACACACAACACCACCACACACACCACATAGGATTAATGCACTAAGACAAGGGGAGGGAGATGGAGGCCCTTGAAAGTAAACAGATGTGAGGGAAGATGAAGAAAGACCTCGGGTGGAAAAGGGGTGTCTTGGTTCTAGATCAGGAAGTGTCAAATGTAGGATTTTCTGCAAAGCGAGGAAATCTAATTTTGTTGTTTGTAGCCCTGCCGACCACAGCAGTCATCTCGGGGCTGTCATCTCGTCAGCAGCAGCAGCAGCAGCAGCAGCAGCAGCAGCAGCACAGCAGCGCCGGGAGTAGTAGTAGAGTAGAGTATATAGTATTGTAGTAGTAGCATAGAAGCAGCAGTAGCAGCAGTAGTGGGGAGGAGGGGGGGAGCACAGCAGCAGCGCGTATCTAAAGGTCAGCAAAACTGAAAGGGGCAGCAGCAGTTTAGTAGGGAGTACCATAATTGCGAGCAGCAGCAGCTAGCAGAGTAGTAAAGTATTAGTAGTATAGTATTAGGTAGTATTGTATAGTAGTAGTGTCATAGCAGTAAGTATGGGCAGCACACAGCTCATATAGTATAGTAGTAGTGTAGTAATGTGTACAGTGTGGTAGTATGTATAGTAGTAGTAGTAGTTAGGCAGCACAGCACACGCAGCAGCGGATATATAGTACATGTAGCAGCAGCAGTAGTAGTAGTAGGGGTATAGCAGTAAGTAGTAGCAGCACCAGCAGCAGAAAGCAGCACAGTAGTAGTATTTTGAAATAGTAGTAGTATTGTAGTATAGTATAGGGGTTGTTTTTTGTTGTTGTTGTTGTTTTTTTGTTGTGTAGAAAAGTAGTAGAGTAGTAGTTAGAAAAGTGAAAGGTACTAGTAGTATAGTATAGTAACGCATCACATCAGTAGCATAGAAACAGCACAGCAACAGCAGCAGTAGTAGTAAGTGAAAGTAGTAGTAGTTTTTAAAGTAGTAGTATTAGTGTAGTTAGGCAGCATAGCACAAGAAACAGCAGCAGTGCAGAAACGCAACAGCAGCAAAATAGTAGTATTTAATATTAGTGTAGAAGTAGTAGTAGGTATAGTAGTAGTTGTTGTTGTTGTTGTGTTGTTGTGGTAAGTAGTAGTAGTGTATAGTATAGTATTAATGTTAGTAGTATGTGTAACCCACAGCATCAGTAGCATGCAGCAGCAACGCATGTAGTATAGTATAGTAGTAGAGTAGTAGTAGTAGTAGTAGTAGCCAAGCGAAAACAGCAGCGCGCAACAACAGCAGCAGCAGCAAAGTAGTATAGTACCAAAAACAGAAGCAGCAGCAGTATAGTAAAAAAACAAGTAGCACAGCGCGCATAGAGTAGTATAGTAGTAGTAGTATATTTAAGAGTAGTAGTATAGTAGCAAGCAGCAGCGGGCAGCATATAAAAGGCAGCAGCAACAGCAGCAGCGCGCAGTAGTAATAGCGATGCGGGTCAGTACCCAGCACGGCAGAAGTATAGTATAGCAGCAGCAGTAGCTAGCAGAACAGCACACAAGTAGTATAGATTAGCAGCACGGCAGCCAGCAGCAGCGCAGTAGCAGCGCAACATGTATAGTAGTAGTAGTAGTAGATTTATGTAGTAGTAGTAGTAGTAGTAGTGTGAGTATAAGTATAGTAGTAGCAGCAGCAGTAGCACAATAACAGCAGCATAGCAGCAACAGCAACCAGAAAAAAGCACAGCGCAATATAGTAGTATAGTAGTAGTGTAGTAGTAGTGTTATAGTTAGTAGTAGAAAAGTAGTAGTAGTAGTGATAGTTCCCCAAAACGATATCATTATGTTGCTGCGGTTGCGGCTGCTTTTGTTGTTGTTATATTTACTATTCCCATGTGTGATGATGGGGGCAGAAAACCAGAATTATTCGGGAGCCTTATGCTGAGCCCAAACCCCAAAACGCAAAAACACTAAGAAAGCTTACAAAATTTGGCCCACTGCTTTTCCCTTAGTGATTGCTAAAACCCTGTTTATCTTTTCAAAACCCCCTTTTTCGAAATACCTTTTTTTTTCCCTTTCGTTTTACACAAATAGGCCCCTTTAAAGTTTTTTTTTTCTGTTGACAATCTCAGCAGTGTTAAACTGTTTACGTGTATGGCATGATTTTGAAAATTAAGAAAACAGACATCTCTGGGTCCAAAAAATGCAACGATTTAATGGGGTACAAAAAATAAAGGTCCAAACGAAAAAGGTTTCCCCATCGTGAATCGGAGCTCAA
>CM054138.1:47584282-47586782 GCA_028751875.1 Rapana venosa
TGTACTGCAAAGATGTTAAGAAATGGAATGCACAAACACACAACAGACTAGACACACACAGACACACATGCACACACACACACACACACACACACACACGCACAAACACACTCACCACCCCACACACACACACACACACACACACACACACAGAGGCTCTGCTTCTTGTCTTCATTGATAAGAATATGAATGCCAGCAGTTGAGAGACTAGGGTAAATCCCGTGAATCAAGGACTAAAGGTTTCAATCTGGGATAGTTTATGTGATGTTCTTTTTCTAAATTGGCCTACAAGCTATGAAAATTGAAGTTTCACCTTTGTTGTGCTTTATTTAGACCTAGGGGGCTGGGTTGGGGAAGGGGGGCTCCTTTACGAGAACTGTCAGGACAGAATGTTCCCTGGGCAGGAATAACTCAATTTGCTCTGCTTGCTGCTCATAGCAAGTTTGTGACTTGCCGACCAATTGAAGGTCATCTTTGTCGGTAACAGTGTCATAAACCCTTCCTAATTTCCTGTGCTTTTTCAAGTGCAGTTTTTTTTTTTTACTGTGCTCCAGATTAACAACACTGAGATTTGCAACCATCAGGCCTAAACAAGATGCTTCTGTTCTCATTTTAGCCGCTGTGCTTTGATGTGTACTTTGATATATTCAATAGGAAACTACTGAAGAGACTCTGCATACTCACAGATACCATGTTGGGTATTTTATAGCAGTGTCTTATTACCAGAATTCAACACAAGAACACAAATCATGATGAATCTTCCCTTTAAAGCTTAACAAATGACTGACATTAAATGTGATGACTTTGCTTTATCAATGAAAATAAAGCGGTGTCAAAGAATTTCAAGGGAAATAGATTTGTTTTAATAGTTTGAGCGGCCTGTTTGCGTGGCAAGGCATCGTGCAACAGTCTGGTGATTTATTTTCCTGTAAAGCACCTTTCCTAACACGTGATGTGAAGTGTTACAACATAAAGCAATCGACTTTATATTACGTGTCTCATTTTTCAATTTTGCTTTGAGGACATGAAATGGAACCAGACAAATACATTCTTAGACCTATTTTCTAACAGTACAACTGACACTTTGATATAAATAACTCCATCATAATTTGCATTGATTTGAATGAAAGAAAAAAAGTGATTATTTCTTCAGAACTGCCTCCTTAGAGTGTCCCACACACCCATCCTGTAGTTTGTAACCAGGATACAACACAGAATACTGCTCTCTATCACTACATGATTAGAAGTAAGCAGCTAAGCACACTGTTGCTTATAGGTAACTGAATATAAGGAGCTACCTACCTATGCCCTCGCCTTTCGGTAACAGGCCATACATAGTTATATTCAACATTTTCTTTTGTGCCATTATTCCTGAAATCATGCTCATGGGATGACTCTCCTGCCACTGTGGGTACAGACTCGGTCAGGCAGTGGAACAGGGGGAGACAGCACATGCTCTGAGGACCCACTTCTGTCCTTCAGCTGCTGGTCAGGTGCTGATGGCTGTGGTCATGATGTCGGCACTGGGCCTGCATTACCTGATGGCACAGCTGCTGAAAGTGTGCTGGCTGGAGATTGAGCAGTAGCTGCTGGAGGATGCGTCTGCTGGAGGACGCGTACCAACTGCTGAAGATTGCGTACCAACTGCTGGAGATTGCGTACCAACTGCTGAAGATTGCGTACCAACTGCTGAAGATTGCGTACCAACTGCTGAAGATTACGTACCAACTGCTGAAGATTACGTTTCAACTGCAGGAGATTACGTACCAGCTGCTTGAGGATGCGTACCAACTGTTGAAGATTGCGTACCAACTGCTGAAGATTGCGTACCAACTGCTGAAGATTGCGTACCAACTGCTGAAGATTACGTACCAACTGCTGAAGATTGCATACAAACTGCTGGAGATTGCGTACCAACTACTGAAGATTGCGTGCCAACTGCTTGAGATTGCGTACCAACTGCTGGAGATTGCGTACCAACTACTAAAGATTGCGTACCAACTGCTGGCACCAACTACTGAAGATTGCGTACCAACTGCTAGAGATTACGTACCAACTGCTGAAGATTGCGTACCAACTGCTGAAGATTGCGTACCAACTGCTGAAGATTGCGTACCAACTGCTGAAGATTGCGTACCAACTGTTGGAGGCTGTGTGTCACACAACTGACTGTGGGCTCCACGGGTTGCGTCTCAGCTCAGCTTTAGTTGTGTGTCTTGATGAGGTCAGTAGCGCTGTGGACAAGGCTTCAGCACCACTGTAGGATGCTTCTTTCCCTGCTCCCACGTTATCAGCCTAAAGGGAGGGGAGAAGCTGGATACCACCGTGGTTGTTTTGGAAATTGTTCTTTTGCCATCTCTTAAACGCTGCAGCCTACTGCTGCGCTGTACCATGTGTGGTAGGGTGAGGCAGCAAGGTTGTAGGTAGCACCAACAGCGTAGTGTAATCCACAGTTTTGTGACCTAAGGCCAGTTCTGCAGACCCTGCTCCAAGTTCTGGT
>CM054138.1:47591782-47611782 GCA_028751875.1 Rapana venosa
GGAGGCCATCAGGCCCAGCAGACCAATAGGAAACCAGCACAGGAAGTCAGACATGGCGATGGTTATCAGACGACGAGCAATAACAATATCGTTGTTCTTCTTGTTGGAGTCTCCTGCTGACATTCTGTTGGTATAGATAGACCAGTAGATTGAGAGTTGTCCCACAGCAATGAGAAGAAAAATGATAAAATTGACGATGATGATAACGCTGAAAGAATAAGTGTGCCCAGCATAGTTCTCACCATATTGCCTAGTGATTGGCAAAGGGATACAAATTCCATTGTGGCTGTAAAAGTTCCAGTGTTCTGTAACAGGCAAGAATGGAATGCCAGCAATTACAATGCCAGTTAGCCAAACAATGATACAAGCACTGTGCGCAGATTGTCCTTTAAAATGCATACTGCTAAACGGAAACTGAATTACTAGGAAGCGATCAAGCGTTATAAGACAGATTGTAAGTGCCGATACTTCACTGGAAAGCAAAGACAAAAAGCCAGCCAGTTTACAGCCTGTACTTTGTTTCCACTCATCATCTTTCCACAAGTACTTTCCCTGATACATCCGATCAGCTATCCCTATCATTGCTAGGTACACTCCCATCAGAAAGTCAGACACACAAAGATGTGTTACAAACACACCAAAGCCCAGATTGCTGGCCTTTGGATTTATGAATACTCTATACACAAAGCTGCCGAGGTTTCCCATCAAAGCAAACACAGCAAAAGCAGACAAGACAACGCGATAGAAGTCGGAACGGAGTAAGGCATCACAAGAAGAAATTTCATCTGAAGGAAGAGTGACAGTTCCTGGGGAGGAAGTTTTCAGGCAGAGCCTCCTGACAACATAACTTGTAATTGTCTGCCCACACTTCTTTAAGACCTTTAAGATCGCGAAATATATCTTTGGGAAATCCTGTTAAAGGACAGCCTCTCAAATCTAGATGACAAAGAAATCTGAAAGACTGGAACCCTTCTCCAGAAATCTGCTTCACACCTGAACCAGACAGATTAAGAAACTGCAGTTTGGGGAAAATGGCGAGTATTGTAACATTCAGTTCTGGCAGAGAAAGACTGGACAGGTCAAGGGTGAGTAACTGGGAAAACTGTAAATAAGATTCATGCCCTGCGTCAAAGAGATACTTTAAAGGATTCCCTGCAAGAGACAGCTCTTGTAAATTGCTAATATTGATCAACTGATGAGTTTCGAATGACACCAGTTCATTGTAGCTTAGATTCAAAGTCCGAAGATTTGAAAATTTTGCATGGTCAAAATCCTTCACACTGCATTGAGCCAAATTCAAATATATAAGCATGGAATTTACTTCAAGTTTCTTATGGCTCAGGCCACTGTCAGGAGCATGAAGGAAGCGGAGCTCTGGGTATTGTTCATTAGGAAACTGTCCATGACAGTAAAAGGCCAGTCCTTGGCAAGAACAGTTCTCAGGACAAGTGGCCTCACACAGCAGTTCATCATCCTGTTGTGGACACTGAAACGCACCGTCACACAGGTGATTGTCATGGACACAGATTTTTGAGGCTCTGCATCGATAGAAGCCAGGACACTGGTACCTGTCACAGCCGTCCTCATCCTCACGTCCTGGGCAGTCATAGACACCGTTACAGCGCACAAACACTGGCATGCAGTAGGTCAGGTTTCCTGGACACAGGAAATGCGTTTCTGGGCAGATTTCTGTATTTGAAGTCTTGGTTTGGGATAAAGAGCTGTCCAACGGTAATAGTTTATAGGAACCATACCCATCAAAGAAGACAATGGCAGGTGGTCTTTCTGCAAGTTTGGGACGAAAGCGGTGTACTGGACAATTCCCCTCATCACTGCCATCCACACAGTGTGGTATCTTGTCGCACCGCTCACTGTATGCCACACACTGAACACACACACACGCACGCACGCACGAACGCACGCACGCGCACACACACACACACACACACACACACACACACACACACACACAGAGTCTTGCTAAAAACCCAAACATGTGTTTATTCTATTCACTCATGTTTTTCTCTATTCTTTCATTTGAAGGATAATGGAATAAGCATCAATGTGCTTTTTAACACCTAGTCCCCGTGTGTATGCAGTTTTGTCATCTGTTTCCATCTGCATGAAATGGCATAATCTTCCAAAAGGCGGAACAGATTTTACTCTCACCTCACCTTCACCTATCCCGTAGTCTAGTAGACCATTGGGACATCACTGAAGAACTTGCAACCAGCTTTCTCCACTACTCGCAATTTTCGGTTTTCCATAGCAAGTCGTTTCACTCAAAGGCAGTGAACTCTCTTATGTTGTCTTCCCATCATTTTCTCTGTCTGCGTCTTCTTTGCCCTCTTTGTACAGTTTCCTGTAAGACAGTCTTGGCCAGTCCAGATATTTGTGTGACGTGCCTTTACCACTTCAGTTTGTGTTTTTGTCCACTGAAGTCAGGAGCTCTTCATATGGCCGGATGGTATTTTCAATTCAGGTTTTCAGTTCCACCTTAGTTATGTGATCTCTATATGAGATACCAAGGAGTGTGCAAAAGCATCTGATCTCCATTGCTAGTTTGGTCATCGCAGCTAAAGTCTGGGCTATCGTGGGGAAAATTTCAGGTTTTGATCCTTTATCCGATACTATCGCCCCCATATACTTAAACCTATGGACTGTTTCAATTTTCTAGCTGTCTATAGTAAAGCCATTTGTTGATGCCATTGGCA
The DNA here is from genome assembly GCA_028751875.1 of Rapana venosa. NCBI lineage: Eukaryota > Metazoa > Mollusca > Gastropoda > Neogastropoda > Muricidae > Rapana > Rapana venosa. The sequence goes on from CM054138.1 coordinate 47,594,497, forward strand.
CTACTTTGTCATCAACTGGGCTTTCTCTGCGCTAATCTGCATGCCATATGCCAAAGAGGTTTCATAAAGGAGATTTACCAAGTTGACCAGCTCTTGCTCTTTTCCTGCTAGGTTGTCAATGTCACGGCAAATCGTAAATTTGTAATTGTCCTGCTTCCAATGCTGACCGTTTCCTCGTGGTTTTCAAGTGCGTCAGCTGTTATTCTCTCTAACATGTTGAAGAGGGTGGGACAGAGTAGACATCCTTGGCGTACTCCAATTGTGGTTCGGAACCATTCTCCTATGTTTGTTGTCGTAGCAGACTGCACTGGTTGCCTTGTCATAAAGGTTTTCTATGGTTCTGATCAGGCTGGAACTGATGTTATACGGCCTTATGGTTGCCCACAAGGCTGTATGCCAAACTCTGTCGAACGCCTTTTTAAATCTACAAAGATGTAGTAAAGATCTTGCTGGGGTTACAAGGACTGCTCATGGAGTGTTCGTTCTTCTCTGAAACCTGCCTGTTCTTCTCTGATAATATCCTCAGCTTGTGTGACTTCAGGTTATTCCAGATTCTTAGCATGATTTTGCTTGGATGGCTGATCAGGCTGATGGTACTGTAGTTTTGGCCTAGTTGTAAGTTTGCCCTTCTTCGGGAGAGTACTAATCATGGACAGTGCCACTCGCCTGTCTGCCAGGTCTTATTGCAGTTGGTGAGTAACACATCTATCACGGCCTCTCCTGCCTGGGCTAGCTCTGGTGAAATGTTGTCCACTCCTGCTGGCTTCCCTTTCTTCAGTGATTTTACTGCACTTTCAACTTCTTCCCGTAGAATGGTGTAGCTGCTGTTGGTGGTTGGTGGAGGGACATCTACCACCTTGGGGTCTCCTGTTGCTGTGTGTGTGTGTGTGTGCACATGTCAGAGCAGTGCTGTGTCTGCCCACCTCTTTTAGAATGTCTTGGTCTTCTCTGAGGCATTGTCCTGTTTTGTCTTGGATGGTAGTATTTCTCGCTTGTTTTGAGCTTGTCGGGTCTCTAACGCGCGCGGCTCTGAACTCTGAAATGATTTAGTGTACATTGGACCACATTACTTTTCTTGGGCTTGGGATGGAACAATGGGTTCATTCGTATCATTAGCAAAGCAATGACAAAAAGACCCCCAAAAAATTTACTGACAAAAAGGAGACGAGAGAGAGAGAGAGAGAGAGAGAGATACAGACAGACAGACAGACAGACAGACAGACGGACAGACAGACAGACAGACAGAGATATCTTACTCGACATATTAAGCTGCTCTACTACATATCAATACTCTTAAACGTTGGATGCTGTTTCGTCGGATCTTTAAAATGATTAATAATAATTATTATAGGGGACGGGATAGCTCAGTGGTCAGAGCACTCGCTTTCCCCCAGCCAAGCTTAAGCAGCATCGAGCGTGGTTACCACTTGGATGGGTGGCCGTTTGTGCGCCTTGGCTTCAGTACAGTCCCCCAGTTCACCCAGCTGTAATTGGGTACCTGCCCTCTTAAGGGTCAGGGAAGGTAAAGCAGCGAGGGAGAAGAGATGGGCGCCGCTCTCAATATGCTGGCCCCTAGAGAAGTGAGGTTTCTGACGCCTCGCTCCCCTACGACATTATAGGTTATGGGACACCTTTACCTTTCATATCTGTATCGTGGGTCTACGAGGTCGTGGGTTCGAATCTCTGTAGTGCCCTCTAGTGAATTGAAATGTGATGTTTACATTCTCGCTGGGCCAACTCAAAGCAAAGACATACAGGGCCTTACTTCATTTTGTGTATAATTATAGACATGCAGAAGTTCAAATAAGCGCATTTAAGGTCCTGGCATTCATGTAAGTGTTCAGTGACTGACGTTAATGCGAACATACCTAGCATGCATCCTGTATCAGGAGACGGGTAGGCTCCGCCAGGTTCAACTTGCCTAAGAGACATTGCCTGAAAATCTTACGCGGTGAACCAAAGACTCCTCGGCAAGTTAGGGAAAGAAAGAAAGAAAGAAAGAAAGAAAGAAAGAAAGAAAGAAAGAAAGAAAGAAAGACAGACAGACAGACAGACAGACAGACAGACAGACAGAAAGAAAAGCATTGCACTGCATTGCATTGCATTGCGTTGCATTGATGTGTATTGTGCTTCGCTGCATTGCATTGCATGCATTGCACTGGACTGTACCGGACTGTAATGCACTGCACTGCATTGCACTGTGCTGTACTGTACTGCACTGTACTGCACTTCACTGTACTGCGCTGCACTGCATTATGCTGCACTGCACTATGCTACACTACACTGCACTGTACTGCACTTAACCGCGCTGCACTGTGCTGCACTGCACTGCACTACATTGCCGTGCATTGCTTTTAGGTCCAGTTTGGGTTAGGTCAGGATGCATTGTTATTGTAATGCATAGTAGTTACTGTATTGTATTGTGTTGTATTGTGTTGTGTTGTATAGCAGTGCATTGTTTTGTGCTGTATATTGTTGTGTTTGTATTGTACTGTGTTGTGTTGAATTGTATTGTATCGGAAAGTGTTTATCACAAATAAGATGACTCTGAATACATTGGGTGATGCTATTCCATCAAGATGAGTGGCGAGACACTAGAGGAGGTGGAAACTTTCAAGTACCTTGGAGCAGTCATCACCAAAGAAGGCACGAGCACACAAGAGGTGAAGATCAGACTTGCTGTGGCACTCTCCTCCATGACTAAGCTGGCGAAAGTGTGGAGAAACCACAACATCAGAACCCACACTAAGGTCAGACTCTACAAGGCACTCGTCACATCCATTGCCTTGTACAGCTGTGAAGCATGGACACTTACTGCCGATTTAGAACGTCGCATTCAAGCCTTTGAGATGAAGTGCCTCAGGCGGATCCTGAACATCACCTACAGAGACCGCAAAACCAATGACTACGTCTGGCAGCAGATCGAGGCACTGGCTGGCAAACAAGAACCATTGCTAGATACAGTCAAACGGAGAAACTGAAGTGGTTTGGCCACACAACAAGGCATAACAGCCTGTCAAAGACAGTCCTGCAGGGAATGGTGGAAGGAGCAAGGAGGCAGGGACGACCACGCAAAAGCTGGATATCCAACATCAAGGAGTGGACCGGCCTCACTGTACCAAGCCTCCTGAAAACAGCCCAGGACAGAACCGTTTGGCGGTCCACTTGCAGCGTCCGTGCGGGTACCCCAACGGTTGTTCCGACCAAGGGATGAGTGGAGTGGAGTGGATGCTATTCCCACAAAAGGTGTATTACTATAGCATTTCTACTTTTCCTGCACGCATCGCTGTCTTCTTTCTATGGCTGCAAGTAGTTCTGTACATTGTGGGTAGACTAAATCTTACTGCCAAAGGTTATTTTACGTGCGCCAAACGTATCCTGTGTATGGCAGCTTGGTTTGTCATTTACCCTGAAAGACTAGCATCCGGACAACCCTTCGTAATCTATCAGATAGGGGAAAATCCCGCATCATTTATATTTAGTCTATTCACTACAACCACACCACCACCACCACTACCCCTTCCCTCCATCCACACACACACACACACACACACACACCACACACACACACACACACACACACACACACACACACACACTCGTACTTTTTGTCAGACCTATTAACCGTAGACTATTTAACCACATCTAGATTAAAGCAGTTAGTTTACGCACAAACGATGCAATAGGAAACCCTGAAAACAATGATGCTTGTTGGTGTTCGTCAGTTTCACCCTACCTCATCTTGACTTGTCTCCACTTCTCCCTTAACTGCTTTAGGAGTCAAGTTGAATCTGGCGGAGTCCATCCTTCTCCAAAGAACAGAGGGTGCATGCTTAGCACGTTCAGTTCATCCATGCTACTGACTAAATGTAAACTTTTTCTTGTCTACAAAAGGCGCATGGGGCTTCAACGTGTGTGTAAGATATCACGCGTATGATTGTACTTGGGAACTCGGTTTGCAGTCTCATCTGGAGTCCTTGGTGGAAATAAGCTAAGTCAGTACCAATGTTAACTCCAGTAGAATTTAAAAAGTCCCCTCGAGCAGGCACATCATCAGAGATTGGAACCTCTACCCTCCTCTTAACTCAGCTCGTAAGCTCGCATTTCAACACTCTAACTACTCGGCTGTGCCTCCAGAACAAAAACAAGATGATAGCTTACAATAGCTGGACAAGAGTTGCATGGTTAATCTAAACCAGTAGTCAAACCAACCTGTTTGTTGGAGCACTGGAACATCCCTGACGCTTGGCAGGAGGGAAAGACACAGAAGCTTTCATCACTGTTGTCACTGCAGTCAGGCCGGTGGTCGCACACCAAGGTGTAAGGCACAGAGTCCACACCACTCGTACACTGCAGAGATGGTGGAGGTGGTTTTCCAGGGTACTGACAGGCTGTGGTCAGCGTGTTATACTGATCAGCCCAGCAGGCAGTCCGGGGGTCACAGGCCAACATCGTGAGGGTGACATGGCCTGACGGACAGGTCACATATTTACCACCAATGTTTTTCCATTGCACAGGATGTAGGACTATGTCCTGTGACTTTTCTTTATGGCCATCATTTTGCAGCGAGTTCTTTTCGCATAAAAAGGAAACCGTGTCTTTTATATCGCACGGACCTGTACCAATACTCACTGAACCCCCATCTGAAGGATTTCGTATTAGAGCGCAACAGAAATCATTGGTATCAGCATTACCGTGGATGTGAGCGAAGAGGGCGGTAGACCCATCAGTCCACTGATAGCTATCGCGATATCTACAACAATCAAGGCATAAAACATGTCTGTCACTTGAAATTGATGGTAGCATCATTCACAATAGATAAACTGTTTGCTTGACGATGAGCCTGTAATACAACTTAGAAATACAGAAACAGAACATAGAGACTTTTCACAATAACTATTTAGCGATATATCCTTCTTCTGCTTACTAAAGGTACAGAACTTCCAAACATGACTATCTACAATACTTATGTCTATGGTACACTTATTGATAAGTTGATATAGTGCTAAATCTTCTAAGAACAAATCAAAGCGTTTTCCAATTGAATCCTTTGTAAGCCTGTAATAAAACTATATACTCACCCATGCAGTAGACTCTCTTACTTGGAGAAGGATGGGTTCTGCCAGGCTCAACACACTGCCAGAGCAACTCAGTGCAGTGCTGCAATGACTCCACAAGCAGTTAATGGAGAAGTCAAGACACGTTAAATCAAGGAAGGGGGGTGCTTTTTTGTGAACTCTTCCAGATACGTTTTATCTCCCTCCCTAAGCCCAGTCAAGCAAGAACAGAAACTATCTTCCAGTCCTATGTCACCGCATGGCTTTCTGCCTTTTCTGAGTATGGCAAGAGTCACAAAGGGTAATTTCTTGTTTTGAGGACACTGAGCTGCTTTGCATTGTGTTCTGTTTAGTTGGTTAGTTTTCTCCTTTTGTGTGTGTTCCCTTCCGCGTTTTGAATTACTTTGCTACTGAGCACACTTGTGTCTGTGGCGTCATGGTATACTGGACATCACTAGTATCATCATCGTCGTCGTCATCATCATCATCATCATTATCATCATCATCATCATCATCATCATCATCATCATCCTTTGATTGAGATGGTCGGTAGGGGATATAATCAACAGTATTCTCCAGGATGGTCGTCTTCATGTGCGTGGTTTTTTTTCCTTTGCAGTCGCACTGCCATTCCGATGTCAGTTTAGTCTTCCATTTCCCTGTCCAACCCTTTCTTCTGTCTGCTCTTGCATCTTTCTTAACCAAGTGTCCCTTGCTAAATAGCTTGGTAAGAGTGCTTGTGACCTGCAAAGCGACCAAACCATGTCATCTTTCTCCTCTTCACAGACGTTTGATGAGGGGACGGGTCCAACTTTCAAGATAATCTCCTGCCATATTGACGCGTTCATTATGTGGTTCTGCCAGGAGATACGGACAGGCGTTTCAAAAGATTAGATCTCAAAGGCTTGAATTTCCTTCTCCATCCCTGCAGTCAAGGACCAGCATCCACATCTCTACAAGAGGATAAAAGTGACTGATCTGAAAAGCTTGAATTCTGTTGAAAAGCGTATTTCTTTGCTCTTTCAAGTCCTAGACAGTGTCCCATGGTAAAGGTTATAAGGGCAAGTGTAATGTTACTTTAGCTGAGAAATGGCCGACTTTTCTTCTTGTATTCAAGAAGCCTTCTACCACGACTTTGGTCTTCTCTGCCCTGATCTTGATACCATAAGTCATGACATAATGCTTATTCATTGTAATCGAATTTTTTTTTTAAATTGACTTGATTGGGCTTGTTCTTCAAGCTTGCTTGTGAGGTCTTGGAGTTTGTTGTTACTCTCTCCATGTGATCAATGTCATCCGCAAATTGTATTTTGCACATGAATCTGCCACCAAGAGAAATGGTAATAGGGAACCGAAGGAGAGCCTCTTGCATGGTTTTTCAAGAAGCTGAATAAAACAGGAAATAGCAGGAAGCCCTAACAGACACCTGTTGTGGTTTAAAAGAAGTCTCTGTCCTTTCTGTTTATGTTGCTGAACTTGTGGTGGTGCTCTCAAACAGTGCCTGAGCAATCTGTTTTAACCTTGTGCAGGGTTGAAAGCCCTGATGGTCTTTCAAAATCTGTTATGCCATGCTCTTTCAAATTCTGTTTGTTTGAAGTCAAAATTGTGACAGTTTACTTGTGTTGGAGGTGTTTCACGTCTTAAGCTTGGTCTTTTGCATCTCTTTAGAATGATTCCTGCTATACATATTCATGGGTAGCCTATTAGGTGATTTGTTCTTGAGTTCTGGCTTTGCCTAAGATGACCTTTCTATACAAGTGGGGCCTGTGCCTTGGATTCCATTGCAGAGCATTTTCAATTTGCTTTTGGTTTTTTTACAGTCTTTTCTCTTCCCTGTTTGATTCATTCTGCAAGCGTGTTGCCCGTTTTTTGTGGTTTTCATTGGAATAGAGGTTGACACTGCCAATGAATATTTCTAAGCCAACGAAGAAGAATGACAAATCCAAAACGTGATGCTATATTGGACAAGGCCTGAATCATCTGTAAATGTGACATCCATTATAGGTCATTGGGGCAGATCAGCTATAAAGAAAGGTGTAAAGTCTCTCCCCCTTCAAGTTCTCAGAGGTACCATAGGAGCTTAGAATGTTCGTACCTTGCAGAAAAAAGTAAATGTGCTCAATTACAAACTAACAAGATGTTGCTGGTATATTGTAGGATATTTTATGTGATGTGGACAGGAATGTTAAGGATCAACAGGGGCAAATGGCTACAAGATCTAGTACAGTGAAGACGAATGAAATCAGTAGCATGAAGTAACCTTCCTATAAACGAAGAAGTAGCCATTAGCTGTACTCCTGTTTCTAGCAAATTAATTTCCATTTGGGTATCTGCAAAACCAAGGAACATCACCACCACTCAAATGATATCACCTACCAAATATTACGGCACTAAAGGTGTCACGGTTCGCATAATTCCGCACATAATTCCGTGTATAACTCAGTGCTATTTCTCTCTGCGTGTGTCTGTGTGCTAGTGTCTGTGTTCACATAATTATGCATTTTTCATGTATGTGACGAACTCCAGCTTAGTAGCATGCACATTCCCTTTTCTCGGCAATTTTGCATGCAGATTAGCTTCTCGTGCAGTTCCTGGTCGTGAGTGAAGGTTTGGATGGTCAGCTGAGTAGCAGTAGCTTTAAATAGGAGGAGGTCTTGACCTGAGTTAGGAGGAGAGTCAGTCTTTGGCTGAGGGGATTCGTTGGTCGCTGTTGTAGCGTGGGCTGTTGGGAGCCGCGTGGTTTTGTCTCTCTATTTGGAGAGCAGGGGGGAGCAGTCACCTTGGAGTAGTTCAGGCTTCTGTGAACCCAGTCTTCGTTCTTCGTTGTTGCGTCGTGTCCATCCTGTCAACGTCTTCTTTGGGGTGCAGGAGTGCGCCTTAATTCCTGTCATATTGTGTCTCTACTTGGACAACAGAAGGGGGCATTCATCTTTGAAGAAGTTCAGGCTCCCGAGAACCCGTCTACGTTCTTCGTTTGTGCTGTCTGTCTTGTCAACGTCTTTCCTGGGGTGCAGGAGTGCGCCTTATTCTGTTCCAGGGACAGGTGAGGGACGTTCCGTAGATGTGAGTGAGTTCCATGATGGTTCATTGTGTTGTGGTGGTGGTTGTTGTTCAGTGTCTTGTGTCAATGCAGTGCTTAGATGGTTGGTTTTTGAATAAACTAATGTAGAATGTTTTCAAGGGAGGTTTCTTTTGTCTTAATGTTTATTATCTATTAGGTAGACCTAGGATTCTCCTGTAGTGAATGATAGGATATTTTATTTTAATATATTTTTAAATGCTATTGTTTTTGTCTAGAGAGAGTTCTCACTTGTGTTTAGAACACTCAGTATTTCTTAAGTTTAAATTGATATGGTCGAGTCATAAGTGATTTGGGATTAAGTGTAATTTTGCGTATTAGGCAGCTGTGTGTGGTTATTCGTTTTCTGTAAGAACATGTCTCTTTTGTGGAAGAATGTTTTAAAGGTATTTTAACTTAACTGTATTTTGGTATGAACGATTAAGGAATATACTTCAGTCGTCGTTTAGATTCAAAATGTAGATGATTCCTTTGGTATACAGAGTGGAGTTTTGGGGTGAATAATTTGTCAACCTAGAGGATGCAAGGTAAATAATCCTAGTTGCCTTAGCGCTAGCTATGGACGTATGCTGAGGAACGGCAAGTATTGCCTGTTCCAGGTTCCTGTGTGTGCCTCCAGTGGTGAAGTCGTGCCTGGAGAGGGTGCAGCCTGGTGTGCCCTGAAGAGTCAAAGACGGCTTGTCCTTAACCCTCTGTAATTCCCGCCCCCCTTTATCCCCTGGATCCACCTCTTTTCCCCACGACCCATTTCCCTTCTCCCTGCTGCCCTGTCCACCCGTGACCCTCCTTGAGGACTTCAGCCTGGCCTGAGCTACCCCACGGTGACAGTGTGTGGAAACCCGAGTTGTGACTGTGAGGGAAGTGGGAGGGGAACATTTTTCAAGCGAGTTTCAGAACTGTACAGAAGAGGGGAGGGAATTATAAAGTTAGGATATAGAGTACGGTTGGAGATTGAATCTTTGTGTGTGGAAGCGAGTTTAAGTATTTGTCTGATGTGATTGTTTTTGATTTCAGAAAGTAAAGTCTGGAACTTTTCTTCTTGTTCTGTGTTTGTTGTTGTCGGGAAGATAGTTAGAGAGGGAACGGGTGGGGGTTTAGACGCAATCCCTTAAGGAGCGTGACAGAAGCTATGGAGGAACTCTTGAAAATACGGGGGAAAAGTGCTCAAGAAGGACACTATCAGAATCCACAGATGCTGAAACATTAACATTAGCACTGGTTCATACCAAGATGTGCTTGAACCATGCGCGATTTTGGTATAGGAAAAAAAACCAATGACAGGGGAGTTTGCCTTCTGGAGTTTGCTGGCAGGTGCAGGCTTTCACTTACCAGCACTTCGCAATCTCAAACTCTCAAGGAGAAGGGTTTGATATGTTCATAATAGTCTGGCACTGCAACTCTCCAAGTCGAGCATCATGACGTGATCATGATCTGATGCTGATGTGAGTAAAACTGAAACTGAAGAAAACTCATCCAACAGCCAACTCTTGCAACAAATTCCATCTGGAGCAGCTGAAAGACGCCAAATAAGCTCAGCTTTTCAACTGCACACACAAAGGAAATTTGCGGCAGTGGTGTGTAAGTATCAACATCTACGCTCTTGCTTATGGCTTCAAGCAGGTCATAAAAGAGACTTAACGAGAACTGCTGGGACAACAGAGAAAGACATGCGGCTGTGGACCACGAACAATATTTAGGACTTATGCAATGAGAGAAGGCAACTTAAATTTACCTAAGTACAAAAATGGCTGGCAACTACTTTCAGATATACAATAAAATGATGATGCAGAGCAACGAATAAAATGAAAACAATTGGAATTCAGAACAGTCCAACATTGAAGAGAGAGACATCAACATAGAAAATTGTAGACAAATTAAGCAAAATAATTGTAACTACTAATCATCAAGCTGAAATGATTAACTATGTTTATACCTGTTTTGAAAAAGAGCTCAATTAAAATCAGACATAATGCAACATAGTTGACGGGGGGGGGGGGGGGGGGGTCATGCACATCACGTCAGTCAGGCTGACCCCATAGGGTAATATATTGTATTGTTGAATTATGAAGAGTTTATTTTGTTGTGTCAAATAAGTCCATGTGACTTTTATAACAATAAATAATTTCTGATTCTGATTCTGATGCTGTAAGCAGGCATGCAACATCCTACAGAAAGCTTTCAAAAACCAAAGAAAGCACTGATCATGGGAGGAACAACTGGTACGCCATTAGAAGTAGTAGCTCTTGTTGAAGTTGCAGCAGAAGCTGTAGTAGTGGGACATGGGGGTCCAAGCTGAGAAACTGTGTTGACAAGCTCATGTTAGAAGTTGTACCATACATTGAAAGGGCATCACTAGTAAATGCTAAAAATCTATAAATTACTCATTTTTATGCCCTGTTGCCACGGATACAATCCAAAATGGCTTCTAAAACCAAATGTTTTAAACTTCTAAGCCTTCTTATCTGTAACTGGTACAAGAAACCTGTTTCTTCAGCCATGTTTTACAACCTAAATTCTTTAAATTCACGCAGGGAAGTATCCATTTTTGCATCTAGCAATTTTTTTAATTCTCAGTAAGCATTGTTTTGGCCCCTTTTACATCCGTGTCTAACCTTAAGTGGTGCATTGCTTAATGCAGTTTGCATTTCTGAATAGACCTCATAGAAAAAATATTCTGCTTCAAAGTTTTATTTCTTAGTGGTGCAATGAAAACATTTTTGTTCCTCAGCAAGAGCTCTGTGGTCCACCAACTGTGAGATTTAGCGTATGCAACCATTTTACCCACCATACAGGTAGGCACATTCCGACTTCGGGAGAAAACTATTTATGAACTTGCTCCCCAATTTTAGCTGGCTAAAACGCTCATCGAGAACTCTGATGGTGGGAAAGACAACAAGACTATGCTGAACAGAATTTTGTTTTTCAATATTGTTCATTTTCATGAATGTTGGGTCTTAATGTGAGATGAAAAAGGAATATGCTTAAGATGAGCTAGCTTTATTTGTCTCGTCCTAAAACAAATGAATTTGATTAAGAACTAATCAACAATAGATATTGAGTACAGTATTTAATAGGATGCTGCAATGAGTGTCTAAGAGTCACATCCCTGAAGTCACAGGTACTGGGTTCAATTTTTTTTTAAGTCAGGTTAAGGCATCACGATCTGCTTAATCAGCTTATAATATTATGCATATCTGCAAATATCTCACTCTCATTCCTGTGTGCATGATTGCAGAGGATCAAGATTGCACAAAAGGATCTCGTAACTTGTCAATATTCGGTGACTTTCAGAAACACAAAAATGCCCATCATTCACCCAAGGCTGCAGAAGCTCATTTGGGTTGATCATTTGTCAGGCAACTTGATTGATTCTTTCTTCCATGTAATGAAACTGCCATGACATAAAACGCAGTAGTGGCATGCTGAAAAACTGAAAACTAAAAATGAAACAAACATACTTACAGATATGGCAAATATGATCCACCCCTTTTCAGACCAATAAACACATGGTGTATGAAGTCGTATTCGATTGCTGCTATGACTTCCTCCCATTCCTTAGGAGTACTCAAGCTTGCCAGATCGGATTCACGTCGAAAACATTCATTGGCTGCTTCATTCCTTGTGACATACTCCTTTCCAGATACAAATGAATAACATCTAGTGTCAATAGAAAAGAAACCTCTACCACATCCGTTATTACTATAACCACAGTTGTCTTCATCCTCCCCTCCATTGCATTCTTCAACTTTGTTGCAGTTGAAATGGAGTTGAAATCTGGGCCAGTAGGGAACAGAGCAGTTCCATTTCCCATTCTCCAGTTCTTCAGGTATCTCAGACTGGCTATGAAATGAGAAATACAGCTCAAATCCTAAATATTCAGACTCTCCATCACTTACAAAGTGAAACGTGAGTCTATAAGCATGAAGAATGATTGACTTCGCAAGTAGTCTATTCCTACAATAAATCATTGTCGTGAAGTGTCGATCTCTCCTCTCCACATAGATGTTGAGACTGTCTTTATAGCATCCTCTCTTTCCCTCAATGTACAGGCTCTGAAAGCTGATCATTACACTGTGATTAGGTGGTATTTCCAGTCGTTTCTGGCTATCAAGATTGCTTGGGTACTTAGTTCTCCCATCCCAGTAAGGACTCTGAGCATATCCTGTAACATAAAAAGTCAGCCATTATGGTTATTTCGAAATAATAGATACATTTCGATATCAAAGTACAAGTTATCTGACACCATGCACCATAATTGGTAGTTTGGATTTTTTCCCCTAAAAAAACACGAGTTTCAGTCCCTTCAGAGTAAAGTGTTTTTTTTAGAAAAGCTAACAAGCAACTATCTACAATTCAGTTTACAATAAGCTTCTATTGAAGACTAAGATAACAGCTCAAACTAATTTATTTTACGATTTATGATTTTAAAGACGATTTATGATTTTAGCAGCCAGTCTTTTTTGCTATATGTATCTCTTGGACTGGAGTAAAGTCCTGTCATGAGGTCTGAAACCAAGCTGGGTGATCATGGGATTATTGTTGCATAATCAACCGCCATTGATCCCATAAAAAGTCCTCTAATTCAGGAGCACTGCTGTGATAGACTCGTGATGAACCAAGCTTGGGGTTCTCTGCCTTGTTCACGCCTGTAGTGATGTCTTTTCCATGCTGACGGAATCTGGAAATGATGAGTCTTCTGTTGGTCTGACGGGATGATGGTCACCACTCCAGGTAGGCATCTCACTCAGTCTGGTTCTGCAATGGTAACCAAAAGGAACAGATGCCTCTAAGCTCTTGGCACAAAAGTCCTTGCAGGAATTGACCAGTGAAAGATAGCTCTTCAGGATCCTGGAACACTACATGGCTACAAGACAAGACCAGCATAGCGCAGACTGTATATGAGGCACGCAGGGATCAATCTTGCTGTGTAAAGAAAGACAAAGACTGTTATTCCATTAACAGAGTATTCAGTTGCTGCACTGCAGTAGGAAAAGGAATGCTTTGGCCAGATAGGTGTAGGGGCCACCTGTCACCCGCCACAGTTCACACAGCCTCCAAAGCGGCCATGAGCTGTTGATAAGCAGCTGCGAAAATGACAATGGTGCATCAGATGTCTGAGTGAAAACATTGAATTTTTGGATGTGCATGCTGCTGTACAAGTGCTCATGGAAAAAAGACCAGAATGTTTGGTATTACTGGTTTTACAACTTTTGCCATGTGAGGAAACTGTATGACACCATCTCAGTATGCTGTTGCAATATCGCTCACTCTTGATATATTAAGAAAGGGGGATGTTTTGTCAGGAATTGGGGGGTAGCAGCTTTGAGGCCATTTTTGATCTATGAAGACACGTTTGCATGCGTTCTTCCACATACACACCATTTCCTCCTATTTCATAGTACTAAGGAGATATACGTCGGACAAAAGTATTTATAGAATATTGCGCAGAAGGGCTATTTCTCATTGAGAACAGTTAATCAACAGTTTACCTATGGCAAACTTGCTCCATTGCTTTCAACCTAAAGAACTTGATGCAGTTCCCAGAGGAGAGGTGGCAAAAGGAGATGTTCTCAAACTTGGCCCATACCGGGGATTGAGAGCAGTCATAAGCAGAGCTATTTTGCTCCAAATACAGCTTCATGAAATAGTTCACAGTCAGTTTCAGATGACGGTTTTTCCAAGAGGGTTCTCCCACTTCCGCATAGATACCATAAACAGATGTGGTTCAAAATGCTCCCAACAGATTCTAAGGCCCTGGTTGTGAATAGGATCCAGATATTTCAGGTACGAAGGTCTTGCTGATCCATAAACATGACTGTCTTAATCAAACTTGGAGTGCACAAGTGCCCGGTACAGATGCAGCATTACCTTTCGGCCAGCTCCCCAGTCTGTATGGGCATTCATCTGCAGAAGGTTAAGAGCTTTCTGACAGGGTGTTCCCAGTTGCTGAATGCAACTTTTGAAATTCAGCCTCTGGTCAAAAATGATCCCTAAGAACTTGGCCTCTGTCACCACTGGGATGTTGGATTTTCCCAGGCATATAAGTGAGTTAGCGTGTTCTCTAGACTTGTTATTGAAGAGTATACGCTTTGTCTTTGTGGCAGAAAGCTTGAACTTGTTGTCATCCATCCATTCCTGCACCTTGTTGACACAAAGCTGTCACTCCCACAAAAGCACTGCTTGTAGCATAGAAAGCAAAGCCATCCACAAAACTGGAGCATTCTACTACCTTGTAGACCTGAATGATCTCTTTTTTATGCTGAAGAGGGTGGCAGAGAGAATTCTCCCCTGCATAACCCCAATCTCCTGCTTGGACATGTAAGACAGCGTGGACCCAACGCACACCTCAAACTGCCTCTTACCAGGGAGTTCTCTACAGAGAAGGCCAGATGGCCCCTATAACACAGATCATGCAGGTCCAACAGAATGACATCTTTCCAAGCTGCATCAAGAAAACTTTTTTTTTTCCAAATCACAGAAGACAGCAATGGACTGTTGTTTGTTAATGAAGGCATAGTGGATGGTCCTCTCCAGGCAGACCAGATGGTCAATAATGCAACGTTGTTGTTGTTGTTGTTGTTGTTGTTGTTGTTGTTGTTGTTGTTGTTGTTGTTGTTGTTGTTGTTGTTATGAAAGCTGTGCTGTTCCTCAGCCAGAAGGCCATCTGTTCCCAGCTTCCAGACAGGAGTTGACCATCTTCTCTAACAACTTGCAAACACAGCTGGTCTGCGCTTTTGGTCTGTAGCTACTAGGGTATGTTAAGTCTTTATCCGGTTTAGGGGTGGGGAGGACACAAGCCATCTGCCACTACAGAGGAAAAAAAACTGTCATCCAAATATGATTGTACACTTTTAAAAGCATCTGCAAGCAATTGTTTGTGAAGAGTTTTTAAAAGACTAGTGAATCCCTTCAGGGCCAGCCAAGGTCTCGCCACGTGTCTGCACGACACTTTTTGGTTCAGGCAAGAGGAAAAGGAAGATGATAGCTTTCGTCATTCTGGGAAATAACGTTCAAAGGAGTCCTTTCTTTTAGCCATTTTGTTCTGAGGAACGCTTGCATTCTGGGTTGAAGAGAAGTTCTCCTTCAGAGTGGTGGCCAGAAGGCTAGCCTCAGCCTCCTTATCCGTTACAAGTATCTCTTCCAACCACAGATGGTTAACAGATGCAGAAACAACTTTTCCCAATCACTTTCAAAACTTTCCTGCTGGATGTTCTACTGTTGAGTGTGGAACAAAAACACTTCTACAATTCATGCCTGCTGGTCTTTAAAACAAGGTGCGACCTTGCCCACGGTTTATGGGATGGGCCAACTCCATCACCGGAGACAGCTGCTGTCACATCAGTCGTTGAGCTTTCTTCCTCTGTGTTTCTTCCCCAGCCAACATCTTGTCCTGGGAACTGACTGCTTAGCAGATAGAATGATGGACATGGTCAGTGCCTCTACCGGACCTCAACAATCAAGAAACATCCTTTGTCCATTCTGCTGAGAATGTCTAACCAAACAGATCCTAGTTAGCCTACTGCAGAGGGGATTCTTCTACCATCGCATTCTGAGCCTAGGTGACTGGGGAATGGTTACTACCACGCAGTTCATCATGCATTTCCCATTGGAAATCCAGAACCAATGAGATATTGCAGACTGTCAGATCCAGGCATGACAGCAAACTCTTCAATGAATAGAAATAAGTGGCACACACACACACACACACACACACACACACACCACACCACACACACACACACACACACACACACACACACACACACACACACACATCCATGAAACTAGGCAAACCCTGACATTAACGAAACTTCTAGGTGTTTTAATGTTTGAGGTTCCTGACTACATGGCTGAGCACTCACTGTCTTTAAAATGTTTAGTTGCTTCCAGGCTTGGGTTCAACATGTAATTTCCATTTTAACTTACTAGTTACAATAAACTCCTAAGAATTTGACCGCGCGCGCGCGCGTATGTGTGTGTGTGTGTGTGTGTGTGTGTGTGTATGTGTCTTATTTTTATTTTATTTTATTCTTCTTTAGATCCAGGTTAAAGGAATAAGCACTTATGTGCTTTTTTACATCCTGTCCCCGTGTGTATGCAGTTTTGTAAATTCTGCCATCTGTTCCCACCGGCACACAATGGCCTACTCTTACGAAAAGCGGAACAGGATTTAACTCATTGACGTTGTGCCGAAGCTTAAGCTTAAGCTTAAGCTTAAGCTTCGGCACTCTTTTCCTTTACTGTGACCTGCCGAAGCTTAAGAATCGGCAGACTTACGAATTTTTTAAAAAACACAAAGTGATGGTTAACTCAAGGGAAAGTACTCTGGCCTGTAGTGCAATCATTTTTCTAAACGCAGTTACTTTCCTTGACCATAAGCTTGCCTAGTTTTTATCTGTTGGCCAATTTTGTTTGACATGTCAACAAGTGATATCTTTGGGATTTCAGGCACTCCAGTGTTATGATTCTTTAAAAAAAAATAATCTGTTGTACAAAAAGTGACATCACATGGATTCAGCCAGCTTCGGGGAACTTTACTTTGGTGAAAAATCATCAAATTGCTTCAAGGGGACTAGTTGATGAATAGTTCAAGCCATTTAAGATACCAACCCTAATTTTCAAAACTTTTTATTTTTCAGCATTCAGTGACATATTTTGGAAATTTGTAAAAAATAAATACAGTCATCTATTAAAAAACTGTGAAACAATATCACAAGAAGACATTCTAAACTTTTCAATGGTGTATAATGTGTATGTCATTACTATGTTGGGTAAGTCTGCTGAATTTTTCAAATATAGCCAAAATCATACGTCACCACAAAATGGCAGGATCCATTTCACTGCGACTCCAATGAGTTAACGTGTGCGCAAGATATTCTACGTGCGTTCGCACACGGGGCCTCGGTTTATAGTCTCATCGGAAGGTCTTTTGGGGAGAGTGGAGTCTGCACTGATGTTAACTCCAGGGGAAAATATCCCATTGAATTGAAATCGAACCCGGGTCGTCAGATTGCGAGCGCAATGTTCTAACCACTAGGCTATTTCGTCCGCGCGCGCGCGCGCGCGCGCGCGCGGTGTGTGGTGTGTGTGTGTGTGTGTGTGTGTGTGTGTGTGTGTGTTGTGTGTGTGTGTGTGTGTGTGTGTGTGTGT
>CM054138.1:47616782-47619282 GCA_028751875.1 Rapana venosa
CACTACACCACCACCACACTACACTACACTACCCACACTACCCACACTGCACTACACTACACCACATCACACCACACACATACACACTACACCACACCACACTACACTACACTACACTAACTACACCACACTACACTACACTACACCACACACACACACCACTACTACACTACACTACACTACACCACACCACACTAAACCCACACACACTACACTACACTCACTACCCACACCACACTACACTACACCACACCACACCACACTCACAACACACACCTACACTACACTACACTACACTACACACACCACCTACACCACACTGCACTACACTACACCACACTACACCACACTACACTACACCACACCACACTACACCACACTACACCACACTGCACTGCACTACACTACACTACACTACACCACACTACACCACACTGCACTACACTACACCACACTACACCACACTGCACTACACTACACCACACCACACCACACACTACACCACACCACACTACACCACCACACATGCACCACACACACTGCACTACACTACACTACACTACACTACACCACACTACACCACACTACACCACACTACACTACACTATACTACACGTGTCATGGGGGCACTGCAATGATAAACTCACCAGCTTTCTCCACTCTGAGTGCCAATGCCTGGGTGTTTGGGGGTCCATTTCTCTGGGAGTGCCCCTCTCTCTACCTCCCAGGACCCCCTATGCCTTGTAAGATGGTATTTAAAGGTTCTTTAGTCTACTCACCTCGCGTACTACTTTAGCAAAACAAGGTGCCTCTGATTGCAGCATTGAAACGTTTGATTCCAGTCTCGCACTGTCATCGTATGAAGTTAATGCTAAATTGATGAATTGCATGCATTCCAAAATGAAGAAAACACACTTTGAAAATATTTCTTGTTCACGGAAACTAGTGATTTTACTGTATAAACTGAGACTAAATGCATGGAATACCAAATACTCTAAACATGTCACATGTTGCTGCTCTCAACCACTTTCAATCCACCATTTATTGTTTGATTTCCCAATTCTTATTGACCTGTTTAAATGGAGAGGAATAGATATTCATTTTAAAAAAATATATGCCACTGTTCAAGAAGTTTTATATGACTCTCAGCAATTCATAGCATCAGTTGCTGAGGTTATATATCCTTCCCCAGTAAGGCCTCTACTATAGGTAGTCGTGAGTAGGACCAAGATATAATATACATACATGCATACATACATACATACATACATACATACATACATACATTCTATACATACATATATTCTTTTATTCTTTATTCTTTTCTTTTTTTTATTTCGAGGATAATGGAATAAGCACTCATGTGCTTTTTACATCCAGTCCCCGTGTGTATGCGGTTTTGTCAATTTTGTCATCTGTTTCCACCGGCACACAATGGCCTACTCTTCCGAAAAGCGGAACAGGATTTAACGTGTGCACAAGGTTTTCTGCATGCGTTCGAACACGGGGTCTTTGTTTATAGTCTCATCCGAAGGACTTTGACATTTAGTTCGATGCTTTAAGAGAGAGGGAGGTATTGGTTTGAATGCGGGTGTGTCTATATCACCAAGTAGTGAATGGACATTAAACAAAACCAAACAAGCATACCTACTACTTTCCTTAACGTTTCTTGACTACTGTTAAGATCTTGGCAGTGGTGTGCGGTTTCGTTGAAGATATTTTGCGCTTCCTCTTTCGTGACATGGTCCATGAAAGTGTTGAGAAACTTAATGTCCTGCAACACTGCATTTCAACTGTTTGAATTCTTCTTTGCTGGTCCGCTGTTCAGCTCCAGGACTTGTAAACATGCAAGATGATAACAATGAAAAATACGAACGTGTTAGTTTCTATCTTGTCCAGAGGTTGATGTTATTATCTTCCCTGGTTGGTTTTAGCTGTCCCTGACTGGTGACGTTGTGCAGAATTTGAACTTTCTTTTGCTTTAGATACTTACTCACATGTGATGGAGCCTGGGTATTTGAATTTGTTCGGTGTCTGGTATTTTGCCTGGAGACTGTGATCTTTGATCAGATGCAGCTTTTATTTCCGTCATCATCTTGGTTGTTCATCACTAGTCTCAGGGCCGAAATGTGATGAGGTTTTATCTGGGCGTTACTTTAGCAAAGACACTTTTTTTCGTCACAAGGATCAGTGCTACATCCATGCAATCTTTGTTTTTTGCCACCTCAAATCTTTTATGGGATCTGTAAAAGCAAACCCTCTGCCTTCCATCTAAAGTCCATCCTAACTTCCTTCTATCTGTCCTTCCTTCTTTGCCGATAAAGTCCGCAACATTCGCTCCAGACAGGATCAGACTCCTTTCCAGCCTGTTCCTCATGATCCCCAGTTTACTGACACTCCTCTCCATTTCTTCCATCCCACAAGTGACAAAGAAATTAAGTGAACAAAATAATGCGAGCGTGGTCCTTTACCTGCTTCTCTTTTCTCACAGTGTCTTCCA
>CM054138.1:47624282-47626782 GCA_028751875.1 Rapana venosa
CTCAAAGACTCAACAACCAGTTCCCTCCATTCCTCTCTCGGTTCTGCCTTTCTCAGGGTTTTGTTGAGTTCTAGGCCTGTCCATTCGCTGATGTTATCCTCCCAGCTCTTCCTCGGTCTGCCTCTTCTTCTTCCTCCCTGGACAGTGCCTTGCAAAACTGTCTTTGCAAGTCCTTTGGATCTTGTGACATGCCCATACCATTTAAGTTTACGCTTTTTCACGATCGTTAGAAGGTTCTCATAGGGTCCAATGGTTTGCTGGATCTGTTATGCACGCTTTCGTTGCTTATGTGGTCTTTGTAGGAGATGCCAAGGAGTCTCCGAAAGCATCTCATCTCCACTGCCTGTACTCTTCTCTCCAAATCTGCAGTCAGGGTCCCTGATTCACAGGCATACAGAAATATGGATATGACAAGGGAGCGCATTAGTCTGATCTTGGAGATAAGTGAGATATTTTTATCTCTCCAGATGGTGTTTAGTTTGACAAAGCTGTTATTGTCTGTGCAGCCCTGCATACTACTTCTGGCTTGGATCCCTGGTCTGATACAATGGCTCCCAGGTACTTGAAGCTTTGAACTGTTTCCAGCTTCTGGTCATTAAGCCTGATATCAGTGCTAATGCCGTTGATGTTATTAGTCATCAGTTTGGTCTTCTCTGCACTGATTTCCATGCCGTATGTTTTGGAGGCCTTATTCAAGTGTTCTGTTAGGCTGGCAAGCTCTTTTTCTGATCCTGCTATTCCATCAATGTCATCTGCGAAGCGGAGGTTTGTGATCGTTCTGCCACCAATGCTGACTGATCCTTCATGATGTTCCAGTGCATCAGCCATGATTCTCTCAAGGAAGATGTTGAAAAGAGTGGGTGAGAGTAGACAGCCCTGCCTTACTCCAACTGTTATTCGAAACCATTCTCCAATGTTGTTGTTGTAGTACACTGCACTGGTGGCCTCGCTGTACAGCTGTTTGATGACTCTGATCAGGTTTGCATTGATGCTGTACAAATTCATGGTTGCCCACAAAGCTGCATGCCACACCCTGTCAAATGCCTTCTTAAAATCGATAAATACGTGGTAAAGGTCTTGTTGATGTTGAAGGTACCGCTCACATAGTATTCTGAGGTTGGATATCTGTTCTGTTGTGCTGCGCCCTGCTCTGAAACCTGCTTGTTCCTCAGCAATGATGGTATCTGCTTGTGGCTTCAGTCTATTCAATATTATCTGCAGCATGACCTTGCTTGGGTGGCATATGAGGCTGATTGTAATTATGGCATTGTTGTAGATTTCCTTTCTTGGGGAGGGTGATGATGAGTGACTGTGTCCATGGTGTTGGCCATTTTCCTGTCTGCCAGATCTTGTTGCAGATTCTTAGTAGGGCGCTGATCATGGCTTCCCCTCTAGCTTGGACCAACTCAGCTGGAATGTTGTCAGCCCCTGCTGACTTCCCCTTTTTCAGCGATCTGACTGCTGTTTCCACTTTTTCTCGGAGGATAGGGTGACTGTCTGTGTCTTTGCTTTCGGGTACATTAAGGATTTCTGGATCTCCTGCGGTTCTATAGTTATACAGGTCGGAGCAGTATTCTGTCCATCTGTTCAGAATATCCTGGTCGTCAATGAGACACTTCCCATTTTTGTCTTGGATTGTTAAACCTTTTCTCTGTTTTGTGCTAGTCAGGTCTTTCACCAGCTGATATGCTTTCTTGCTATTGTTTTTCTTCATGTTCTCTTCAATGTCTTGGCACTGTTCACCGATCCATTTCTCTTTTGCCTCCGTCATGGACTTCCTGATTCTTTTGTTGACTGCCCTATATTGTTCTGCTCTTTCTTTTGTTTCATTTTTCTTTTTCTTCAACTCTCTACGCTTGTCGCATAGTTGTAGGATGTTAGGTGTGACCCATGGTTTTTTGACTGGTCGGTGTTTGCCAAGAAGCTCGCTTGCTGTTTCAGTCACTGCTGTATTGAAACTATTCGTCAGTGTATCTATGTCTGAGTCTATCACAGTGAGTGCTGCAAACTTTCCACCTATCCTTGCTTGAAAAATTTCTAATACCTCTACGTCTAAAGAAAATCCACAAGCGGAACAACATCAGGATCAAATTTGACCTCGAGAAGCTTAACCTTAGCTTGGGTTAAAAAAAGCGAGTGCTCTGACCACTGAGCTGTCTCGTTCCCACCAACTCAAACTCAGTCATGGTAGGAACGGGCGAGAGACAGAAGACAAGAAACAACGGCGACTCTAGGAATGTAAACCCGCATCATTCCAGTCAGCAAGTCAACTGCGGCCGTATGGTGTTTGCATGTTTGTTTGTGTGTTCGCTGAGGGATTTTTGTTATTTTATTTAGCCTTTTGGATGGAAAACTCTCTCTCTCGCAAGCACACACACACACACACACACACACAAACACACACCACACAACACACACACACACCAACAAAACACAACAAAAAGGGGGACGGGATAGCCTAGTGTTAGACATTGCGCTCGCAATCTGACGACCCGGATTC
>CM054138.1:47639282-47654282 GCA_028751875.1 Rapana venosa
GGCCTGGGCAAGACTGCTGGTTTTAATGATATCTCTGATTTTGATCTGGGAACAACAGAAGAAAAAAAACGTGGGTTTTGACATATAAACCGTCATAACTTAATATGAACTGGCATATATACATGTTTGTTGAATATGAAATGGCAAACACCTGGTTGATAGATATAAGAATGCATATACTTTGTATGATAAAATAAAATAATTTTAAAAAACGGACGAACACTTTTAAAGTGAACTGCCCTAAACTTGTTGGTTAAATATGAACTGAAATACACTTGTTTTATAAAATGAATCAGCATACATTAATTTTGTTTGTTGAGTGAAAACTGGAGTACAGTTTTTGTTAAATATGAAGCCCTACACTTGTTGAATGATACGAACTGACACATCCTTATTTGTTGAATATAAACTGGTATACACTTCTTTGTTAAAAGTTAACTGGTGTATACTTTTAAAAGGTAAAACCATATTAGTGAGTCGCCATATAACGATATGATTTTGTTATTTACATTTAGGTATATTAATCAGTCACTGCTGATTGAAACAGGAGGAGTGAACGGCATTGAACGCGAAATTCGCCTTTGTAAACAATGTACATGAATACATTAGGCGATGAGTTTCACTTGATAGTACAATGTCCAAAGTTTTCTGGGCTTCGGAAGAATGTCCTACCTCATGAATATCTGTATTCAAGATCTATGTTCACATTTTGTAATGTGTTCCCTTCTGACAAAAAGACGTTGTTAAAACTGAGCTAATTTATAGTCAAGAGTAAAGTTGTATAAACAGGTTTCCTAAATTTCCATTTCTGTCACATGCAGTGTTGTAAACGTTTTTTAAAATGCTAATTATGAATGTTACAGTCAGTTTCATTGATTGAAATCCTACATCCCCCTTGAGGGTTCTAAGGCTACTTAAATCTAAATCTTGTTTGTTAAGTATGGAATGGTACACAATTATTGTTCATCTGATATAAACTTGCATACCCTTGTTTATTGAAGTTAAAATGGTGTATGCTAGTTTCTTTTTTTTAATGAACTGGAGTACACCTGTTTGTTAAATGCGAACTGGCATACCTTTATTAATTGTAGGGGACGGGATAGCTTAATGGTCGAGCACTTGCTTTTCCCCAGCTAAGGTTAAGCAGCGTCGAGCGTGGTTAATAGTTCATTGGGTGACCATTTGCACCCCTTGGCTTCAGTACAGTTCCCCAGTTCACTCAGCTGTAAATGGGTACCTGCCTCTATAGGGTCAGGGAAGGTAAAGCAGCAAGGAGAGGAGATGGACGCCACCCTCAATATGCTGGCCCCTAGAGAAGCTGAGGTCTCTGACGCCTCGCTTCCCTACGGCCTTATAGGTTATGGAACACCTTTACTTTTTTTACCACAATTTAGCATACATTTATTTGTTGAAAATAAACCGGTATACATTAATTTTGCTTGTTTAGTATGAACTGGCTTACATTTGTTTGTTAGACATGAACTAGCATATACTTGTTTGTTAGACATGAACTAGCATATACTTGTTTGTTAGACATGAACTAGCATATACTTGTTTGTTAGACATGAACTAGCATATACTTGTTTGTTAGACATGAACTAGCATATACTTGTTTGTTAGACATGAACTAGCATATACTTGTTTGTTAGACATGAACTAGCATATACTTGTTGTTAAGTATGAATTGGACTGAACTAAAACCAAGCAAAGATAGTCTTCAGGTGGAGTCTTTCGGAAAGGTAAAAAGGTAACAGTGTTCCCATAACCTATGCAGTCGCTGGAAAGCGAGATGTCAGAGACCTCAGCTTCTCCAGGGCCCAGCATATTGAGGGTGGCGCCCATCTCCTCTCCCTCGCTGCTTTACCTTCCCGGTCCCCAAAGAGGGCAGGTACCCATTTGGGGACGGGATAACTCAGTGGTCGGAGCACTCGCTTCTCCCCACCTAAGGTTAAGCAGCATCAAGCGTGGTTACCACTAGGATAGGTGACCGTTTGTGTACCTTGGCTTCAGTATAGTGCCCCAGTTCACCCAGCTGTAAATGGGTACCTGCCCTCTTTAGGGTCAGGGAAGGAGATGAGATGGGCGCCGCCCTCAATACGCTGGCCCCTTGAGAAGTTGAGGTCTCTGATTGCTCACTTCCCTACCACCACATATGGTACACCTTTACCTTTTACCAATTTACAGCTGGGTGAACTAGTGAACTGTACTGAAGCCAAGGTGCACGAACGGTCACCCATCCACTTGGCAACCACGCTCAATGCTGCTTAACCTTAGCTTGGGGAAAGCGAGTGCTCTGACCACTGAGCTATCCCGTCCCGGTTAACGTGTGAACAAGATGTTCTGTGTGCGTTCGCACCCGAGATCTCTGTTTATATAGTCTCATCAAAAGGACATTCGGTGGAGTACAATTGGTACCGATATTAACTCCTGGGGTGGGGGGGAGGGGGTTATCCCCTCTTAACGAACGTCTTAGTAGTGGCTCAAAACCCCGGCGGTCAGATCACAAGCTCACCGCTCTAACCACTGGGCTATCCCGCCTAACCCTCACTTTGCTAATACGGATCCACTAGTTCATTCCACTAATGTCCGCATATTGACTGGATTACAGTCCTTCGGATGAGACTATAAACCGAGGCCCCGTGTGCGAACGCATGCAGAACATCTTGCGCACACGTTAAATCCTGTTCCGCTTTTCGGAAGAGTAGGCCATTATGTGCTGGTGGAAACAGATGACAAAATTTACAAAACCGCATACACACGGGGACTGGATGTAAAAAAGCACATGAGTTCCTATTCCATTATCCTCGATATAAAAGAATACAAATAAAATAAATAGATTACACACAACGCATATTCCAATGCCACGAAAGGTTATACAAACTGACAAACATTGAAAAAGACTTACACCATTCCTATTCTTTCTTACTTCGCACTGTGTGCTCGTCCATTAAGCGTTCTTATTGAGTTAACACAGAACACGCTGCTGACAAATAAAGCGATAAAAGTAGGAGGTAGAAATGTCAAAACCATTAGACTCGCAAAATGATCTTTTCTCCTAGCAGCCAGCGTTTAGTAAACGTTTGAAACCAGGAGCAACAGATAGATACCGCACCCACTTTGTTTTTATTTAGTTTCGAGCACGTTCTATGTTTGTTCGAAGGAAATGGTGGCCGAGGAAAGGTTAGAGTAAAAAGCCCTTCCTTGATCTTCAGCCGCTGTTGGTAAACCCACCGACGATCGATCACCAATAATCTGCCCCTCAACATTCTATCCTAACTCTCCGGATATACTTGAGGAAAAATATTTTGTCGTGAATTGGGTCTATGTTATTTTTTGTCATCGATGAATGCTCCACTGACCGTTTGGTCAAAGCATTGGTGAGGTCATGTTTTGTATTCTCTCTCTCTCTCTTTCTGTCTCTCTCTGTCTCTCTCTTCTCTCCTCTCTTCTTCTCTGTCTCTCTCTCTCTCTCTCTCTCTCTCTCTCTCTCTCTCTAGCGTGCGCGCATGCGCACGGGCGCGCGCACACACACACACATACACACACACAGAGCAAAATAATACAAACAGATGATGACACAGACAGCCAGGCAAATGGAGAGAAAGTCAGTCAGAAATTGAGAAAGACAAAAAACTAGAGAGAAAAAACCGAAAAAATGTTGAATAATTTTCAATTTTTTTTTTATACACAAGAAAAAAGAACACCTTGTTTTTTCAGTTGCTATCAAGTGTACACAGTTTGCTTTCGTGTGCAAGTTCTAATGTTCTGATTATTAATGCAATCGTAATAATGGGGGGTGGGGTGTGCGCGCATACGTGCGCGTGCGCCAGTATATAAAATAGACTAGGGGTGAGTGTTCATCGTGTGTGTATATGTGTGTGTGTGTGTGTGTGTGTGTGTGTGTGTGTGTGTGTGTGTGTGTGTGTGTGTTGTTTGTTTGTTTGTTATGCATGCAAGGCGTACATGTGCATACAAAAGACCACGTAATAATCGATTTATTTGTCTTCACGTCTTTCTAGGCAATTGTTTTCTATTGCATCCCATTGTAGTTATAACTGCGGTAAAAAAAAAAAATCAAAATTTCGATTTAATTTTTGAAAAATATTGTTTCCTTTTTTCACTTTTGTGTGTGGGGATTTTTTTTAGTTTGTTGTTTATCTGCGTTGTTGCTGTTGTTGTGTTGTTGCAATTGACGTTAACGACATTATTGTTGCTGTTGTTGTTCTTGTACTTGATGTTGTTACCGCCAGTTCTCAGATTGTGATGAAGACAGTTGGTGCTGGTGGTGGAATGGTTGTGGTTGATAGTATTGCTGCGGTTGCCATTTTTGTAATTATTTCTGTTGTTATTGTTGATGATGCTGACGCCGTTACCATGGTAGTTTCAATTCGCTTTAACGTCGCTTTTATATCTGTGTGGGTCTCTGTGTGGTGTCAGGGTTGATTGCCAGTAAAAAGATGCCGTCTCCTGGTGACACTATGACTGTAGAGCTGTCACGGTCCTCTCCATCCAGCTATCCAATCATGCCAGAGTCAGCTGTAACAGACGGTCAAAGGTCATGATAAAGGTGTCCGGTCCCCGGACCTACCTATGCAGCTGTTCGGGGGGGGGGGGGGGGGGGGGGAGGGGGAGGGGGAAGTGTCATAGACCTCAGCTTGTGTAAGGGCCAGCAGCCTGATTTTGACGCTCATCTCCTCTCTCTCTCTCTCTCCTCTCTCTCTCTCTCCTCTCTCTCTCTCTCTCTCTCTCTCCTCTCTCTCTCTCTTCTCTCTCTCTCTCTCTCTCTCTCTCTGTCTCTCTCTCTCTCTCTCTCTCTGTCTCTCTCTCTCTCTCTCTCTCTCTCTCTCTCTCTCTCTCTCTCTCTCTTTCTCTCTCTCTCTCTTCCTCTCTTTCTGTGTGTGTGTGTGTGCTATAGATAATGAAGATACTGATCGCGATGATTATGTAGATGCTGAAGATGATGATAACTAGACGATATTGAGTGTGATTCTGTATACTTGCAGAAGTGGAAATACGAAACGGATATAACGTTTTCTGCTATAATGTCTACCTACCCCTGCCCGAAACATGTTTTGTATAGTGGCCTAAGACCGAAGTACAATAAAAGTGTTCAGTGTTCTCTCTCTCTCTCTCTCTCTCTCTCTCTCTCTCTCTCTCTCTCTCTCTCCTCTCTCTCTCTCTCTCTCTCTCTCTCTCTCTCTCTCTCATTGCGTTAATTTCCCTGCCCAAGCACAAACACGAGAAAGGGGTATTTGTATAATGCAGATTATTTCGTTAGTTTATAGATGGATATTGAACTGCTTCAAGACAAAATATACTGGAAATGCTTCTTTGCATGTCCTTGAAATGATATAACAACAGGCCATATTATTATATCAGCATGCCAAAGCTTAAAAGGTCCTAGGCCTGTGCCTATTCAGACACACACACACACACACACACACACACACACGGAAGAGTAGGCCATTGTGTGCCGGTGGAAACAGATGACAAAAGTTACAAAACCGCATACACACGGGGACTGGATGTAAAAAGCACATGAGTGCTTATTCCATTATCCTCGATATAAAAGAATAGATAAATAAACACACAACACACACAACACACACACACACACACACACACACCACACAGTTTACATTTCGCATGCATTGATCCCCTAAAATTTCTTCTCCCGTACATTACCAACTACACCCTCCCTCCTGATACTCACACACCTTCCTTCTCCCCCCCTCCCCACCCCCACCCCTTCCCGTCTAATATCAAATCCCGTTTGGACCCGAAACTTTTCCCCCATCCATTAAATCATAAGTGGTGGTCTAGGCACTAGTCTTTCGGATGAGACGATAAACCGAGGTCCCGTGTGTTACACATAATTATTTAGCGCACGTAAAAGAACCCACGACAAAAAGGGAGTTGTCCCTGGCAAAATTCTGTAGAAAAAAGTCACTCTGATAGGGAAACAAATACAGTTGCAGACAGGAAAAAGAAACAAAAATGGGGGGCGCTGCTCTTGTGGCGACGCGCTCTCCCCGGGGAGAGCAGCCCGAGTTTCACGCAGAGAAATCTGCAGTGACATAAAGTGGTATAAATGAATAAAATAAATAAATAACTTGTGAAAAGACGTTCAATAAATTTGAACACACAGACACACACACACACACACACACACACACACACACACACACACACACACACACAGATACTTACGTGCTGTGGTCGTAGAGCTAGAGGGCTGTGAATTCATACCTGAAAAGGTAAAACTACTTTACTCACTCTCTCTCTCTCTCTCTCTCTCTCTCTCTCTCTCTCTCTCTCTTCTCTCTCTCTCTCTCTCTCTCTCGGGCTGGATGTAAAATGTAAAAAAAAGAAAGTCTTGTACTTGTTCTATTACCCTCAGAAAATAAAATTTCGTTATCGTTATCGTCCCCCCCCCCCCCTCTCTCTCTCTCTCTCTCTCTCTCTCTCTCTCCTCTCTCTTTCTCTTATATATCCTTAAGGGCGGGGACTGATTGTAAAAAAACACATGAGTGCTTATTCATTGTCCTCGAAATAAAAGAATTTGTCATTGAATTTGTCACACACACACACACACACACACACACTCTCCCTCTCTCTCTCTCTCTTCTCTCTCTCTCTCTCTCTCTCTCTCTCTCTCTCTCTCTCTCTCTCTCTCTCTCTCCCTCTCTCTCTCACACACACACACACACACACACACACACACACACATACAGCTAGACAGTCAGCAGACAGTCCGGCATGAAACGGAAGAAAAAAACCAACTGACCACTGCAGATTCTGGACTGCACATTCTTGTGCAGGTCATTGAGGGCAGTGAAGTCGGACACCAGATACACGTCAGAGGGGTCAGAGGCCACCGCCGTCAGCTCCGCCTTGCTCACCTTATCCCCCACCCCCACCGCCATCACCACCACCCCCTCCTGCTTCAACTGGTTGGCCTGAGAGAGAGAGAGAGAGAGAGAGAGAGAGAGAGAGAGATGCGATGCGAAGCGAAAGTTTTATTCATTATAGACCTTGGCCCCTCATGAAGGGGGTGTGTGTATATAATCAACATTCCAAAACATGTTGCATAAGAAACATTTATGAACAGAAGAATAATACCTCAAGTACAGATAGTATTTCTATTTTTAAAAGCTTTATACAAATAAATTGCTAGTCGCTTATTAATGCGTTCGTTAGTAGATGACATAAGTATACAAAGTCTAAACATGGAAGGACAGCTCACGTGTTTTTGCGGTATCAACTGTGTAGTAGAGAGAGAGAGAGAGAGAGAGAGAGAGAAGAGAGAGAGAGAGAGAGAGAGAGAGAGAGAGAGAGAGAGAGAGAGAGAGAGAGAGAGAAGAGGAGAGTAGAGAGAAAGGGGTAGAGAGAGGGAAGGAAGGAGAGATAGTGGGGGGAAAAGAGGGAGGGAGGAGGAAGGAGGGAGGGAGGAAGAAGGAGGGAGGGAAAGGGGAGGGAGGGAGAGAGAGGAAGAGAGAGGGGGACGAGGGAGGAGAGAATGAGAGAGAGAAGGGAGAGAGAGAGAGATGGGTGAGAAAGAGGGAGAGAGAGAGAGAGATAGAGATAGGGGAGAGAGAGAGGGAGGGGGTGGGAAAGGGAGAGATGAGGGGAGAGAAGATGAGAGAGAGTTGGAGAAAGAAAGAAAGAGAGAGAGCGGGGGGAGGGGAGAAAGAGAGAAATTGGGAGGGAGAGGGGGAAAGAGAGATAGAGATGGGGAGAGGGGGAGAAAGAGAGAGATGGGGAGAGATGGAAGGAAGGGAGAGGGGTGGAGAGAAAGGCAGAGAGGGAGGGAGGGAAGGGGAAGGGTAAGGGCGAGACAAGGAAAGGGAAAGGGAGTGGGTGGAGTTGAGAGAGTGGGGAGAAGGATGGAGAGAAAGAAAGAGATAATATAGGTTTAATGTTGTTGCCACTCCTTTAGTTGTTCTTCCTCCTCCTCCTTCTCTTCCTCCTCCTCCTCCTCCTTCTCTTCCTCCTCCTCCTCCTGTTCCTTCTCCCTCCTCCTCCTCCTTCTTCTTCTGATTCTGCTGCTTCCTTTTCTTCTTCTTCTTCCTAGTGGCAGTAGTAGTAATAGCAGCAGCAGCAGCAGCAGTTGTCGTCGTCGTCGTCGTCGTCGTCGTCGTCGTCGTAGTAGTAGTAGTAGTAGTAGTAGTAGTAGTAGTAGTAGTAGTAGTAGTAGTAGTAGTAGTAGTAGTAGTAGTAGTGTGTTGTTGTTGTTGTTGTTGTTGTTATTGTTGCTACTACTGCTGCTGCTGCTGTCGATGTTGATGTTGCTGTTGCTGTTGGAAGAAGAAGAAAAAGAAACAACAGCAACAAAAGTAGCAATGATGATACTGATGATGATGATAAAGTTGATGAAAATGATAACGACGACGACGACGACGACGACGATGATGATGATCATCATCATCATCATGATCATGATCATGATCATGATCATGACGACGACGACGACGATAACGACGACGATGACGACGATGACGATAATGATGATGATACCATTGTTTCATTGGTTGTGTATGATCAATCACCAAATGATGATGATGATGATGATGATGATGATGATGATGATGATGACGACGACAATGACGACGATGACAACGATGACGATACTGATGATGATACCATTGTTTCATTGGTTGTGATAATAATCAATCACCAAAATGATCAATGATGACAGCTCACCTGATCGATGGTGTCATTGAGGTCGTCAGAGGCGTTGTCAGTCACTATGATGGCGTAGTGATATTTGTCATCCCTGGCCCCGTGGAAAGGCGCATATGCGTATTCCCGAGCAAACTGAAAGAAAGCACAGTGTCGTGTTATGTTCATTTTGAGTTTAGTCTAGCAGGGTGTGTGTGTGTGTGAGGGGGAGGGGAGGCGGGCGGGTGTTGGGGGAGAGGGGGGGGGGAGAGGGGTGTGTGTGAGTGTGAGTGTGAAAAGGTGGGGGGTTTGGGAGGTGGGGGCGTGTTTTGTGTTGTGTTTTGGGGGGGGGGGGGTTGTTTTGTGTGGTTGTGTGTGTGTGTTGGGGGTGTGTGTGTGTGTGGGGTGTGTGTGTGTGTTGTGTGTGTGTGTGTGTTGTGTGAGTGTGGTGGTAAGGGTGGGGGGGAGGGGGGGGCGTGTGTTGTGGTGTGGTGTGTGTGTGGTGTGTGTGTGTGTGTTGGGGGGGGGTGTGTTTTTGTGTGTGTGTGTGTGTGTGTGTGTGTGTGTGTGTGTGGGTGTGTGGTGTGTGTGTGGTGTGTGTGGTGTGTGTGTGTGGGGGTGTGTGTGTGTGTGTGTGGTTGGGGGGGGGTTGTGTGTTGTGTGTGTGTGTGTGTGTGTTGTGTGTGTTGTGTGTGTGGTGTGTGTGTGTGTTTTTGTGTGGGGTGTGTGGCTGTGTGGCTGTGGGCTGGGGGTTTTGTTTGTGTGTCTTTTGTGTTTAGGTGGGGAAAGAAAAGGCACAAGAGACAGAGGGGAGAGAGAGTGTGTGTGTGGTGTGCGGTGTGGTGTGTGTGTGCGCGCGCGCGTGTGTGTGTTTTTGTGTGTGTCCTTTGTGGAAAATTCTTTTTCCAAAAAAATTTGTTTTATTCGTTGGCTTGTTTTTTTTTGGGGGGGGGGGGGGGGGGGGGGGGGGGGGGGGGGGGGTTATTATGTTACACGATTTAAAAATTTTTTTTGGAGGCTGATGAAAAAGAATTGCACTGTTATTCAATGGACTATCTGGGAATATAAACAAATCACGACTTTACCGCATACACACAATAACATACAAAACAACTTAACGCCCCCCCCCCAAAACCCCCCCAACCACCACACAACACACATCCAATTTCCCCACACCCCCCACACCACCATACCACCAAAACACCATCCCACCCCCACCACCTAACCCAACCACCCTCCACCCCCTTCCCCAGTACCCTCCACCCCCTAAACCCCTCCAACCCCCACACCCAACCCACCCCCCAACCCCAAACCCAACACCCACCCACCCCACACCCCCACTACCCACTCCACCCCACACCCACCCTACACACACCCACCCCATCCAACCACCCCCACCCCCACCCCACCACACCCCTCAACCTACACCACCCACCCCAACCCACACCTCCCCCACACCCACCACCCCAACCCCACACACCCACACCCCACCCCCCACCCCACACACACCCCCACCCCCCCACCCACCACACCCCCCACCCCCCCACCCAACCACCCCACCACCCACACCGTCACACCCCACCCACCCCTCAACCCCCCCTCACACACCCACACACCACCCACACCCCCCCCCCACCCCCCCACCCACCACCCAACCCCCCCCCCCACACCCACACCCCACCCCCCCCACACACCCCAACCCACCCACCAACCCCCCCCCTCCACCCCACCACCACACCCCCCCCCCCCCCCCCCACACACACACACACACCACACTTCACACCTTGACACCCCCCACCCACACCCAACCCCCATCCCCCCACCCCCACCCCCCACCCACCACCCCACCCCCCCACCCCCCCACCACCCCACCACCACACCCTCCACCCCCCCCCCCCCCCCACACACACACACAACACACACACTTCACACCTTGACCCCACCACCCCCCATCCACCACCCCCCACCCCCCCACCCCACCCAACCCCCACCCCACACCCCCTCACCCCCCACCCCACCACCACCCCACCCCACCACCCCCCGACCCCCACCACCTCCTCCCCCCCCACCACCCCTCACCCCACCACCCTCAATCCCCTCAATCACCCTCAAAGCTCCGCCCAGGTTAGAAGAGCCCGAAGCGGGCTGCAGCGTCTGCATGGCGAAGACCATCTCCCTCCTCTCCGTGTACGAGTTGAACCAGAACTCGGCGTTGGGCAGCGAGGAGTAGGTCAGCACGGCGAACTGCACCTTGTCCGGCGCCACCGAGAAGTCGTTGATGAGCCGGGTGGCGAAGGTCACCTCCCGCACGAAGCTGGTCTGCCCGGCCTGGGTGGAGGCGTCCAAGATCACCAGGATGTCCGCGGCTTCGTCGCCCGTGCAGGCTAGGTAGGTAGGTAGGTTGGTTGGTTGTTGGTTATTGGTTGTGGGTTGGAGGAGGAGGAGGAGGAGGAGAGGAGGAGGAAGAGGAGGAGGAGGAGGAGAAGGGAAGGAAAAAAATAAGTGTGTTGTGTTGTGAAGTTGAAGTTGAAGTTTGAGTTTGAGTTAAAGTGAAGTTAAGGAAGAAGAAGGGAGGAATGGGATGGCGGTGGGGGGGGGGGGGGAGGGGGGGGGGGGATGGGGGGGGGGGTTTGGTTGTTGGTTGTTTGGTTTTTTGTTGGGGAGAGGGTTGGGGGGGGGGGGGTTGGGGGGGGGGGGGGTTAGGGTTTTGCTTGTGTTTCTGTGTGGGGGGTTTGTTTTGTGGGTGGGGTTGGTTTTGGGGGTTTTGGTTTTGGTTTGGTTGGGTTGTTGTTGTTTTTTTTTTTTGGGGGGGGTTGGGGGGGAGGGGGGGGGTAGTTTCTCTGTTTGGATGGTTTTTGGGGGGGGGGTGCGTTTTGGTTTTGGTTGGGGGGGGGGGGGGGGTTTTTTTTTTGTTTTTGGGTTTGGGGGGGTTGGGGGTTTGTGTTTGTTTTGGTTAGGGGGGTTTGGGTTTGGGGGTTTTTGTTTGGTTTGGGGGGAGGTGGTTGAAGTGGTTAATTTTTGTTTAACTTTTGGTTTGGTCTGGATTCTTTTGGGAGGGTTAAGTTTCAGGGGGTTTGTTTGTTTTTGTTTGGGGTGTGTGTGGAGGTGGGTGGATGGTTTGTGTGTGGGTGTGCTGTAGGTTGGTTTTGGTTTTGATTTTAGCAAGGAGGAGTGGGTGTGTTTGTGTGTGTGTGCGTGCGTGTGCGTGCACACCCACATGCATACTTGCAAAGCTTTTAATTTCCCCCCTTCACCCCCCCCCCCCCCCCAACTTTACTGTTATAGCAAACTTTCTTTATGAAAACATCGAGGGAAAATAGACACCCTCCCCCCCTCCGCTCCTCCCCCCCCCACCCCCCCCTCCCTGAGATCCAAACAAAAAAAGCATCATAACAATGTCAAACCAAAATAAAACCGTTATGGGGTAACATGCGTGTGACTCGATTGATAACATGTTATTCTACTGGAAAATGGCCAAGTCTGGGGTTTTTTTAATCCAATTTGGACACGGGAAAGTCATGAATGCATGAAATTGATTTTTTAA
Organism: Rapana venosa; assembly: GCA_028751875.1. Lineage (NCBI taxonomy): Eukaryota > Metazoa > Mollusca > Gastropoda > Neogastropoda > Muricidae > Rapana > Rapana venosa. The sequence goes on from CM054138.1 coordinate 47,651,488, forward strand.
AATCTTGTATGGGTGCCTCGGTGGTGGCTCGAACTCAGGTCATCATCAGACCACGAGCTGAACGCTCTAACCACTTAGGGGGACGGGATAGCCTGGTGGTTAGAGTGATGCGCACTGCGCTTGTGATCTGCTGACCCGGGTTCGAATCTCGTTCAGGAGGATTTTTCCTCTGGAGTGAACATCAGTGCCGACTCCACTCTTCCAAAAAAAAAGTCCTTCGGATGAGACTATAAACCGAGGCCCCGTGTGCGAACCCAAGCAGAACACTTTGCGCACACGTTAAAAACCTGTTCCGCTTTTCGGAAGAGTAGGCCATGGTGTCCCCGTGGGGAACGGATGACAAAATTTACAAAACTGCATACACACAGGGACTGGGGTGGGTGTTGTTGGTTTTTTTTTATTAAAGTACATAACTGCTTATTCCGTTATCCTTGAAATAAAAAACAACAACCGAAAAGAAATAAACAATATTTCATTTATAAAATAAAGACTAGTGAGAGAGAAAAAAAATCCCATGGAACGGATGCCCTGGTGATGGCTAGAACTCAGGGCAATCATTTCTTTCTTTATTTATATATTTATTTATTCTTTTATATCGAGGATAATGGAATAAGCACTCATGTGCTTTTTTTACCTCCAGTCCCCGTGTGTACGCAGTTTTGTCAATTTTGTCATCTGTTCCCACCACCGGCACACAATGGCCTACTCTTCCGAAATGCGGAGCAGGATTTCACGTGTGCGCAAGATGTTCTGCATGCGTTCGAACACGGGGGCCTCGGTTTATAGTATCATCCGAAGGACTTTGACACTCAGTTCGACTTTTTGTCAAACTGGGAAGAAAGGGCGAGGAGGCTGGGAATCGAACCCAGAACCTCACGGTTTACTTGTTGGCAGGCAAACGTCTTAACCATCCTGCTACCTTCCTTCCTCAGATCACGAGCTCAAACGCACAAAACCACTAGGCTACACCCCACCACCCCACCCCACCCCACCCCACCTCTCTCCACCTTCCACCCTGTGCCGGTAGGAACAGATGACAAAAATTTACAAAACTGCATACACACGGGTACTGGATGTAAAAAAGCACATGAGTGCTTATTCCATCATCCTCGATATAAAAGAATTTTTAACAATTTTAATGTTAAAAACCTCCACCCCCACCCTCAACTACTTGAAGAATTGAGCAACAACAACACAACAACAACCAACAACAACTCGGATGAGACTATAAACCGAGGCCCCGTGTTCGAACGCATGCAGAACATCTTGCGCACAGGTTAAATCCTGTTCCGCTTTTCGGAAGAGTAGGCCATGGTGTGCCCGGTGGAAACAGAATGACAAAATTGACAAAACTGCATACACAAGGGGACTGGATGTATATAATTTTTTTAAAAAGCACATGAGTGCTTATTCCATTATCCTCGATATAAAAGAAGAAAGAAAGAAAGAAAAAAAAAAAAAAGAAAAGAAGGAAACAAACAACACAACCAACACAAAACAAACAAAAAACAACCAAACAAACAAAAGAAAACCAACAAACAAACAGCAAACAAACAACCAAACAACCAACCAAACAACCAACCAACCACCCAAACCAACCAAACAAGCAAGCAAACCCGCCCCTGACCTTTACAAGTGGTCTCCACCAATTCTTGCTGGATAGACTGCAGCGCGGCGAAAGAAGCCACGGCGAAAGAGTGCTGGATGTCGGTGGCCACTGTCTCCATCTCGTTGTGGTTGACGCTGCTGCCCACCCCGATAGTGATCACCGTCACCCCCGCCTGCTTCAGCAACTGGGCCTAGCCAAGATGTCGAATGTTTTTTAGGAGTAGTAGTAGGAGGAGTAGGAGGAGGAGGAGGAAGAGGAGGAGGAGTAGGAGGAGGGGAGAGGAGGAGGAGGAGGAGAGTAGTAGTAGTAGTAGTAGTAGTAGTAGTAGTAGTAGTAGTAGTAGTAGTAGTAGTAGTAGTAGAGTTTTCTTCTGGATTTGTTTTTTTTTTTTTTTTTAAAAGCAATGTGTGAATGAATGAATGGATGAATGAAGGAAGGAAGGATAGAAGGAAGGAAGGAACGAAGGAAGGAGTGAGTGAATGAATGAATGAATGGATGGATGAATGGATGAATGGATGAAGGAAGGAAGGAAGGAAGAAAAGAAGGAAGGAAGTAAGGAAGGAAGGAATGAACGAACGAACGAACGAACGAACGAACGAAGAAAGGAACGAAAGAAGGAAGGAACGAAGGAACGAAGGAAGGAAGGAAGGAAGGAAGGAAGGAACGAACGAACGAACGAACAAAACAAACGAACGAACGAACGAAGAAAGGAAGGAAGGAAGAAGGAAGGAAAGAAGAGAACGAACGAACGAACGAAGAAAGAACGAACGAACGAACGAACAAAGACGAACGAACGAACGAAGAAGGAAGGAAGAAGAAGAAGGAAAGAACGAAACGAAAGAAGAAACGAACGAACGAACGAAGAAAGGAAGGAAGGAAGGAAGGAACGAACGAACAAAAGAAGGAAGGAAGGAAGGAACGAACGAACGAACGAACGAAGGAATGAACGAACGAACGAACGAATGAACAAACGAAGGAAGGAACGAAGGAACGAACGAACGAAGAAAGAAAGGAAGGAAGGAAGGAAGGATACAGCGGGAAAAATTCCACGTCACTTGGTCAAGAGCGTTAAATTTAGTGCGCCCTGCCCTTTTCTACCTAATTAATCCAAGCGTGGTCAGTTCCTGCTATAATTAGTCCCAGCTGGGCTGAGATGGGATGGAATGGATAGCAGCTGAGAACAGCT
>CM054138.1:47656782-47679282 GCA_028751875.1 Rapana venosa
ACGGGAAGCGAACCTGGGTCGTCAGATTGCTAGCGCAATGTTCTATGTATGTTTGTCCGTCGTGTCCGACGATGACCTCCAAAACAGCAGAGGAGGCAGCTGCTGTTTTGGAAACTGGGCAGAAATTTTATTATAGTGGAGCTGCCTTGCCCACAGTACATCCCCACTCTCTCGGCCAAGTGGGCATAAGGACAGTCAGCGTTGGAGATGTTCTCCAAAGGCCAAGTAGCCCCCAGGGCTGCAGCACATAAGGACTGTGCGAGTCAAGCCTCCTAGTCAGAGAGTCATAGTCGATCACTAAAGACTAAGCTGTAAAGTGGAATTTCATGAGTGGGAAAGAAAGCCACTGGTCATACAGCCTCTCACTTTGCTGTTGCCCCCAGCGTCAATGGTTTAATCAAGAACTGATTGCTAACCACTAGGCTGTCCCGCCCCCCCCCCCCCCCCCCCCCCCCCCCCCCCCCCCCCCTCTCCTTACGATTACACTATTAGCTCAGTTTTGTTCGGTTCATTTCAAACTTCAGTTAACTCCAATTAGATTCGATTCAGGTCATAATTTATTGCTTACATTTTCTAAGCCGAGAGCGGAGGTGAGGATTTGGGTTGTGGGTTTAGAATTTTCAAACTCAGCTTTGGAATTTACAAGCATGCATTCAAAAGTGCGATAGTTCTCTCTCTCTCTCTCTCTCTCTCTCTCTCTCTCTCTCTCTCTCTCTCTCTCTCTCTCCTCTCTCTCTCTCTCCTCTCTCTCTCTGTCTGTCTGTCTGTCTGTCTGTCTCTTTGTCTGTCTGTCTGTGCCTGTGTCTGTCTTTTTTTCTGTCTGTCTGTCTGTCTGTCTGTCTGTCTCTCTCTCTCTCTCTCTCTCTCTCTCTCTCTCTCTCTCTCTTCTCTCTCTCTCTCTGTCTCTCTCTTTCTTCCCACCTTATTCTTTCTTTGGTAGTTTTTTCTTTCTTTTTTTTCTTTCTTTCGTCTTCTCCTTTTCTTTCTGTCTTCTTAGTTTCTTTCCAAAGATAATTATAATTATTTGTTATCTAGTCACTATCATCACTACTACCATTATTTTGTTGTGTGTTATTATAGCTTTGCTGTGATCATTAAGATGGACATGCGTGGATGTTGTTCATTCGTATGTTTACGTGATTGCAAGGGTTTTGTTTTGGTTTTGTTTGTTGCTTTTTTTCCCCCGAGGGCTTGATTTAAAAAACCCAGTTTTGTACTTATTCTATAACCTTCTGATAGTAACATTTTTGTTCTGTCCTGTACACTGTATTTATTCAAAATTCTGAAAAAACATCTTTTCTATCTTATAGTAAGTGTATTATTAAAAGTGAAATTCATATATGTATATATGTATATAGTAGTATATTCGGTGTAGTAGTAGTATGATAATATAATAATAATAATAATAATAAATATGGAATTTATATAGCGCTGAATCTTGTAAAACAAACAAATCGATACTTATTAGTACCATCGTCACATTCTGAGAGAGAGAGAGAATCAGACAAACAGTCAGACAGATACACACACGCCCCCCCCCACCCCACCCCCACACCCCACACACACACACACAACACACACACACACACACAACACACACAAACACACACACACACAACACACACACACACACACACAACACACACACACACACACACACACACACACAACACACAACACACAAACACACAAACACACACCACACACAACCAACCAACCAAACAAACAAACAAACAGGACGGAGAGACGAACAACCAACCAACCAACCAACAACAACCCAACCAAAAAACCAACCAACAAAAACCAAAAAACCCCAACAACCCAACAGAACTTTTCACACAGGAGGAGGTAGGCTACCCCACACACACAGGACTCCGCTCACGCTCACGCTCACTCTCTTCCTCCTCATCAATCCATATCCATCCTTAACTTACGAGATTCTGGCAATGCCGTTCTGCAGGGTGCCCTGCGAAGCGAAGGTGTTGAGCTGGAAGGAGATGTGAGCGTTGGTGCTGAAGCTGATGGCCGCGATCTGCACGTTGTTGGGCCCAATCTGCAGCACACAGGCTTCACTCTCAGTGGAAAGTGATGTGGAGGGGGGAAAAAACAGCAAACAACAAACGGCAAATGTAGTGCTTATTCAATGTAGCATCTGGACATAAAAGGTTGACTTGACTTGTGGATCATGTAGGAGAAGTGGATCATGTGGATTATGTAGGAGAGGGGATCGTGTGGATCATGTAGGAGAGGTGGATCATGTGGATTATGTAGGAGAGGTGGATCATGTGGATTATGTAGGAAGAGGGTTTGGATTAAGGTCTGTGGATTATGTAGGAAGAGGTGGATCATGTGGATTATGTAGGAAGAGGTGGATCATGTGGATTATGTAGGAGAGGTGGATCATGTGGATTATGTAGGAGAGGTGGATCATGTGGATTATGTAGGAGAGGTGGATCATGTGGATTATGTAGGAGAGGTGGATCATGTGGATTATGTAGGAGAGGTGGATCATGTGGATCATGTAGGAGAGGTGGATCATGTGGATTATGTAGGAGAGGTGGATCATGTGGATTATGTAGGAAGAGGTGGATCATGTGGATTATGTAGGAAGAGGTGGATCATGTGGATTATGTAGGAAGAGGTGGATCATGTGGATTATGTAGGAGAGGTGGATCATGTGGATTATGTAGGAGAGGTGGATCATGTGGATTATGTAGGAAGAGGTGGATCATGTGGGACAGGGGACATGTGGATCATGTGGGACAGGGGACATGTGGATCATGTGGGACATGTGCATCATGTGGATCATGTGGATCATGTGGATCATGTGGGACAGGGGACATGTGGATCATGTGGGACAGGTGTGGATCATGTGGGACATGTGGATCATGTGGGACATGTGGTTCATGTGGGACATGTGGTTCATGTGGGACATGTGGATATTGTATCATGTGGATCATGTGGGACATGTGCATCATGTGGGACATGTGGGACAGGGGACATGTGGATCATGTGGATCATGTGGGACAGGGGACATGTGGATCATGTGGGACAGGGGACATGTGGATCATGTGGGACAGGGGACATGTGGATCATGTGGGACAGGGGACATGTGGAAGATGTGGGACAGGGGACAGGGGACATGTGGATCATGTGGGACAGGGGACACAGGTGGATCGCTGGTCTAGAGGTAAAGCACCTGCCTGCCTAGAAAGCCAAAAGTCTGAGTTCGATATGTGTGGTGGTTTGATCCCTGTTTGGTCCCGAAACTTCCCCCCCCCCCCTCCATTAGACCGTGAGTGGTGGTCTGGGTGCTAGTCTTTCGACTGAGACGATAAACCGAGGTCCCTTGCGGTAGACATATTTAGCGTACGTAAAAGAACCCACGGCAGCAAGAGAGTTGTTCCTGGCAAAAAGAAAATTTTTTTAAGCCACTCTGATAGGGAAACAAATAACCGTTGCAGACAGGAAAAAGAAAACAAAACGAATGGTGGCACTTCTCCTGCCTGTGGCGATTTCTCTCCCCGGGAAGAGCAGCCCGAATTTCACGCAGAGAAATCTGCTGTGACTTAAAGTGGCGTACAATGCAATGCAATGCAATACAATACAATACAAGATATGTGTATCCTTCGGATGAGACTACAAACCGAGGCCCCGTGTGCGAACGCATGCAGAACATCTTGCGCACACGTTAAATCCTGTTCCGCTTTTCGAAAGGGTAGGCCATTGTGTGCCGGTGGGAACAGATGACAAAATTTACAAAACCGCATACACACGGGGACTGGACGTAAAAAAGCACATGAGTGCTTATTCCATTCTCCTCGATAAAAAAAATGTCATCTGAGCGCTTTGATTTGCTGCTTTACAAGATTCAGCGCTATATAAATTCCATACATTATTATTATTATTATTATTATTATTATTATTATTATTATTCCCATGATATCCAAACTAACCATTTACCTTAATGCATCGCACAAATGTTCCCTCTTACTCTGTGAGAGCGACTGGCTGCAAAGGGATGAATAGGAGTTACGTTGTGTTGGATTGGACTGGATTGGATTCGGTTGGATTGGATTAAATTGGATTGGATTGGATTGGATTGGACTGGATTCCACGGTCAGTCACGGCAGATTTCTCTGCGTAAATTTTGTATGGTTCATCCCTCGAGAAAGCTTATCGCTGTAAGAGCGGCGCCACCCTTTTTTTTCTATTGTTTTCTTTTCGTTTGTTTTCCTGACTGTGTACGTGTCTGGTTCTCTGTGATAGTTTTTTGGTGGGGGAGGGGGGGTTAGCTTGAAATCATGAAGTGAAGCCGTTTTACGGTACATATTATACTAATTATTATCTACTTCACTTAAAAATAAGACAGAAAAAAAATCATTCATCATTTTAGTTTTATTACTGAATACTTCTCCACTTGAACTAATAAAGAATTAGTCCTTTTATCACACCTATCCTTATTAGTTGGGGTGGGTGGGGGGGGGGGGGGGGGTTGTTCCTCGGTTAGAGCTTCAAAGTTCACTAATGGTAAGACTTTGCGTACGCAAACCGTTCTTGCCCCTATCATGTACCACTATGAAGGTAGCGGCATTCCGACTTCGGGGATGTATGCATGCTGGGTATGATGTTTGTGTTTCCCTAACCCACCGTACCCTGACATGAATAAGCGGGATCTTAAACGTGCATGATTATTTGATCTTCTTTCTGCATGAGGGGAGTTAAAACACTGGTAGGTCTGCACATGAAGATAAGAAGAAGAAGAAGAAGAAGAAGAAGAAGAAGAAGAAGAAGAAGAAGAAGAAGAAGAAGAAGAAGAAGAAGAAGAAGAAGAAGAAGAATGTATGGAATTTATATAGCGCTGAATCTTGTAAAGCAACAAATCAAAGCGCTCAGATGACTTTTTTTTTTATATATATCGAGGATAATGGAATAAGCACTCATGTGCTTTTTTTTTTTTACATCCAGCCCCCGTGTGTATGCGGTTTTGTAAATTTTATCATCTGTTCCCACCGGCACACAATGGCCTACTCTTTCGAAAAGGATTTAACGTTTGCGCAAGATTTTCTGCATGCGTTCGCACACGGGGCCTCGGTTTATAGTCTCTATTCGAAGGATAACCTGAGAGATAAAACGTAAAAATTCCCCCACCCCCCACCCCCACACCCCTCCTTAATTCATCGGATTCCTCCGAGATTCAAACCCCACGGACATCATGGACTTTATGGGATTGAAAGAAGTCTGCAGGGTCTGAACCACTCAGGCTCTGGTGTGCGCAGTGCTTGTAGAAGCCTCCACTTCACCTGGAACTGCTCAGAGAAGTTGGAGACGAACTCCTTCATCTGGCTGAAGTCCCTGGTGGCCTCGCTGGAGGACGAGTCCATCAGGAACACGATGTCCGCGGGCTTGGAGCCGCAGGCTGTCACAGTGGTCATTATCATGATCATCATTATCATCACTGTCATCATTATTATCATTGTCGTCATTGTCATAATCATTATTATTATCATTGTCGTCATTGTCATTATCATCATCGTCATTATCATCATCAGCAGCAGCAGCAACATTATTATTATCATTTTCGTCATTGTTGTTGTCGTTGTCATTGTCATCATTGTCATCATTGACATCATCATCATCATCATCATGATCATCGTCGTCGTAGTAGAAGTAGTCATCATCTTCATCATCATTGTCATCACCATCATCAACATTGTCATCATTATTGTCATTGTCATCGGCATCATCATCATCATCAACATCATCGTAGTCGCCATTGTCATCATTATCATCATTGCCATCATCATCATCATCGTCGACCTTATCATCGTCGTCATCATTGTCATTGTCATCGTCGTCATCACCACCATCATCATTATCGTCGCCGTCGTTATCATCATCGTCATTGTCATTGTCATCGTCGTCATTACCATCGTCATCGTCGTCGTCGTCGTTAGCATCGTCATTATCATCATCATTGTCGTCATCATCATCAGTATCATTCAATTCAAAATACTGTATTATCTCACAAATCACCATACCATAGAATACAATACAATACGATACAATACGATACAATACGATGCAATACAACACAATACAACACATTTGTCATTATTGTCATGCTCTGGCTGACCTCCTAGAACAACGCTCAATAACAACACCACAACAACAACAACAGCAACAACAATAACAACAGAATCCTCTTGCTCAAACCACTTGGCTACGGTCCCCCTTTGCACAAGCAGTACAGAACAATCTCTTCAAACCCCTAACAAACAAACAAAAGTGGGGCAGACAGTATTCCTTACTCCTGATTTAAAAGCTTACAACAACAACAACAACAACACTAGCTGATTTTCTGCCAGAAAAGATCATTTCCAAGTCGAACGGTTTTTGTGACCATTTTTTTTAATCTAATCCTCTCCTTTTATCGATTTCATTTTTCTCAACATTTTGGTGTGTGTGTGTGTGTGTGTGTGTGTGTGTGTGTGTGTGTGTGTGTGTGTGTGTGTGTGTGTGTGTGTGTGTGTACGTTGTGTGTGTGTGTGTGTATGATTGTGTGTTGTGTATGTGTGTGTGTATGTATGTGTGTGTGTGTGTGTGTTTGTGTATGTGTGTGTGTGTATGTATGTGTGTGTGTGTGTTGACTCAGAAGCAGTCCTTAATGGATGAACACACACGAAACGAAGAAAGATGAAGGAGGGTATAATCTTTTAAATCTGTTTTCCTTGATTGCTATTGCTTCTGAAAGATATTGGACTATGCTATATTGCTATTGCTTCTGAAAGATATTGGACTATGCTTTTTAGGTCAGTTCCATTAGTCTGCGGACGTTAGTGGAATTTACTAAGTGAAGGATTCATTAGCAAAGTATTGTGCGTTGATGGGAGTTTCTCTCTCTCTCTCTCTCTCTTCTCTCTCTCTCTCTCTCTCTCTCTCTCTCTCTCTCTCTCTCTCTCTCTCTCTCTCTCTCTCTCTCTCTCTCTGGATGTAAAAAAAAAAACAAGTCTTGTACTTATTCTATTACCCTCAGAAATTAAAATTTCGTTATGGTTATCTCTCTCTCTCTCTCTCTCTCTCTCTCTCTCTCTCTCTCTCTCTCTCTCTCTCTCTCTCTCTTTCATGCCATTGTCGGGAAAATCTTTCCTAGACTTCAAGATCTTTTTTTATCAATGGAATAGCTCAAATTGCTAGTCAAGTTGCACGTATAACCCGGATGGTTTTGTTGGTGGTTTTTTTAAGAAACCTTGCCAAATACTGACAACTACGGATCTTTAACGTGCATATGTCAGCTTCTGTATTCTTCCGAAAAGGAAGGAGAGTAACACACTGGGCTGCCTGCTCTGCACATAAACTGATCAGACAGAATTCAGCCACTCAGGCCACTCGTGATACCTTAGCCACAGCCGAGATTCGAACCCTCGACCAGAAAATTAATGTCCAAAGACCGTCAGAATAAACAGCCTGTATATCGTCTTATCCACTCTGCCACTACGACACTCACAATAATAATGAAGCTTGTTGCGTAGTAAAACTCATGTATTGATTGCTCGTTTAAGCTTTTAAACATATTAATTTAACTTAAAGCGAACAAATACAGTATACTCTTAAAATGTTTTTAAAAAACAAAAACTCGTGATAATGTAGTACTGAAGCCTGGTGGATAGTAAAACTTTAAAAAAAATATATTGATTGCTAGTTTCAGCTTTTAAAAAATGATTAGTGTAATTCAACGTTAACAAATAAAGTGTACTCTAAAAAAAAATTTCATAGAAATCTTTTCTAGAGTACAAATCCTAGCCATCATCAGCTTTACAAAATGAATTATGCAAGTCGAATACTGCCCCCACCACCACCACCACCACCACCACCACCACTACCACCACTAAGAAATCAAAACTTCAAAGAAAACACATGGAAAAAACAAAAGCTACCATGTCCCACTAAATAAGTAAAAACGAAAACAAATTACATGCTGCAGATTCCTTTATCAAAAAGGTAAAGGAAAGGTAAAGGAGTCCCATAACCTATAAGGTCGTAGGGGAGCGAGGCGTCAGAGACCCCACTTCTCTAGGGCCAGCATATTGAGGGCGGCGACCATCTCCTCTCCCTTGCTGCTTTACCTTCCCTGACCCTAAAGAGGACAGGTACACATTTACAGCTGGGGGAACTGTACTGAAGCCAAGGCGCGCAAACAGTCACCCATCCAACTGGTAACCACGCTCGACGCTGCTTAACTTGGCTGGGGGAAAGCGAGTGCTCCGACCACTGAGCTACCCATTCCCCGAGCCCTCTACCTTCAGATAGATATTGTCGCATCACGAGCATGACGATCTATCTAACCACGAGGCTATTGATGTTGCCCCTCAGATGGCAGAACAGACGTCCAGAAAGACAGACAGACAGACGGACACAAAGCGCACTTACTTGGATGCACGGTCGGTTTAGGTCCCAGACCTGTGGAAAGAAAGTGGTGAGAGATGCATGCAGGCTTTACTCTGTACACTTGTCTGTGTTTTGATCAGGTTTTGGTTTGGTTTGACGAATACTTTAAAACATTTGGAAAACAAAACAAAATCTTATAGGTTACGGGCAAACATTAAAGTACACACCCATGCGCGCACACACATGATTATGCGCAAGTAGATAAGATTTCAAATATGTCATTTGAACCAATTTTGGCCGATAATGTGGTTATGTTGGAGATAGTTAGTTGTTTAGTTAGAAGCCCTGTTGACAAACTTTTTGTAATTGTTCTTGCTGCAGTTTAAGCTGTTTAATGCCTGCCCCCCTACCCCACCTCCCCCCTGTCCCTCCCATAATTTCTTTGTTGTTTTCTTTTATCTCGTGCACAGACACGAATAGGTAAACACACAGACACACACACACACACACACGCACGTAAGCACGCACACACACATACACACACACACACGCACACACGTTCTCTATATATGGTAACACTTTATCTTTGGTCTAATATCACCTTGAGTGAACAGACGTTAAATTAAAGAAAGAACATATGCGCATACACACACACACACACACACACGCACGCACGCACGCACGCACGCACACACACACATACACACACACACACACACACACACACACACAGAGCATGAACGGGAAAAAAACCAAGGTCATAATCGCACACGGCACCTCGGTTTATAGTTCCACACAACGGACTTTCGGGGGAGCGGAGTCAGTACTGGTGATAACTCCAGATGGAAAATCCCCTCGAACGAGCGTACGGTGGTGACTCGACCATGGACTCGATCCCCGGGCCGTCAAATCGTAAGCTCAACACTCTAACTACTACGCTACCCCCGCCCCCCTCCAGGAAACTAAATGATTTTTCTTCTTTGAACGCTCAGACAGCAACTATTGTTATCTCTCATATGAGCGAAAAAGCGTTGCGCTGCCGTTAAGCGCCTGACAAGTCAGGCCCAGCACATCCGACTTCGGCATGGGAGAGAAAATCTTGTAAGTCTTTCTGGAAAAAAGGCAGGAAATTGGACAAAGAAGAAAGAAAATAGACGAAAAGGGTGTGACAAGAAGAAAAAGGAACAAGGCAGAAACAAAGAGAGGGATAGAAAAGAGGGAATTCCTAGCACAGAATTTCCAGAAAGTGGGGATGCTATCTATACTGACAGGGCCCCGCGCACATCCCTACTGGGAACTAAATGATTCAATTCAATTCAGTTCAAGTACTTTAGTATCTCACACAAACTGAGATTGTCATCTCTCTGTTAGGCTACACACCAGAACTTAAGCTTCCGGGTAAAGCAGTGTCTTCTACAGAGGGCTAGGTCAGAACATGGTTTTTTTCTGATTTTCATAGATTTTTTTAAGTATGAAAAAATGCACTGTGTACTTGTTTTGGGAACTGGGGATAAAGAGTAATCCCAGGTAGCCATGAAAAAGTTGGAAATGGTCATCAAATGAGGATTGCTTGTGATCCTACTGTGTTGATCCCGCGCGTGCATATTGTAGTTAAGCAACTAGCAGACGACAAAGGACCTAGGGGTTAACTGGGAAAAAAATCAAACCCACGAAATTTATGCAAAATTACGTAAGTTTTTCAGTCAAAGGCTAGGTTTTTTTTCACAAAGAGGTGGAATGTTTTGGGGGTGGGTGTTTTTTTTTTAATTTCCGTGGATGCTTTAGTACACGTACATGTGATATGAATGCAAGATTCATATAGAAAAACAGAAGGAAAACTGGCCAAAAAGAGCAAAGCTGGTGTATAGCCAAATGATTCATCTCTCTCTTAGGCTACACTCCAACTTTAGCTTCGGGGGAGGGGGGGCGATGAGAGGGGGGGGGGGGGTGCTGGTCACAAAATTGTTTTTTACTGATTTTTTACAGATTTTTTTTTTAAGTATGAAAAACATGCACTGTATACTTGTTTTTGGGGGTGAGACCAGGGACATAAAGCAATAACAAGGCAGACGAGACAAAACAGAATAATTTTTTTTGAAAGATGGCCCCAAAAAAGAAAATTGGTGTCCTAGCCTTAGCATCGCGCTTACCGGCACAGGCTTCATTCAGAACCTGCTGTTGAATGGCTGCCAGGAAGTCGAAGTTCTGCACGGTGAACACGTGGGCAGCGTCTGTGGCGATGTGTCGCAGCTCGTACTGGTCGGCGTCTCTGCCGATACCCACAGCGATCACCAGAGCCCCTGTGTCCTTCAGCAAGGCTGCCTCGTGGATAGTTTCTGATCTGCCAGAGAAAAAATATATGCTTCGTGGGGACATTGTTTGCATGGGTGTATGTAGGGGTGGGGGTAATTGAGGGTGTGTGTGTGTGTCTGTGTGTGTGGTGTGTGGGGGGGGGAGGAAGGAGGGCGTGTGGGTGGGAGGAAGGAGGGGGATGGGAAGTGTGTGTGTGTAAGTGTGCGTCTGGGTAAGGGTGTGTGTGTGGTGTGTGTGTGTGTGTGTGTGTGTGTGTGTGTGTGTGTGTGTGTGTGTGTGTGTGTGTGTGTGTGTGCGCGCGCGCGCGCGCGTCTCGGTAAGGGTTTTGGTGTGTGTGTTGGTGTGCGTGGTGTGAGGGGGGGTGGGGGTGGGGGTTGGGGTGGGGGGGTGGGGGGATGTGGTGTGTGTGTGTGTGTTGTGTGTGTGTGTGTGTGTGTGTGTGTGTGTGTGTGTGTGTGTGTGTGTGTTGTGTGTGTGTGTGTGTGTGTTGTGTGTGTGTGTGTGTGTGTGTTGTGTGTGTGTGTGTGTGTGTGTGTGGTGTGTGTGTGTGTGTGTGTGTGTTGGGTGTGTCTGTGTGTGTGTGTGTTGTGTGTGTGTTTGTGTGTGTGTTGTGTGTGTGTGTGTGTTGTGTGTCTGTGTGTTGTGTGTGTGTGTGTGTGTGTGTGTGTGTGTGTGTTGTGTGTGTGTGTTGGTGTGGTTGTGTGTGTGTGTGTGTGTGTGTGTGTGTGTGTGTGTGTGTTGTGAGCTTCAAGACACAGGGGGCGGCCGGGTGAAACAAAATTATGGCATTGAAAGTCTTATTGCCAGACTCTGACAAAAACACAGAGAGAGACACACAGAGAGTACTTGCATCTAACATAGTTTCATTTTCATGAGGTGCTGAGCCAGGGTGTCTGCACTAAAGAATAAAACCAACAAAGACACGAGTACATAACAATCACTAACTAACTAACTATAAAAAAAAAACACAGAGAGAGAGAGAATAAATCGGAAACTGGATAGTCTAGTGGTTAGAGTCTTATGTTCGCGATTTAACGACCCGGGCAGCATCAGCCATCACTGAGACACCCGTCCGAGAGGATTTTTCGACTGGAGTTCTAATTAATACTAATACTGAAGCGCATCAGTATTAATTCTACTCTCCCCGAAAGTCCTTCGGGTGAGACTATAAACCGAGGTCTCGTTGTGGAAACGCATCCAGACTATCTTGTGCACACGTTCAAGCCTGTTAGAAAACGATGCTTTAAGCTATTTTTACAACGTTTCTTTGGCCGGGCTCGCGCAATTGAAGGCCTCAATCCAGTTAGCGACAAGAAATCCATTTCAGGACACCATAATTATACATCCTTAACCACTGTCATCTCAGGAGTTGGATGAGCTAAACCCTAAACCATCATGCCCCACTAAATAAGTAAAAACGAAAACAAATTACATGCTGCAGATTCCTTTATCAAAAAGAACTCACCCAAAAACCGCAACAACAATGACCAGTAACACCACCAACCACCAACCACAACAACCAACAACAAATGCAACATCAAATCAACAACAACAACAACAACAACAACCACGTGTGTGTGTGTGTGTGTGTGTGTGTAAATTATCCAATAACAGCGGCTACTCTTACCTATCAGACGATTGGCCGTCAGTAAGCACGATGACGATTGGCTGAGAGTTGAGACGACGGCCGTGACTGGGGGAGAGACTGTTGGTACGGACGAATTGCAGGGCTCGTCCCGTGTATGTGGCCCCGGCTTGAAAGGGCACGTTGTTGAGAGCGCTCAGGACGGAGTACTTGGTGGTGTGAGCATCCAGGTAAAACTGGTTGTGAACTTGGGTGGAGAACGTCAACAGAGCCACCTGGGGTTTTGTTGTTTGTTTTGTTTTGTTTGAAGAAAGCATTCAGACCGTTAAATCCTGTTCCGCTTTTCGTAAAAATGTCTCTGTCTTTGAGATAATAAAGCTTTTGAATTTGAATTTGAATTTGATTTAAGTAGGCTAGGCCATTGTGTGCCGGTGGGAACAGATGATAAAACTGACAAAAACTGCATACACACGGAGACTGGATGTTTAAAAAAAAAGCGCATAAGTGTTTATTCCATTATCCTCGATATAAAAGAATAAATAAATAAAAAATAAATGCAAGATTCAAATAAGAAATGGAGCCACCTGGTATTTGTTTGAAGAAAGCATTCAAACCGTTAAATCCTGTTCCGCTTTTCGTAAGAGTAGGTCATTGTGTGCCGGTGGGAACAGATGATAAAATTTACAAAACCGCATACACACGGAGACTGGATGTTAAAAAAAAGCACATAAGTGCTTATTCCATTATCCTCGATATAAAAGAATAAAATGAAAAAATTTAAAAAATAAATAATAAAAATAAAGTAGCGCCTGCACGGTTTCTTTTATCAATTTCGTATTCTTTCATTTCGAGGATAATGGAATAAGCATTCATGTGCTTTTTTTTCCATCCAAGTCCCCGTGTGGATGTAGTTTTTGTCAGTTTTGTCATCCGTTCCCACCGGCACACAATAGCCTACTCTTCCGAAAAGCGGAATGGGTTTTAACGTGTGCGCAAGATGTTCTGCATGCGTTCGCACACGGGATAGCCTAGTAGTCAGAACATTGCGCTCGCAATCTGACGACCCGGGTTCGATTCCCGTTCAAGGGGGATATTTTCCCCTGGAGTTAACACCAGTGCAGACTCCACTCTCCTATAAACCGAGACTATAGACTATAAACCGAGGTCCCGTGTGCGAACGCACGCAGAAGATCTTGCGCACACGTTAAATCCTGTTCCGCTTTTCGTAAGAGTAGGCCATTGTGTGCCGGTGGGAACAGATGACAGAATTCACAAATTCGCATACACACGGGAACTGGATGTAAAGAAGCACATAAGTTGCTTATTCCATTATCCTCGATATAAAAAAATAAAATAAAATTTAAAAAAAATAAACACACAAACACACCATCACAACACACACACACACACCACCACCACCACCACCACCACCACCACCGCCACCCAACCCCAACCCCACCCAACCCCAACCCCCACACACCAACACACCCCAAATTCCACCCCCTCCCAAAAACACACCCCAACCCCACACCCACACCCACACCCACCCACCCATTTCCCCACACCCCGACCCCACACACACCCCACCAACCACCACCACCACCCAACCCCAACCCCACACACCAACACACCCCAAACTCCATCCCTACGCCCACACACCACACACCCCATCCCCACACCCACACCCATCCACCACCCCTCCCCCCCACACACACACACCCTCTCCAACAACCCCTTCCCCCACAACACCCCCACCACACCACACACACACACCCACACCACACACACACACACCCACACCCACCCACACACACACACACACACACACACACCCACACACACACACACACACACACACACACACACACACACACACACACACACACACACACACCCACAAACCCACACACACACCCCCACCACCACCCCAACCCCCACCACACACACACCCACACCACAAACACATACACACACACAGAGAGACCTGAGCATCGCTAGGAGAGACGTGGAGTTGGGCCGTGACATTGGACACAAAGCTGAGCTGCTTCCTGAAGTTGACATTGCCTTCACTATAGGAGGCGTCCAACACGAAGACAATGTCCGCTGGTTTGTTGCCGCAGTCTGCACAAAAAGGTTGGAGGAGTTACAGAGTTTGGGCTTTGGGTTTGGGTTGATTATTGATTCTTTGATGTTATGGCTGTTGGTGGTGGTAGGTGGTGGGTGGGTGGGTGAGTGGGTGGTTGGGTGGGTGGTGTTGGTGGTGGTGGTGGGTGGGTGGGTGGGTGGGTGGTGGTGGTGTGTGGTGGTGGTGTGTGGTGTGTGGTGGTGGTGTGTGTGGTGGTGGTGAGTGGGGTGGGTGGGTGGTGGTGGTGTGTGGTGGTGGTGGTGTGGTGGTGGTGGTGGTGGTGGTGGGTGGGTGGGTGGTAATGTGTGTGTGTGTTTTTTTATTTTATTCTTTTATATCGAGGATAATGGAATAAGCACTTATGTGGTTCTTTTACATCCAGTCCCCGTGTGTATGCGGTTTTGTTAATTCTATCATCTGCTCCCACCGGCACACAATGGCCTACTCTTACGAAAAGCGGAACAGGATTTCACGTGTGCACAAGATGTTCTGCGTGCGTTAGTACACCGGACCTCGGTTTATAGTCTCATCCGAAGGACTTTTGGGTGGAGCGGAGTCTGCACTGATGTTAACTCCAGAGGAAAATATCCCGTTAAACGGGAATCAAACCGGGTTGTCAGATTGCGAGCGCAATGTTCTAACCACTAGGCTATCCCGTACCCGTGTGTGAGTGTGAGTGTGAGTGTGTGTGTGTGTGTGTGTGTGTGTGTGTGTGTGTGTGTGTGTGTGTGTGTGTGTGTGTGTGTGTGTGTGTGTGTGTGTGTGTGTGTGTGTGTGTGTTGTGTAAACATAACAAAACAGAACAGAACATCGCTTATTACCATGGATGGAAGCCTAGAAGGCTTATAGGTAAAAGTAAACAAATCGGTCAGGAGAAGGGAAAAAAGCTACCGATGATTTATTCAATCGAAAACATACTTCGCAAAATTAATGGTCCCTAAAGTTTCATCAAAATGTGTGTGTGTTTTGTTTTATTTATTTATTGTTTTATATCGAGGATAATGGAATAAGCACTCATGTGCTTTTTTACATCCAGTCCCCGTGTGTATGCGGTTTTGTAAATTTTATCATCTGTTTCCACCGGCACACAATGGCCTACTCTTACGAAAAGCGGAACAGGATTTAACGTGTGTGCAAGATGTTCTGCATGCGTTCGAACACGGAGCCTCGGTTTATAGTCTCATCCGAAGGTGTGTGTGTGTGTGTGTGTGTGTGTGTGTGTTGTGTGTGTGTGTTGTGGTGTGTGTGTGTGTGTGTGTGTGGTATGTGTGTGTGTGTGTGTGTGTGTGTGTGTGTGTGTGTGTGTGTGTGTGTGTTTGTGTGTGTGTGCTAATCTGAATTCCAGTTCCAACCAATGCCTAAAAAACATTTGCACACAAAGATAAGCCAAGTATTCTTTAACTGTTATGTTTTATCAGTTCAAATGTTGTTTACGTGATATTTGCAATTTTAGGACAGATTTGGTGGTGGTGTCCAATAACATGGGAGGGTGGAGGAGGGGGGTGTCGTATTGGCCCAACAAAGCACTCTGCTCTTTTTTTTTAAAACACATATTATTAAACGATGATGATAATACTAACAACACTTGATATGTTTTACGCTTTTCTTTAAATAGTGATAACACTTATTTTTTATGTTATTCTTTTATTTCGAGGATAATGAATTAAGCACTCTTGTGCTTTTTTTCCATCCAGTCCCCGTGTGTGTGCAATTTTGTAAATGTTGTCATTCGTTCCCACCGGCACACAATGGCCTACTCTTCCGAAAAGTGCATCACATAGGTAGCTGCAGTTCATTCTTGCATAGGATGCTAAAGTAGTCATATAAGCATTGCTTGTTGTAGCCATTTCATGTATTGGTGCTATTTTGTTCTGAACTAATAAAATTTTGTTTTTAAAAAACAACAACATGGGTGCGATTATATAAACTATTACATCATAAATGATTTTATGTTCATTATCTCGCAATACATCTTATCTTCCATCACACAATATTCATTTTTAACTACAAGAACAGAAAATACTGAAATGACAGCGGAACACCATCACCCTGTTTCACGTCATCGTCATTTATATATCGCCAGCTCACTATTGCATGACCTACAATTACAAATCATGAAAACAAAACTACATAACTTTTTTTATTCTTTTATATCGCGGATAATGAAATAACCACTTATGTGCATTTTTACATCCATTCCCCCTGAGTATACGGTTTTGTAAATTCTGTCATCTGTTCCCACCGGCACACAATGGCCTACTCTTAGGAAAAGCGGAACAGGATTTAACGTGGGCGCAAGATGTTCTGCGTGCGTTCAACACGGGACCTCGGTTTATAGTCTCATCCGAAGGACTTTTTGAGGAGAGTGGAGTCTGCACTGATGTTAAGTCCAGAGGAAAATATCCCCTTGAACGGGAATCGAACCCGGGTCGTCAGATTGCGAGCGCAATGTTCTAACCACTAGGCTACCCGTCCCCCTAATGCAATGAGGCTTGCTTTATTTTTAAAAATATCTTTCCATACTCACTTCCGCCCTGTTGTACCGGAGCTGAAACATGAAAAGGAGCTGATTAGAACATCGCCAACACTTCGGTGTTTTCTGTATTTCATTTTCATTATTGTTCTGTTTGTTGGCTTGCTTGCTTGCTTTTTCGATGATTTTCCTTCATCAAACAACTCAAAAACATACTTCTTAATAACTTTTTTGGGGTCTGCTTATTTTGTTTTGTTTTATTGGTTGTCTTGGTTTTGTTTGGGAGTATGATGTGTGATCGTGTGTGTTAAAAATGAGCTGAAACGATGTCATGTTTGAAGTTTAAGAAGATGTTGGCTCACTTGCGAAACTAAAAGCGGTGCTATTCAAACCTCACACAACAACACACAACACACACACACACACACACACACACACACACACACACACACACACACATACTCAGGGGAGAGAGAGAGAGAGAGAGAGAGAGAGAGAGAGAGAGAGAGAGAGAGAGAGAGAGAGAGAGAGAGGGAGAGAGAGAGAGAGAGGAGGAGAGAGAGAGAGAGAGAGAGAGAAAAATGAACACTGAACATTATGTATTGCCATTAACAATACAGTCTTTTTGGCAAGGAGCACAGTATGAACGCAATTTAGACAATATGCTTTTTTGCAAAAAGGAAATAATGAAAACCGAAAGAGGAAAAGGAATCTCCAATAACTACATTCAACCGAATGCATTAATTGTTATCATACATTAATTATTATCACGAGCTTGCACACCACACACACACACACACACACACACACACACACACACACACACACACACACCAGTGTCATGTTCCCGCAAATCAGCAACAGTGTGGGACAAATCGACCACTCGACCCTCACATTTAAATAAGGCAATTTAGGCAACGGAGTTCCTATTCCACAAATATGGAAGAAAAAAATAGTGTTACATTGAAGGAGAGAGAGAGAGAGAGAGGAGAGAGAGAGAGAGAGAGAGAGAGAGAGAGAGAGAGAGAGAGAGAGAGAGAGAGAGAGAGAGAGAGAGAGAGAGAGAGAAAGAGAGAGAGAAACCAAACTTGGTCTTTTCAAAAGTGACATGGTTTATCAAAGAACCTCAAGTGTCTGTATGCACAGAGCTTTATAAACCAACAATACGGTCTGGTGTTGGTAAGAATGCATAGCACGAAGTTGTAACTTGCTAAATCTGTTTGCAAAAAGATAATTGTATACACAGGATTAAAATGTTCTCGTTGTCAGTTCTACCTAAGCTCAAATTTCTCCTCAGCATCAGCAGCTCTCGAAATGAGCATGCGCAAAAGAAAACATTGAAAATGTAAATCAACAAAATTGTCTTATATGCTGCTCCTGACTTATGAAATTAGTAGGACCAGCTCATTATTTCAAAACTTAAAATGATTTCTCCATGTTTGCCAGTTCGGTTTGCATGGGTGTGACTAGTAAACATTTACGAAACACACACACACACACACACACACACACACACAGACACACACATACACACAGACACAGACACACACACAGACAACAGACACACACACACACACACACACACAACACTCACACCACAACACACACACAACACACCACACACAACATATATATATATATATATATATATATATATATATATATATATATATATATATATATATGATTATATATATATATCTTTGAGTAATTCAACATTGATGCAATATAAGCCATGCCTCAGCACAACTGTTGGTTTCTTCTTTATTCAAGATGCTGTAAGTTGGTACTATGCATTTGTATTTAACGATGACTACCTAGTTATGAATATAAGTAAACTAATATTTACACACGATATGTGACCAAAGGCTGTATGATCAATGGCTTTCCCACTCATGGAATTCCACTTTACAGCTTAGTCTTTAGTGATCGACTATGACTCTCTGACTAGGAAGCTCGATCGCACAGTCCTTATGTGCTGCAGCCCTGGGGGCTGGTTGGCCTTTGGAGAACATCCCCCAACGCTGACTGTCCTTATGCCCACTTGGCCGAGAGAGTGGGGATGTACTGTGGGCAATGTACCTCCTCTATAATCAAATTTCAGCCCAATTTCCGAAACAGCAGCTGCCTCCTCTGCTGTTTAGAAGGTCATCGTCGAACACGACGGGCAAACATAATAACAATGTAGCCAAAAATGATTAACTGTTGATATTCCAAAAATAAATAAATAAATAAACAAATAAAGAAGAAATCTGATACTCACCGGCTGTTGTTGCCAGTGGAACTGCTCCAATATCTGAGGGGAAAATCGGTAGAAGCCGTTATCTTTCAGCAAAAGGTGACTGTGTTGTGGGTTGAGTGAGTGAGCTAGTTGGTAGGTAGGTAGGTAGGTAGGTAGGTAGGTAGGTAGGTAGGTAGGTAGGTAGATAAGTAGGTAACTACGTAGGTATGTAGTTAAGCAGGTAGGTAAGTTGGTAAGAAGGTAGATAGGTAGGTAGGTAGGTAGGTAGGTAAGTAGGTAGGTAAGCAGGTAGGTAAGTAGGTAAGAAGGTAGGTAGATAAGTAGGTAACTACGTAGGTAGATAGGTAAGTAGGTAGGAAGGTAGGTAGGTAGGTAGGTAGGTAGATAGGGTGTGTGTGTGTGTGTGTGTGTGTGTGTGTGTGTGTGTGTGTGTGTGTGTGTGTGTGTGTGTGTGTGTGTGTGTGTGTGTGTGTGTGTGTGTGTGTGTGTGTGTGTGTGTGTGTGTGTGTGTGTGTGTGTGTGTGTGTGTGTGTGCGTGCGTGCGACCATGTGTGTGTGTGTGTGTGTGTGTGTGTGTGTCTGTGTCTGTGTCTGTAGTTACGTGCGCGTGAGTGTGTGTATGTGTGTGATTATGTGTGTTTGTGTGTGTTCAAATTAATTTCATGTCTTTTCATAAATTGTAATATCAGACGAGAGAGAGAGAGAGAGAGAGTGCTTTTGTGTGTGTGTGTGTGTGTGTGTTGTGTGTGTGTGTGTGTGTGTGTGTGGTTGTGTGTGTGTGTGTGTGTGTGTGTGTGTGTGTGTGTGTGTGTGTGTGTGTGTGTGAGTGTGTGTGTGTGCCTACGTGTGTTTGGTGCTCACACGCGCGCGCGCGCACGCGCGTGCGTGTGCGGTTGTAAATACGTTTGGCACAATTACACTACTCTTAAAAATGACTTGTCTCTCTAATGACCCGTTTGAAGAGCAGTCATAGCATCATCTGCACTGATTTTATTTCCAGTTAACCGTATAACTGCAAGTTCAACGCGACGGAGCTCATCTTTCTGTAGGTTACAGGGTGCATGCTGGGTATATTCGTGTCATCCACACCTCCGGCAAGTCTTCTATGAACAGTGAATGAGGCTTTAGTGTGTAAATGTAAAGGTAAGGTAAAGGTGTCCCATAACCTATGTGATCGTAGGGGAGTGAGGCACCAGAGACCTCAGCTTCTCTAGGGGCCAGCATATTGAGGGCGGCGCCCATCTCCTCTCCATTGCTGCTTTACCTTCCCTGAAGGTAAGGTAAAGGTATCCCATAACCTATGTGATCGTAGGGGAGTCAGAGACATCAACTTCTCATAGAGCCAGCATACTGAGGGCGGCACCCATCTCCTCTCCATTAACAGCTGGTTGATCTGGGAGGAACTGTACTGAAGACAAGTGCACAGAAACGGTCACCCATCTAGAAGACACCCATGCTCAACCCTGCATGCCTAACCTACACTTGGGAAGAGCGAATGCTCTGACCACTAACCTATCCCGTCCCCCCAAGTGAATCACCGTCCCCCGTGTGAATCACATATCACACAACAACAACAACAAAAACACCAACAACAAACGACAAACCTCAACACACTCACAGTGACAGAAGGAGTTCTTGATCTGGTCAATATGACTCAACAACGAACTGAAACTGAACACATATCAAACAACAACAAACAACAACAAACAACCAACAAACCACCCCAACACACTCACGGTGACAGAAGGAGTTCTTGATCTGGTCAATGTGGCTCAGCAGCGAACTGAAACTGGACACATATCACATATCACACACCAACACCACCAACAACAACAACAAAACAAAAACCCCAACAACAAACAACCAACAAACAACAACCAACACAACACACTCACAGTGACAGAAAGAGTTCTTGATCTGACCAATGTGGCTCAGCAGAGAGCTGAAACTGGGACACATATCGCACAACAACAACAACAACAACAACAACACCTAAACAACAAAACAACACCAACACCAACAATAAAACCCCAACAAACAACCAACAAACAACAAATCTCAACACACTCACAGTGACAGGAGGAGTTATTGATCTGGTCAATGTGGACACATATCACATATCACACAACAAAAACAACAACAACAAAACAACAACAAACAAACAACAAACCAACACAACACACTCACAACAAACCATCTCAACACACTCACAGTGACAGAAGCAGTTCTTGATCTGGTCAATGTGGCTCAGCAGAGAACTGAAACTGGACACATATCACACAACAATAACAACAACAACAACAAGCAACACAAAACCCCAACCAACAAACAACAACACCAACAACAACACACACCAAACAACAAACAACCAACAAACCACCCCAACACACTCACAGTGACAGAAGCAGTTCTTGATCTGGTCAATGTGGCTCAGCAGAGAGCTGAAACTGGACACATATCACACAACAATAACAACAACAACAACAAGCAACACAAAACCCCAACCAACAAACAACAACACCAACAACAACACACACCAAACAACAAACAACCAACAAACCACCCCAACACACTCACAGTGACAGAAGGAGTTCTTGATCTGGTCAATGTGGCTCAGCAGCGAGCTGAAGCTGGAGACGGTCAGGACGCTCTCCATGTTGGAAGCGATGGCGTTCAGTTCTCTCATGCCCAGCGAAGAGCCGATACCCACTGCGATAACGTGGACCCCGGACTGCTTCAGGCTGGCCGCTTCCTTTTCCGTCTCGGTGGGACTGGTCGACTGTCCGTCTGTTAGCAGCACTAAAACCTGTAAAAAATAAATAATAGGAATAGTCCCGATTATGTACTATTGTCATTCGCTTTTGGCTGGTCTGCCAGCATCATTCTATCCACTCCCTTCAACGCATACAAATCTCTGCAGCTCGATTAGTCCTCGAAAAGAAAAAAAATCTGAGCATATTACTCCTCTCCTGCAATCTCTCCACTGGTTGCCTGTGCCACAGAGAGTAAAGTACAAGATCAGTGCCCTCTGTTAACAAATGCCTACACAAAACAGCACCCTCCTATGTCTGTGAATGTCTTTACCTGTACACTCCTTCTCGTTCCCTCCGCTCTGCTGCAGATACCCTGGGCTTACGAATATCTAGATTTAACCAATCCACTGTTGGTGGTCGTCGCTCTTTCTCTATTTCTGGTCCATCAATCTGGAATGACCCCCCTATCTCCCTTCGTGAAAAGCCTACTTACGACAGCTTTAAATCCGGCCTCAAAACATACATATTTCAAACCTAAGATTGTTCCCTCTTGTTTCATCTCATAATTATCTCTCCCTGCCTTAAAAATCCAAAATTCCATCACCCTGCTGACATGTACAA
>CM054138.1:47684282-47686782 GCA_028751875.1 Rapana venosa
AGCTGTCATCAAACCAATCAATCAATCAATTCATTGAAGTTCTGCAAGTTGAGGTATTGTTAATGTCATGGAAGCTGTCATCAAACCAATCAATCAATCAATTCATTGAAGTTCTGCAAGTTGTGGTATTGTTAATGTCATGGAGGCTGTCATCAAAGCAATCAATCAATCAATCAATCAATCAATCAATTCATTGAAGTTCTGCAAGTTGAGGTATTGTTAATGTCATGGAGGCTGTCATCAAAGCAATCAATCAGTCAATCAATCAGTTCATTGAAGTTCTGCAAGTTGAGGTATTGTTAATGTCATGGAGGCTGTCATCAAACCAATCAATCAATTCATTGAAGTTCTGCAAGTTGTGGTATTGTTAATGTCATGGAAGCTGTCATCAAACCAATCAATCAATCAATTCATTGAAGTTCTGCAAGTTGAGGTATTGTTAATGTCATGGAGGCTGTCATCAAAGCAATCAATCAAACAAGCCATTGAAGTTGTGCAAGTTGTGGTATTGTTAATGTCATGGAGGCTGTCATCAAAGCAATCAATCAGTCAATCAATCAATTCATTGAAGTTCTGCAAGTTGTGGTATTGTTAATGTCATGGAGGCTGTCATCAAACCAATCAATCAATCCGTTCATTGAAGTTGTGCAAGTTGTGGTATTGTTAATGTCATGGAGGCTGTCATCAAAGCAATCAATCAAACAAGCCATTGAAGTTGTGCAAGTTGTGGTATTGTTAATGTCATGGAGGCTGTCATCAAAGCAATCAATCAATCAATCAATGAAGCCATTGAAGTTGTGCAAGTTGTGGTATTGTTAATTTCATGGAGGCTGTCATTAAACCAATCAATCAATGCATTTAAATTTTGCAAGTTTTTTGTTTGTTTGTTTTTATTTATGCTTTATATCGAGGATAATGCACTAAGCACTTATGTGCTTTTTTACATCCAGTCCCCGTGTGTATGCAGTTTTGTAGATTCTGTCATCTGTTCCCACCGGCACACAATGGCCTATTCTTACGAACAGCGGAACAGGATTTAAAGTGTGCGCAAGATATTCTGCGTGCGTTCGCACACGGAACCTCGGTCTCATCCGAAGGACTTTTGGGGAGAGTGGAGTCTGCACTGATGTTAACTCCAGGGGAAAATATGCCCTTAAACGGGAATCGAAACCAGGTCGTCAGATTGTGGTATTGTTAATTTCATGGAGGCTGCTCATCAAATCAATCAATCAATCAGTTAATCAATTCATTGAAGTTCTGCAAGTTGTGGTATTGTTAATTTCATGGAGGTTGTCATCATCGCAATCAATCAGTTAATCAATCAATCAAATCATTAAAGTTCTGCAAGTTGTGGTATTGTTTATGTCTTGGAACTGTCATCAAATCAATCAATCAATCAATCAATCATTTCATTGAAGTTATGCAAGTTGTGGTGTTGTTATTTTCATGGAGGCTGTCATCAAACCGATCAATCAATCAATCAATCAATTCATTGAAGTTCTGCAAGTTGTGGTATTCTTAATTTCATGAAGATTATCATCAAACCAATCAATCAATCAATCCATTCATTGAAGTTGTGCAAGTTGTGGTATTGTTAATTTCATGAAGGCTGTCATCAAAGCAATCAATCAATCAATCACTTAAGTTCTGCAAGTTGAGGTATTATTAATTTCATGAAGCTGTCATCAAACCAATCAATCAATCAATTCATTGAAGTTCTGCAAGTTGTGGTATTGCTAATTTCATGGAGACTGTCATCAAATCAATCAATCAATCAATCAATCAATCCATTCATTGAAGTTCTGCAAGTTTTAGTATTGTTAATTTCATGGAAGCTGTCATCAAGCCAATCAATCAATCAATCAATTCTTGAAGTTCTGCAAGTTGAGGTACTGTTAATGTCATGGAGGCTGTCATCAAACCAATCAATCAATCAATCAATTCTTGAAGTTCTGCAAGTTGAGGTACTGTTAATGTCATGGAGGCTGTCATCAAACCAATCAATCAATCAATCAATCAATTCATTCAAGTTCTGCAAGTTGTGGTATTGTTGATTTCATGAAGGCTATCATCAAACCAATCAATCAATCAATTCATTGAAGCTCTGCGAGTTGTAGTATTGTTAATTTCATGAAGGCTATCATCAAACCAATCAATTAATCAATCAATCAGTTCATTGAAGTTCTGCAAGTTGTGGTATTGCTAATTTCATGTACCCCCAAAGGAGTGGGGGGGGGGGATGGGGGAAGAAGCTGCAAGTCTTAAAATAAATCTTGACTCTTGATAGAAAGAAATGAAAGAAGGAAGGAGGAAAGGGAGTTAAAAAAAAGGATGGAAGGAAAGGAAGAAGGAATTAAACATAGACAAACAAGAAAAAGAAATAAAAAGAAAGGATAAAAAGGGTGGAATGGGGAAAAAAGGAAGAAAAGTTGGAAAGAAAAAAGAAAGAAAGAAAGAAAGAAGAAAGAAAAGAAAAGAAAGAAAGAAGAAAGAAAGAAAG
>CM054138.1:47691782-47696782 GCA_028751875.1 Rapana venosa
ACAAGCAACATCATAATGAACATAGCATAGCAGCAACAAGCAAGTAGCTTAGGTTGTGCTCAAGTACAACATCAACATTCTTATGGTGACTGATAATCCATACACTGACCAAATGAGGTAATAATAATAATAATAATAATAATAATAATAATAATGTATGGAATTTGTATAGCGCTGAATCTTGTAAAGCAACAAATCAAAGCGCTCAGATTTCATTTCATACCACTTTAAGTCACGGCAGATTTCTCTCCGTGAAATTCGGGCTGCTCTCCCCGAGGAGAGCGGGAGAGCGCGTCGCCATAAGCGCAGCGCCACCCTTTTTTTTTTTCCTTTTTTTTTTCTTCATGTCTGCAACTGTATTTGTTTCCCTATAAACGGAAAAACATGACCGAGCGGAATAATAACAGCATCAATATGTACAGATACTGAAATAACTAAAGATTCCCCAAAAGACATGTCTATAGTATTAACAGGCAATCGTTTGGAAAAATTCCAGAATCCAATACTGTTTGACTCATCCAGATAATTAGCTCATGAAAAAGTAAATGATGATAAAAAAGACTTAAGCAAAGTGAGATTTCTTCGTGACAATGCCAGGGTATCACAAAACCAAGTCTTTTATTCTATTAATTCAGGTGCCACTAGCAGACTGATCTAGTCATTGAAGAGAAAGTTGATTCAACAATACAGGATGTCGTAACTGATGCTTTTTTTCCCCAGCAAAATATCAAACTATCAACCGCAACTAGAGCACAAATAAAGAAAACAAAAAAGTGAATATTGCGGAAGATTTCAAAAGAGGACATACGAATTTTTGTTCTTCTCATTCACATTTCATTGCTGTTCTTTTTTTTTGTTGAGGATGCTATGGAACTCCTGCCGATTAAACATCATCACATGTAACGTCACTATAGCAGTATTTCTAATAATCCAGACGATTATGGACTGCTTGTTGGTTGCTTGCTTGCTTGCTTAAATATAATCACATATAACGTCACTATAGCAGTATTTCTAATAATCCAGACGATATGGACTGCTTGTTTGTTGGTTGGTTGGTTGGTTGGTTTCTTGGTTGGTTGGTTGGTTGGTCGTTGGTTGATCGATTAGTTGGTTGGGTTGACTCGTTGGTCGGATGGCTGATCGTTTGGTTGGTTGGTTGGTTGTTTGATTGGTTGTTCTGGTGAATGGCTGCTAGGTAAGCATGCTTGTTCGTCGTGGGCTTTGTTTTTCTTTTTGTAGGTTTTATTTTTGTTCTGCTTATCTTGAGGTCGGGGGGGGGGGGGGGGGTGTTAGGAGGTTATGCGAGAAGTGGAGAAATCTCTTCTGCCAACATGCCTTGCTTAAACACACTTATTCTTGGGGAAACAGTTATTTTAACAACGCAATACTCAATCTGGAGCAACCACAGGCAAGCCACGTATATTGATGCACCGTCAATAGAAAACTTTACCTGAGAATGCTATTCAATTACAACTAAAACGAAGAAAACTGCATTCACAAGACAGTGTCCTCATTTTTCAGATATCCAGACACAATCCTTGCGGCAGTGCTAAGTAAAATGTTACCCATGCCATTTATTTTCTTGTAGGATAGAAGGGGGAAAATGGAGAGCTAGTCCCTGCATTGATAAAGAATACTGTATATCCTTCAACGCTGAGACAAAACAAGCAGGATGATGCCATGCCCTGATTCAGAACACTTTTGTCAACCTTCCCCTTTCCCCGTGCCCCTTCTCAATATGCACATGCTTGCTAGCTCTCGTGCATTAGAACGCACACACTTAGTCATATAAGCACAATGTAATGCTCGCATGCATGCACACGCGCGAGTATACAGAGAGAGGGGGGAAGGGGATGAGGGAGGTAGGGAAACTGAGAATTATCGAAGTAGGAATAGAAAGGACCTAAGCACACACAGAGAGAGACAGAAATAGAAAAGGAGAAATAAAGAATGAAGAGAGGTGGGGGGGGGGGGGGGGGGGGCTACACGCACATACAGACACCAGAAAAAAGTCCAGCGTACTAGTATTACTACCACTTATCACTGACCTTAAAACTCTCAAAAAACCAGACTAATTTCTTTTTCCTTTATAAAAAAGCACATTTAAAAACATAGACAAATCCCCATCCAATCAATCAACCAACCAGCCAGCCAACCAGCCAGCTAACCATCCAATCAACAAACGAACCAACCTACCACCCAACCAACCAACCGACCAGTCAACAAACCAACCAATCAACCAACCAACCAATAGACCAACTAACCAGCCTACCGACATATTATCAACCAGCCAACTTGCCAACCAACCAACCAGCCAACCAACCAGCCAGCCAACCAATCAACCAACCAGCCAACCAACCAGCCAGCCAACCAACTAACCAGCCAACCAACCGACCAACCAGCCAATCAACTAACCAACCAGTCAACCAACCAACCAACCAACTAAACGAACAATCAAACCCAAACGTAATTATCACCGTTCATTGTCGTCGCCATCATGGCGATCCAAAAAGCCAAACCGGAGAAGGAAGGCAACATCATGATGACAGCAGTATTGTCCCCCCACAAACGATGCCAAGAGTTCTGAAAGACGGTGACAGGAGGGCTGGTTAGGGAAGACAATGGTGAAGACTTGAACTTGAAGCGTGTCACTTTCCGCTGTCTTTCGTTCCACAGCTGTCAATCAGAGATTTCTTTCCCGTACCACCACCGGTGACTAGGGGAAATTTTTAACCCGATGAAATTTGTTCGATGTGGCGTTTATGGGGATGGTTTGTTGTTTTTTGAAAAAATTAATTTCTTGTTCGTTCTTGTCTTTTTCAGTCTCTCGGTCGTTCTGATTTTCTGTCTCTGTCTCACTGTTACTGTGTTTCTGTTTTTGTTTCGTTGTCTGACTGTCGGTCGGTCGGTCGGTCGGTTTGCCTGTGTGTGTGTGTGTGTGTGTGTGTGTGTGTGTGTGTGTGTGTGTGTGTGTGTGTGTGTGTGTGTGTGTGTGTGTGTGTGTGTGTGTGTGTGTGTGTGTGTGTGTGTGTGTGTGTGTGTGTGTTCTTCTTAACATCATCATCATCTTTTTTTTTAATTATTATTATTATTATTGTTGTTGTTGCTGTTATTGTTGCTGTTCTTGTTGTTGTTAATATCATCATCATCATCATCATCATCACCATCGTCAATATTATCATCATTATTCTTTGTAGTGGTAGCAGCAGCAGCAGCAGAAGCAGCACTAGTAGTAGTAGTAGTAGTAGTAGTAGTAGTAGTAGTAGTAGTAGTAGTAGTAGTAGTAGTCGTAGTCGTAGTCGTAGTCGTAGTAGTAGTAGTAGTAGTAGTAGTAGTAGTAGTAGTAGTAGTTAGTAGTAGTAGTAGTAGTAGTAGTAGTAGTAGTATGAGGAGGAGGACGAGGAGGAGGAGGACGAGGAGGAGGAGGAGAAGTATCATTATTATCATCATCATTTTTACTACCAGTAAAGTCGTCATTATTATAACTATTATTGTCGTCATCATCATCTCTGCTGCTGCTGCTGCTGCTGCTGCTGCTGCTGCTGCTGCTGCTGCTGCTGCTGCTGCTGCTGCTGCTGCTGCTGCTGCTGCTGCTGCTGCTGCTGCTGCTGCTGCTGCTGCTGTTGTCGTTAACATTATCTGCTATCAACATTACTACTATTAACTTGACTGTTACTGTCATTATCATTCTTATCGTTACAACTCTCCAAGCAGCAAAAAGACATTACAAGTACTGTTCACACACACACACGCTGGAAACCACTAACAAATAAGCTATGTACGTACGTATGTATATATGTATGTATGTATGTATGTGTGTATGTACGTATGGATGGATGGATGGATGGATGGATGGATGGATGGATGGATGGATGGATGGATGGATGGATGGATGGATGGATGGATGGATGTGTGTGTTGTATGTATGTATGTATGTATGTATGTATGTATGTATGTATGTATGTACGTACGTACGTATGTATTTATGTATGTATGTATGTATGCATGCATGAATGCATGTATGTATGTATGTATGTATGTATGTATGTATGTATGCATGCATGAATGTATGAATGTATGTATGTATGTATGTATGTATGTACGTACGTATGGATGGATGGATGGATGGATGGATGGATGGATGGATGGATGGATGGATGGATGGATGGATGGATGGATGTACTTATATACATATATGTGTATGTAGCACATAACAGATAAGACAAGTACAGTACGACCTCCTGCGGCTCCAGGACTTTTGCCGTAGAGATAGAGGTTCGCTATCTTATCATTCCGCTGAAGATAATGTGGAATGTCACGTCATGATCTTGTCAGACCTTCAATATCCCTTACATTGCATAACTGGCCTCGCCATGTTTCTTTGGGTGAATTGAACAACAGCTGGAGGAGGAGGAGATGGAGGAGAAGGAGGAGGAGGAGATGGAGAAGGAGAAGGAGTTAGGGGGGATGAGGAGGAGGAGGACGACGAGGAGAGGAGGAGGAAGAAGAAGAAGAGGAGAGGAGGAAGAAGAGGAGAGGAGGAGGAGGAGGAGGAAGAGGAGGAGGACGAGGAGGAGGAAGGGAGGAGGAGGATGAGAGGAGAAGATGAGAGGAGGAGGAGAGGTGGAGGAGAGGAGGAAGAGGAGGAGGAAGAGGAGGACGAGAGTATGAGTGGAGGAGGGGGAGAGGAGGAAGAAGGGGAGAAGGAGATGAGGAGTAGGAAAAGAGGAGGAGATGAGGAGGAGGAGGAGGAGGAGGAGGAGAGGAGAAGAAGAGGTGGATGGAGAAGAGGAGAATGAGGAGGAAGAAAAGAGAAGGAGATGAGGATGAAGAAAAGGATGAGGAGGAGGAGAGGAGGAGAAGAAGAAGAGGAGGAAGAAGAGGAAGAGAAGGAGGAGGAGGAATGATTATTTATTTATATTATTTATTTATTTATTCTTTTCTATCGATGATAATGGAATAAGCACTCATGTGCTTTTTTACATCCAGTCCCCGTGTGT
>CM054138.1:47714282-47734282 GCA_028751875.1 Rapana venosa
ATCTGTATTTTTAAAAAAATAGAGGCACGCATGCGTGCACGTGCGCGTGATGTCATTGTAGACACTTTTTGATGCTAACAGGAATAAGTGCCTAGTCTATATAGGCTTATTTGTCAAAATCATCTTTTCACACATGAATCTACTTCGTCCATAAAGAAAAAGTACAGCAGAAACCTGCATGTGGTTCTATCTAAACAGAATTCATTCAATCGTTGTATAATTATGACAAGGTTATTAAGTCTGAGATGTCCCTAAAATAGATGTTAAGCACTAACTGGTAAGAATAAAAAGGAAGTATTGCAAGTTCAACTTTAAGCACCTTTTGATTTGAATTTCATGATAGTTTACAGCACAGAAATGCGTGAATGAGATCGAAGCGAGTAAAGACGACAAAAATACTTCAGGAATCAAAGACTTTTTTTTCCCAGTACTTTGCCAAACCAGAGACTTTTTTTTCGTTTCTACGAGCTAGAACTTCGAGGTCTACCAATGACTGAGATTTCGCGTATGCAACTGGTTTTCTTGCCCACCATTAAGGTAGCTGCATTTCGACTTCAGGAATGATGTCTAAACACGACACCAGTGTGTATGGTTGGGTTTTTTTTTAATCATATCATTCGTTCCTATCGGCACGAATTGGCCCATTCTTACGAAAAGGGGAACGGGTTTTGAACGTGTGTCCAAGATGTTCTGTGTGCGTTTGTACACGGGACCTCAGTTTATAATTTCATCCGAAGGACTTTCGGGGGGAGTCAAGTAGGTGTTGATGTTAACTCCAGGGAGGAAAATCCCCTTGAACGGGGGCCTCGATGGTGGCTCGATCCAAGGCCATCAGATCACGAGCACAACGCTCTAACCACTAGGCTATCCCGCCCCCTCATTCATTTATTTATTCTTTTATATCGAGGATAATGGAATAAGCACTCATGTGCTTTTTTACATCCAGTCCCCGTGTGTATGCAGTTTTGTAAATTTTGTCATCTGTTTCCACCGGCACACAATGGCCTACTCTTCCGAAAAGCGGAACAGGATTTAACGTGTGCGCAAGATGTTCTGCATGCGTTCGAACACGGGGCCTCGGTTTATAGTCTAATCCGAAGGACTTTGACATTCAGTTTGAAACGAGAGATAAAGCAAAACATTGTCAAGTTCCAAACATCTGCCCACTTTGGCATCTACCGCAGCTAATTTCAGTATGTCGCTCTTTCTCTGTTTCTGGTCCATCGATCTGGAATGACCTTCCTCTCTCTCTTCGCCAAAAGCCTTCTTATGACGCTTTTAAATCCGGCCTCAAGATACATTTATTTCAAACCTAAGATTCTCCTCTCTTGTTCCATTTCATTTTTTTCCCTGCCCTCAACAGCCAAAACCCCATCACCCTGCCGTGAGTGTACAACCTTTATGTGTGTACGTGAGTGTGCGTTCGTGCGAGTGTGTGGTGTGTGTGTGGTGTGTGTGTGTGTGTGTGTGTGTGTGTGTGTGTGTTGTGTGTGTGTGTGTGTGTGTGTGTGTGTGTGTGTGTGGTGTGTGTGTGTGTGTGTGTGTGTGTGTGTGTGTGTGTGTGTGTGTGTTGTGTGTATGTATACATTTGAATTAGTTAAAACTATTAATCGTAACTGGCTGCATGGGAATGAGTAGGATGAATGAAAGCGCTTTCATTTGGGGGGGTTTGCAAGATATAGCGCTATATAAATTCCATGTATTATTATTTTTATTATTATTATTATTAAACGAAAAATGGGCATGGGTACTCAGTTCATCATAAAACCACAAAATAGCTCGATACTTAGCAAAACGAGAGCTAAAACGCTAATATTTTCAAGTTTTTAAATTTAAAAAACCCTTCCCAATTGAGAGTCACCTGCAGTTAATTTTTCGCATGCAGTGAAGGAAAGCAGAGGAGCGCGGGAAATGGAGGAAGCTGGTTGCAAAATCTTC
This sequence comes from Rapana venosa, assembly GCA_028751875.1. Taxonomy (NCBI): domain Eukaryota; kingdom Metazoa; phylum Mollusca; class Gastropoda; order Neogastropoda; family Muricidae; genus Rapana; species Rapana venosa. The sequence continues at coordinate 47,716,221 of CM054138.1, forward strand.
AGTGGTGCCCCCACGGTCCACGGGACTAGGGGATAGATGAAAGGGAAGGATGTGAAGGAAACAAACGGGCAGGGTGCTCAGCAGACGATGTTGCCACAATACCCTCAGTGTGTTCAGCTTCTCTCCTGCTTCTTCACCTACCACCTATCCCGTAGTCTTGTAGAACTGTTTTGAGAAACCACTGGAGATTTTGCAACCAGCTTCCTCCAACTCCTGGCTGTCGCGTAAAAAAAAAAAAAAAACGAGACAATCTGTGCATTCCTGTATATACATAACATCACACAAGTCACTTTATGTCGGTTTTTCTGCTTTCAATTCCCAGAGCAGTCATTGATGCGCTGCCTTGAATTTTTCATGCGGTGTGTCCTGGTAACATCCATCGTGGCAGATCCCATGCCTGTCTAAATTTGGAGTTGTGCCTCTGTGTGTGTGTGTGTGTGTGTGTGTGTGTGTGTGTGTGTGTGTGTGTGTGTGTGTGTGTGTGTGTGTGTGTGTGGTGTGTGTGTGTGTGTGTGTGTGGGTGGTGCGTGCGTGCGTGCGTGCGTGCGTGCGTGCGTGCGTGCGTGCGTGTGTGTGTGTGTTTGCGGGTGGGGTGGGGTGGGGGTTGGGTTTGGGATTTTGAAAAAAAAATGTTTTCGCTCCTCGTTTGGAATTCCGAGGTTCATCAATGGTTTGATTTTTTTCCTCTGGAGCTAACATCAGCATCGATTTCATTCCACTGAAAGTCCTTCGGATGAGACTGTAAACTGAGGTCCCGTTTCCGAATGCAGGCAAAACATTCTGCGCGCGCATTTCAACCTGTTCTGCCTTTCGGAAGAGTAGGCTATTGCGTGCCGGTAGGAACAGATGATAAGATTTCAAAAAATATACACGTCGCGTTTAGACATCAACCCCGAAGTCAGAATGCGCCTACCTTCATGGTAGGACAAAAACTGTCGCATACGCAAAAGCTCGCCATTAATAATGATAGTAATAAATGGAATTTATATAGCGCTATATCTTGCAGAGACAAATCAAAGCGCTTGCACTCAACTAATTCTTACAGTCATACAACCAGTAACAAGTAATAGCTCCATCAAGTCCAAATGTGCATACACGCACACACACACACACACACATACACACACACACACACACATCACACACCACACACACACACCACACACACACACACACACACACACACACACAGAGGTCACACACCCTGGCAGGGCAATAGAATCTTGGCTGTTGAAGGCAGGGAAAAACTATGAGATGAGGCAGGAGAGGAAAATCTTAGGTTTGAAATAAATGTCTTGAGACTGGATTTAAAAGTGTCATAAGAAGGCTTTTGGCGGAGAGGGAGATCATTCCACATCAAAGGACCAGAAATTGAGAAGGAGCGACGGCCAATGGTGGATTGGTTGAATCTAGGTATTCGTAAGGACAAGGTATCTGCAGCAGAGCGGAGAGAACGAGAAGGAGTGTACAAGTGAAGACATTCACAGAGGTAGGCGGGTGCCGTTTTGTGGAGACATTTGTAACAGAGGGTACTGATCTTATAGTTTACTCTCTGTGGCACAGGCAGCCAGTGGAGAGATTGCAAGAGAGGGGTAATATGCTCAGATTTTTTCTTTCTGAGGATTAGTCGAGCTGCAGAATTTTGTATACGTTGAAGGGATTGGATTGATGATGCTGGCAGACCAGCCAACAGAGAATTGCAATAGTCCAGACGTGAAAGAATGAGAGACGCAACAAGTTTGGATGTTGCATCTGTGGACAGGTACTTTCGAATTGCACTAATACGCCGTAATTGATAGTAGCAGGACTGGCAGGTCTGGGTGATGAATTTTTGCATAGAGAGTGTGTTGTCAATAATGACCCCTAGATACTTCACAGCAGTGGATAAAGGGACTGATGCATTGCCAAGTTGTATTGAAGCTGTTGTGATGGAAGAAAGTTTGTGTTTGGTCCCTACAAGCATGGTTTCCGTTTTATCTGCATTTAGCTGTAATTTTGTTCTGTATCATCCAATTTTGGATATCTTGAAACAGTGGGCCATATTTGTAAAGAGAGAAGGCAGATTTTCAGGAGTGTCGCTGCTTAGAATCTGAGAGTCATCTGCATAAAAATGATGGTTGATCTGATGGCGGTTAATTATATGTGACAGTGGAGCAGTGTAGAGGGTGAAAAGAACAGGGCCCAGAACAGATCCCTGTGGAACTCCACATTCCAATCTTGCGGGTACTGACTGAATCTTGTTTACTGTGACTGTCTGGAATTAGTGAACCTCGAAGCGCTAGCCAAGGAACGAAATCGCGAAAAATACCCCGAAACAACAAAAAAAACTTCACAGGTAAAAATATCGACTGTTTTATTCCTATCCCACCAATAAATAGATAAAAACTTCAACCATCCCGAGAACCAGAGATGACAAAAGAAGGGGTGAGCAGGCTGGAGAACGAATTGCAAGATCTGTCCTGCACATCGATTTTTTTTTTCGATTTTAAAAACTTCACCCCTGAGACATTGCACGAAGACTGTATTCTTCTTGCATGTACAGGTTGCCTGTTACCCTGTTAGAATAAGATGAGGGGGGATTCATATCACCAATATGGTTACGAATACAGACACTGCAATATCTCAAAAGGACGACGAGATACCCACATGAGCCACAAGCAAGCATAGCTAAAAAAAAAAATAAAAAAAATCAACAAGTAAACATAGAATATCGTCAATCCATATCATAGACCCAGGCCACCATTTCTCACACCTTCATTTTTTGTTTATCCGCATAATAATAATAATAATAATAATAATAATAATAATAATAATAATAATAATAATAATAATAATAATAATAATAATAATAATAATAATAATAATGGAATTTATATAGCGCTGAATCTTGTAAAGCAACAAATCAAAGCGTCAGATGACCTTTTTTTCTTTTTTTTTTCTTTTTTTTATATCGAGGATAATGGAATAAGCACTCAATGTGCTTTTTTACATCCAGTCCCCGTGTGTATGCGGTTTTGTAAATTTTGTCATCTGTTCCCACCGGCACACTATGGCCTACTCTTTCGAACAGCGGAACAGGTTTTAACGTGTGCGCAAGATATTCTGCATGCGTTCGCACACGGAGCCTCGGTTTATAGTCTCATCCGAAGGACTTTGACATTCAGTTCGATTTTTTTTTTGTCAAACTGGGAAGAAAGGGCGAGGCTGGGAATCGAACCCAGAACCTCACGGTTTACTTGTTGGCAGGCAAACGTCTTAACCATCCTGCCACCTTCCTTCTAATTATAGACGCCTATGCACAACAACACGCAGGCATGTTTAATCAACATGCACTCTCCTTACAATTCTTCCCCGGTCAGTACACGTCTGTAGGGCGAATTCTCATTGATCGTCTGACGGATCTGAGGGCATGGTTATTGAACTGAAGTTTTCCAGCGTTTTATCAGGGGAAGATTCTTTTTTATGTGTGTGTGTGTGTGTGTAAATCGATTCTGTGTATCATCTGTCAATGATTATTTTGTGTGCTCGAAGCAATCGTCATTTGGCATTGTGTTTTGTTGTTGTTGGTGTGGTTTTTTTGCTTTAACACATCATTCTGGTAATACTGATTTTGGGGTCCAATTTGATGCTACGGGATTCTATAGCGAAACTACGTTGGTTAATTAAAAAAAGGGAAAAGAAAAGAACTGTATATCAGTTCTTCTTTCTCTCCACTTCAGTTACATACCTCTAGGAACCATCTAACTGCTATGCCCCCTTTCTTCCACCCCCACAGCAACACGCCCCTTCTCCCTCCCCCCCCCCCCCCCCCCCCCTCCACACACACACACCCTTCCGATGAGACTGCAAACCAAGGCCCCGTAGGCGAACGCATGCAGAACATCTTGCGCACAAGTTAAATACTGTTCCGCTTTTCGAAGGAGTAGGCCATTGTGTGCCGGTAGGAACAGATGACAAAATTTACAAAACCGCGTACACACGGGGGACTGGATGTAAAAAAGCACATGAGTGCTTATTCCATTATCCTCGATATAAAAGAATAAATAAATATAAAAGAATAAATAAATTAATTAAAATGTTACACGCCTTACCTTATCCCACTTGGTCTTAATCTTGACTAATCCTAAAGGTAAAGCCGTTACACTTATTAACCTCAACGGTTGCCAGACATGTCTTAGAAATGAAAGCTTTCTCATCTGTTGCCAAGGTAACTCCACTCTGAACTGTTTACATCAGGCAAAGTTCAACCGGGTGGCACGTATCTCAACAGACGGGGGACGGGATAGCCTAGTGGTTAGAACATTGCGCTCGCAATCTGACGACCCGGGTTCGATTCCCGTTCAAGGGGGATATTTTCCCCTGGAGTTTAACATCAGTGCCGACTCCACTCTCCCCAAAAGTCCTTCGGATGAGACTATAAACCGAGGCCCCGTGTGCGAATGCACGCAGAACATCTTGCGCACACGTTAAATCCTGTTCCGCTTTTCGTAAGAGTAGGCCATTGTGTGCCGGTAGGAACAGATGACAAAATTTACAAAACAGCATACACATGGGGACTGGATGTAAAAAAGCACATAAGAGCTTATTCCATTATCCTCGATATAAAAGAATAAAATAAAATAAATAAATAAAATAAACAGAATGTTCGTGCCTATAACACGCTTGGTTGGTTGCCGCCTGTAGTAACAACAGACTTGACCAGATCAGAGGTTTTGTCTCCTGAGGTATATGCTATAATCATCATTATGTCTGAGGCTTAACCCTTTGTGAGATCTATAGCTTTTGTTACACTAACAACAAGCACACTCGATCTTTTTTATTTCAGTTTTCATACTGTTCATATTTTGTGTGTTCATACTTTCCTGTCCAGTTTTACCGTGTGGCATCCTGTGTACTTAAACCAACATTATGTCAGTATAGTTGGGGGATGCTTCGTATATGTTCCCAGTTATGGTTGAAATTTTATACCATAGATTATCATTTATAATAATATTTGTATTATGTTGGTATCAATGTTGATACAGAAGTGGCGTACCAGTCAATCTTCTTAATTTGATGTCGGAGAGTCAAATGAATTCATAAAACTGTCATTATTTCAAAAATCGTGTTCATGTTGACATCAATATCGATGTAGAAGTTGCAAGCCGTTCGGTCGGACATTAATTCTGAATCGTTTTAAAGATACGGAACAACCTATCCAAGCCCAAAGGAAGCATTTTTCTGTGTGTGTGTGTGTGTGTGTGTGTGTGTGTGTGTGTGTGTGTGTGTGTGTGTGTGTGTGTGTGTGTGTGTGTGTGTGTTAGACAAAGTTTGACTTCATCATCTTCATCTCTGATTTGGCATTGTAGGAAACAAACAGCCCGAAAACCCACCCACGTTATAACCCAAATCCACATCTGGATTAGCTCATTCTTTATTGCTGGATTTTTTAAAAATTCTTTTATTTCGATGATAATGGAATAAGCACTCGGGTGCTTTTTTACATCCAGTCCCCGTGTGTATGCGGTTTTGTAAATTCTGTCGTCCGTTCCCACCGACACACAATAGCCTACTCTTACGAAAAGCGGAACAGAATGTAACGTGTGCGTATGATGTTCTGCGTGCGTTCGCACACGGGGCCTCGGTTTATAGTTTCATCCGAAGAACTTTTGGGGAGAGTGGAATCTGCACTTATGTTAGCTTCAGGGGAAAATATCCCCCTTGAACGGCAATCGAACATGGGTCGTCAGTTTGCGAGCGATATGTTCTATGTTACCGCCTTTCATTCATTCATAACGTACAAAAAATTTTGCTTTTGTTGTTTGTTTTTTCCCTTCCTTGGCTAGAGCTCCGAGGTTCACCAATGGTGAGAGTTTTCCTAGACGACCGTTTTAACTCTCCATTAAGGTAATTACATTTCCATTTCGAGGATGGTGTCTAAACACGACACCTGTGTACGTGCGTTCCACAATGTTGACATCCGTTCCTACCTACTCTCCTGTAAAGCAGAACAGGATTTTTTTTTAACTTGTGCGCAAAATGTTCTGCACGCGTTCGTTTGCACACGGGACCTCGTTTCCTAGTCTCTTTTGGAGGACTTTCTGGGAAGTGAAATCGGTACCGATGTTAACTTCAGGGAGAAAAAATTCCTTCAAACGGCTGTCCCAATGGTGACTCGAATCCGGACCATCAGATCACGAGGACAACGCTCTCAGTACTAGGCCAACCCCAATACCCAACCCCCACCCCTGCTGTTTATACAATTTCAGTACATTATGGATTTTTTGTTGTGGGGGGGGAGATGGTTGGATGGTGTGCATTTTCGTTAAATCATTGAACATGTTTTCCTTTGCTGTAGACTTCGCGTCATTAAATCCGCTTCAGGGAAAACCGCGTCTCACATTTTTTTGCACCAACGCTGAAGAACGTCAAGGAGGAGGGAGGGGGTGGGTGGGGGGGGGGAGGAGGTAAAGTGAATAATTGAGCACCCCCTTGTGCTTTGATTAACACTTTGATAGTATTTACTAGAACGTGGGCAGAGGCGGCGGGTGAGGTGAATAGAGTCGCTCCTGCGGGAAGTCATTATTGATCACAGCTTTTGCAGCCATGCAGAGCGCAATGCGTTCGCTTGTCCTCCGCTCGCTATATATTATACCCTTCCGTCCCTGCATTCCTTGTTTGGTACCCAAGAAGAGCCACTGTAAGTAAGCACAATCATTAGGGAGAAGGGGGGAGGGAGGGGAGTGAGGGGATGGGATAGCCTGGTTGGTAGAGTATTTGCCCATTCAATTCAGATCCAATTCAATTCAAACACTTCATTATCTCACAAACAGAGAAATTCCTACTCAAATTCATTGTGCTTGTGATCTGCTGACCCGGGTTCGAATCCGGTTCAATGGGAGTTTTTTTTTCTCCCTGGAGTTAACATCAGTGCCGACTCCACTCCCTCTCCATCTCCCTCCCCCCCGCCCTCCCCCCCCCCCCCCGAAAAAAAAAGTCCTTCGGATGAGACCGTAAAACCGAGGTCCCGTGTATGAACGCACGCAGAACATCTTGTGCACATGTTAAAACCTGTTCCGTTTTTTTTCGGAAAAGCAGGCCATCGTGTGCCAGTGGCAACGGATGACAAATTTTATAAAACCGCATACACACAGGGACTGGATGTTAAAAAGTACTTAGATGCCTATTCCATTATCTTCGAAATAAAAGAATAAGCTAAAAATACAAAATAATAAACTCTCTCTCTCTCTCTCTCTCTCTCTCTCTCTCTCTCTCTCTCTCTCACACACACACACACACACACACTTCTCTCCCCTGCCAAGCTCGTCTCTCTCGCTCTTTCTTTCTTTCCTGAGCCAAATATAGCGTACGTAATCCATTCTTTCCACACCCGCCACGTCATTACTTCCCTTTGAATGCTCGCTCATTGATGTCTTGTTTCTGTGGAAGGTAGTAGGCTATTCATTACACTTTTAGTGGCAGAATTGCTGTCTCGGAAACGAGAAGCCGATATACCTGGTGATGTGACATAATCTACATGGACACAGTTATGAATACGCGGGCTGATTGGATAAATCCTGTCGGAAAAGGTGTACAAGTATTGCCATGGAAGGGCTAGAGGCGCTCCTACGTGTTGAAGTTCACGTGGGGCCTGATGTGAGCTTTGCAAGATTCAGCGCTATATTATATAAATATATTGCGTTATTATTATTATTATTATTATTATTATTATTATTATTATTATTATTTGTGTTGTTGTGTTGTTGTTGTTGTTGTTGTTGTTGTTGTTGTTGTTGTTGTTGTTGTTGTTGTTGTTGTTGTTGTTGTTTTGTTATCATTATTATTGTTGTTGTTGTTGTTGTTCTTATTCTTGTTCTTGTTGTTGTTGTTGTTGTTGTTGTTGTCGTCATTATTATTTTATTATTCTTGTTGTTGTTCTTGTTGTTGCTGTTATTATTATTATTGTTGTTGTTTGTTGTTTTTGTTGCTGTCGTTGTTGTTGTTGATGCTGTTGTCATTATTATTATTATTATTATTGTTGTTGTTGTTGTTGTTGTTGTTATTATTATTGTTATTGTTATTATTGTTGTTGCTGTTGTTGTTACTATCATTATTAAAGGCTACCTTGTAACGGATGAAGAAATTTCCTAGTGCATAACCAGAACAATGGCTGTGTTTGGGTTGTTGTTGTTTTGTTTTTTTATTCCTCCAAAACTTTTAACACAAAAATAAACTATACTTTACCCATTTGGTTTAAAAACAAAATGTAATTAGTTCAGAACAACGTAGCACCAAGACAGGAAATGAGTACAACAAGCAATGCTAATGCTTTTACCCCCGTTGACTGTAATTCATTGTATTTGTTGTAGAGTGATATTTGGATCTGCTAAGGGCAAAAATCTTACAGAGTTTCTATTGAAATCGTGCATCCACAGTCAGAGCAGTGACATGCATGACACATCAGCAGGGTTTTGTGGTTTTTTAAAACCCACAGAATTGAAAACGATAAAATGAGCTGTTTCATTTTTACTTGTTCATGCAAAGCGGGTTAAAAAATCAATGTTCAAAACTTACTAGAGATGAGGGAAAGAAAGTGACAGAAAACTGTAATTACAACTCGTTTGGTTGATAGTGGTGGGTCGGTGGTCTTGAAGTAATGCACCTGCATAGACAGCAAAAAGTCCGGGTTTCAAGCATGTGGTGGTTTGATCCCCGTTTGTGCCCGAAACGTTTCACCCATTCCACTAGATTTTCAGTAGTGGTCTGGATGCTAGTCTTTTGGATGAGGCGATAAGCCGAGGTCCCATATGCAATACTCATTTATTGCACGCACGTAAAAGAGCCCATGGCAACAAGACAGTTGTTCCTAGCAAAATTCTGTAGGAAAAAAATACTGTCATAGGAAACCAAATACATATGCATACAGGAAAAGAAAAAAGATAATGGGTGGCGCTGCTCTTGTGGAGACATGCTTGTTTCCCAGGGACAGCAGCCCGAATTTCACGCAGATGAATCTGCCGTGACTTAAAGTGGTATATAATACAATACAATCCTGCCCTTTTATGTTTGAAGCTTATTTTGTTTTCCACATACAAAACAAGCTCAACCTGTCGGTCCTTATAATCAAGACAAGAGGCCAGTGTGCCACATCGGATAGTAGATCGAGAATGATTTTAGAGCAAGGTTTCTGGGGATGTAACAAATGTACAATATAATTATGTGGTCAAAGAAAAGGTGTCCCTTGGTTTGTGGTGTCGCTAAATGTTTTTCTCGTCACTAACTGGATTATGGCCTTCATCTGCACAAATATTACTCTCTCTCCTCCCTCCCTCCTCCTCCTCCTCCTCCTCCTCCTATGTCTTTTTTGCAGGGTGTATAAGTAGTAGCTTTCTTGACCTCTGAAGCGAAAAAGAAAAGGAAGAACGATTAAGTTTGAAAGAAATAGAAATCGACCTCAAACCCTAGTGTAATGTGACCCAGCCAACCCCATTCAATAGTGATGTGAAGGGCAGACGTAGGAAAGTGTTCCAGACTTTACTGATTCTGAACTGGTGTGACTGTGACATAGAAAGAAGACACACAACCAACGCCAAGCTACTGTCCAGCAGGTTTCTGCCTTGAGAGAACAGGACACGAGTCAGTCTATCAATCAAGTGAATTGGGCGGACTTCAGCCAATCTATCAATCAAGTGCCTTGAGCAGAAACCAGTCAATCTATCAATCAAGTGCCTTGAGGGTACACTACATCAGTCAATCTATCAATCAAGTGCCTTGAGCGGACATCAATCAATCAAGTGCCTTAAGGGGACACTACACCAGTCAATCTATCAATCAAGTGCCTTGAGCAGACAGTACACCAGTATCAATCAAGTGCCTTAAGGGGACATCAGTCAATCTACCAATCAAGTGCCTTGAACAGACACTACATCAGTCAATCTATCAATCAAGTGCCTTAAGGGGACACTACACCAGTCAATCTATCAATCAAGTGCCTTAAGGGGACATCAGTCAATCTATCAATCAAGTTGAAGAACGAAAACAAATCCTACAACAACACACAGATTAGGATGTTACCCAACATATTGACCCAGCTATACAAGTTAATCAAAAGCACGAAGGAAGGGGAAGAAAAGGAGAATTGTCTTCAAAAGAAAGCTTCAAGTTTTTAGTCAAAAATTCTTCTTGCCTCCCGATTATCTCAAATGAAATGATAAACCGAGGTCCCGTGTGTAATGCGCATTCAACGCACGTAAAAGAACCCAGGGAATCAAGAGAGTTGTCCCTGGCAAAATTCTGTTTTATCAAAAGCCACCCTGATCAAGAAACAAAACATATGTAGACAGGAAAAGAAAGAAAATGGGGTGGCGCTGCTCTTGTAGCGATGTGCTCTCTCCTGGGAAGAGCATCCCGAATTTCACGAATAAAAATGTCACGCATGTTACAAATGCCTACACAAAACAGCACCCTCCTACCTCTGTGAATGTCTTCACCTGTACACTCCTTCTCGTTCCCTCCGCTCTGCTGCAGATACCCTATGCTTACGAATAGCTAGATTTAACCAATCCACTGTTGCCCGTCGCTCTTTCTCTATTTCTGGTCCATCAATCTGGAATGACCTCCCTCTCTCCCTTCGTGAAAAGCCTACTTACGGCAGCTTTAAATCCAGCCTGAAAACATACCTCTTTCAAACCTAAGATTTTCTCCTCCTGTTTCATCTCATATCTGTCCCTGCCTTTAACAGTCAAAATTCCATCACCCTGCTGATATGTATAACCTCTGTGTGTGTGTGTGTGTGTGTGTGTGTGTGTGTGTGTGTGTGTGTGTGTGTGTGTGTGTGTGTGCGTGCGTACGTGCGTGCGAACGTGCGTGCGTGCGTGCGTGCGTGTGTGTGTGTGTGTGTGTGTGTGTGTGTGTGTGTGTGTGTGTGTGTGTGTGTGTGTGTGTGTGTGTGTGTGTAATTTGAATTTGTTAAAATATTGTTAATCATTGTTGGTTGCATGTGTAGGAGCGGATTGAATGCAAGCGCTCTGATTTGTATTTGCAAGATATAGCGCTGTAAAAATGTCATTTATTATTATAAAACTCTTTGTGACTTTAGTGGTATACGATACAATACAATACGATACATTAAAAACATTGAGCTTAGTGTCATGTATGGCCAACAGAAAGCAAGCCACAATAGATTTCGTTCCCACTTTGGCTGAATGTGACAGATCTTTAAGTATTAAGGAGAAGGCATACACAAAAGCATGCTGGGTGGGTAGGGGTGCACTGTGTATTTGATGGTAAATAATGGTATGACCCCCATATACAAGAGAGACTATCATTGACATGGAAGACAGAAAGGAAGGAAGGAAGGAAGGAAGGAAGGAAGGAAGAAAGAAGAAGAAGAAAGAAAGAAAGAAGAAAGAAAGGAAAGGAAGGAAGGAGAAGGAAGAAGGAAGGAAGGAAGAAGAAAGAAGAAAGAAAGAAAGGAAGGAAGGAAGAAAGAAAGAAAAAGAAAGAGAAAGGAAGAAGGAAGAAAGAAAGAAAGAAAGAAAGAAGGAAGAAGGAAGGAAGGAAAGAAAGAAAGAAAGAAGGAAGGAAGGAAGAAAGAAGAAGAAAGGAAGGAAGAAAAAGAAAGAAAGAAGGAAGAGAAGGAAGAAAGAAAGAAAGAAGGAAGAAAGAAGAAGAAAAAAGAAAGAAAGGAAGAAGAAGAAGAAGAAAGAAAGAAAAGAAGAAGAAGGAAGGAAGGAAAGAAAGAAGAAAGAAAGAAGAAAAGAAGAAAGAAAGAAAGAAAGAAAGAAGAAAGAAGGAAGGAAGGAAGAAGAAAGAAAAAAGAAAGAAAGAAAGAAGAAGAAAGAAAGAAAGAAAGAAAGAAAGGAAGAAGAAGAAAAGGAAAAAGAAAAGAAGAAAGAAAGAAAGAAAGAAAAAAGAAAAGAAAAAAGAAAGAAAAGAAAAGAAGAAAGAAAGAAGAAGAAGAAAGAAAGAAAGAAAGTAAAAGAAAACAAAAAGAAAAAGAAAAAAGAAATTAAAAAGAAGAAGCAAAAACAAGATAAAAAAAAAAGAACATTCGTTAACGAGGAAAGGAAAATAAAAGAAGAAAGAAAGAAGACCAAACTGAACAGTACAGAAAAAAGACAACGAAAAAGGAAAGTAAACAAATTCAAAAAGAGTTATTCTGCACAACAATACCAACAGTACAACAAAACAAAATTGAGTTGAGAACTTGGAACCAACACCTGTACCAGAACGATAATGGGAAGCTTCCCCCCTCCCCCCACCCCCCTGCCACCTCTTATCTCAGGATTACCTCAGCAAAGATACAACCAGAAAGGGTCCACCATTAATTTCCTTTCATTCAGAACAATGGGTGGCTTTTTCCGTCGCAGTACTGATTCCTGTGATAAAGAGGAAGAAGAGGAGGAAGAAGGGGAGAAGAAGAAGGAGGAGGAGGAAGAGGAGGAGAAAGAAGGAGAAGAAGGAGTAGGAGGGGAGGGGGAGGAGGAGGAAGAAGGAGGGGGAGGAAGAAGGAGGAAGAGGAGGGGAGGGGGAAAAGAGGAGGAGGAGAGGAAGGAAGAGGAGGAAGAAGAAGGAGGGAGAAGAAGAAGAAGAAGAAGAAGAAGGAAAAGGAAGAAGAAGAAGAAGAAGAAGAGATTAAATCCGGCTTATTCATTTTCTCGCTCGCAATCACCAGTATCGCAGTGTTGGCCACAAGAGGAATTCTATTTCTGGCAACTTTCATTAACAGATCCAGCCCCCCCCAACCCCCCCCCCCCAACACCACCCCCAACCCCAACCCCCACGTTCCTCGGCTATAGCTCTGACTGAGATTCACCACTGGTGAGAGTTTGCGTGTGTGGCCATTTTTTGCCCATCATTAGTGTAGCCACACTTCGACTTCGGGAATAAATATCATGTAATGTGTGGAAAGAAAATATTTGTAAATATTTGCTTGAAAAAACCGGGGGGGGGGGGGGCGGGGGGGGGCGTTGCAGCAGAACTGATGGATCGGTGGTCTAGATGTCCGCCTGCCTAGAAAGCGAAAAGTCCGGGTTGGAAGTATGTGTTGTGGTTTGATGCTTGATTGTGCATGAAACTTTTTACCCCATCCACCAGACAGTGAGTGGTGGTCTGGGTGCTTAGTCTTTCGGATAAGACGATAAACCGAGATCCCGTTTGCAATACGTATTTAGCGTACGTAAAAGAACCATGACAACAAGAGGTGTTCCTGGCGAAATTCTGAAGAAAAAAAAGCCACTCTGATAGGGAAACAAAATACACATGCAGACCGGAGAAAAAAAAAAGGGTGGTGCTGCTCTTGTGGCGACGCGCTCTCCCCGGGGAGAGCATCCTGAATTTCACTTAAAGAAATCTGCCGTGACTTAAAGTGGTATAGACAATATAATCAATTTTTTATGCCAACCTTCTCCTTTGCTCCAGTATACTGATACAGAAACCCTTACATCAGAAGACTGCCTCTTGTTCGTAATTTACCTAGAAGAAATCATAATTATAGTCCAGAATGGAGTGAGAAGACAAAAAAGTAGAACTAGAGAGATGATAGAAAGGGTAAAGAAAAACAAGATAGAAACAAAGAAAATGATTTAAAAAGTGGAAATTTCTAATACAGAATTTCAAGACGGTAAGGTAAAGGGTGTCCCTTACCCTATAAGGTCGTAGGAGAACGAGGCGTCAGAGACCTCACTTCTCTAAAAAGGTAAAGGTAAAGGAGTCCCATAACACACTCTGGACATCAATATCAATGGATCCCAGTTAAATCAAGTCAGCGAATTTAAATATCTGGGCAGTGTATTTGCAGAGAACGGAAGATTAGACCGTGAAATTGAAACAAGATGTCAGAAGGCTAATGCGGTCAGTTACCAGCTCGCCCCTTTCCTGAAACATCCCAGCATCCCCATGGACACAAAGGCAAAACTGATTAACACCATCTTCCTGCCAACGCTCACGTACCAGTGTCAGACATGGCCCCTCACAAAGGCCCTCAGACGTAAACTAGTCACGTGTGAAATGAAATGCCTAAGAAGAGCAGTCAAAAAGACCCGAAGAGACAAAATCAGAAACGAAGTCATCAGAGACATGGTAGGTGCAACACCAGTCCTACAACACATCGACCAGCAGAGGATCAAGTGGTTCGGACACCTGACACGGATGCCTCACAACCAGCCAGCTCTTCGGGCCTACAACACCCGGCACTCAGGATGGAAAGCCAAAGGACGACCAAGAAGAAGATGGAGTGATTCCGTGGCCGACACCCTAAAAGCCCACGGCATGTCCCTCCTCCAGGCTACACGCCTCGCTGCCGACAGACAGCTATATCTCCCCGCGACACCTCCGAGTATAAGCGGAAGACAAAAGTAAAGTAAGTAAAGTAAGATAACCTATAAGGTCGTAGGAGAGCGAGGCGTCAGAGACCTCACTTCTCTAGGGCCAGCATATTGAGGGCGGTGCCCATCTCCTCTCCCTCGCTGCTTTACCTTCCCTGACCCTAAAGAGGGCAGGTACCCATTTACAGCTGGGGGAACTGGGGGAACTGTACTGAAGCCAAGGCGCACAAACGGTCACCCATCCAAGTGGTAACCACGCTTGGACGCTGCTTAACTTGGCTGGGGGCAAAGTGAGTGCACCGACCACTGAGCTATCCCGTCCCCTATTTCCAGAAGGTAGTGATGTTGTTTATACTGAAAGAACTTCTGGCATCCCCTTCAAGGAGTGACAGTTATGTGGGAATGACAAGAAAATCTGCGGGGAAGTCTTTTATTGTGATGCAATGTTGTGTTTTCTGTTTGGAAGCCTGCAAAACACTGCAGTTTTGGTGCTCAGTGTCCTCCTGCAACTGACGATACCTTTAGTGTTATCTGGCTGTGGATGGCACATTTATTGTCTTGTTTGTGGGTCAGAGGGCCGACATGCACACACTCATCGCAGATAGGAGCTTTGGGGGATTGATGGGTGTTTGTCGTAACTTTGTTGTTTGCTTCTTGAAGCTGCTGTTGCTGTTCTTGTTGTTGTTGCTGGTGTTGTTCCTGCTGCTGCTGTTGTTGTTGTTAATGATGATGGCAATGGTGATCATGATCGTGGTGGTGGTGGTGGTGGTGGTGGTGGTGGTGGTGGTGGTGGGCGGTGGTGGTGGCGGTGGTGGTGGTTTGATGATGATGATGATGATGATGATGATGATGATGATGATGATGATGATGATGATGATGATGATGATGATGATGATGATGATGGTGGTGGTGGTGGTGGTGATGGTGATGGTGATGGTGATGACGACTACGACGACGACGACGATGATGATGATGACGACGACGACGACGACGATGATGATGACGATGATGATGATGACGATGATGATGATGATGATGATGTGACGATGTAGATTGAAGATACTATCGATCCAACTACATAGTTATTACCATGGCTATGGGAGGTGGGAGGAGGGTCTGAAATTGTCATAATTATTTCATATTCCCGTTTCGATGATGATGATGATGATGATGATGATGATGATGATGATAAGGATGACGATGATGATGACGACAACGACGTGTATGATAATAGTAATCATACCAACACCATTATAGCGACGACGACGACAATAACGTCATCACTATAACCATCATCATGTTAATCAGGTTAAAACCATCTCTTCTTCTCTTTACAGATCATTTCAAACGGCGATCCCTTTTCCCCCAACTACTACAACAAGCGACCATGGTGGTCAGACACCTCGTCTCCTAAAGCCTTTTTGCCGACAACACAAAAAGATGGGGACGTTCAACGTATATCATACGATTCTCAGCAATGCGTAACATCCATTGCTGAAATCATACATCGTTTTCACGGTGTGAAGGCTACTGCAGTCTTTCCAAGGACTCCCGTCTCCTTTAATCAATAGTTTTGTTTTCTTTTAAGAGTTGGCTTGTTTTAACCACCTAGTAGTGAAGAGATTTTTTTTTACATCCAGCTCCTGCCCGTCTTAATAATAAACCCAATACTCATACTCTCACACAGTAGAAATAAAGGGGGGAAACTTTTTAAAAACAAACAAACAAATAAAAAGAAAACCCCCCAAAACATCCCCAAAAAACCCAAACAAACAAAGGGGAAAAAAACAACAAAAAAGCACCACCCAAAATACTAGAACAAGGACAAAAAAGGAAAAACTACCCAAAAATACAAAAAGAAAAAAGAGACAAACGAAAAAGACCAACCTTATAAATTCATAAAAATGAGAGAGAGAGAGAGAGAGAGAGAGAGAGAGAGAGAGAGAGAGAGAGAGAGAGAGCACGCGCCTTGAAAAAGACTGTATTCGTTGACTACCACAACAATACCGACAACACGCGCCTTGAAAAAAGACTGTATTCGCTGACTACCACAAGCTAGCGCGACACGTGACGATTCGTCTCATGCTGTCTTCATGGGATGCTGTCTGTCTCTGACAGCTTGTTACCCGTTATTCATGATTTATCACATGCTTACCAGGATCCGCCTGCTAAAGTTCGTAGTGATGCAGACGAGCGGTCACATCGATTTTTCGTGTAGTGCCTGTCAATTGTAAAATCGATTGTTGTTGCTTAGAAGGTGAAGACAGCTGTTTGGTTGGCTGCAAAGTGATGTTGACTGGGGGTTTTGTGGGTTAAAGAAAACGAAGAAATGTTGTCACTTTTGTGGATAGGAAGTAGAAGTTTCTGTGGTGGAAGTGTTTTTCAGCTTGTGTTTGAAGTTATGGAGTTGTCTGCATCTTTTATTAGTAGTAATATTATTATACTGTGAAGTGGATAGCAAAGGAAAAATTGTGAAAGAAAAGATCTTGTTATCACATAGAGAAAGATGTGTTCAGAGTAAAAATTGGACCCGTGTGTAAGTTAAGGTGGGTTTTTTAAAAATGTATTAATAATGTGTATAATAACTTCAAAAAAACAAACTGTTAACTTGGATTCGTCAGAAAATTGTTTTAAGGCAGTGTTGTTGGTTTTTTAGGTGTTAAGTTTAGGTTGTGTGTTTTTATGCAGTGAAGAATTCGTCACCCAGATGCTGCGTGTTGCTCTTTCAAGAGTGAAACAGGACTTCATTGTGATGATAAACCGAACGAAGACAACTGTGACCCCTCTGATTTGACACCAGTTTCTCCACGGATGGTTTGGTAGAAACATTAGCAGATGATTTTTTGCTGGTTACTGAATTGATCTTGTGGACTCCAGAAAAAGATTTTGAACTTAAACACTAAGTCCGAAAGCGATCGTAAAATGTGAATCATAGGGGTGTTTTTTTCAAAGATGACATTTCCTCAAATCTGAAAGCGATTGTAAAATGTGATTTTTTTTTTCAAAGATGACATTTCCTCAAATCTGAAAGCGATTGTAAAATGTGAATTATATTTTTTTTTCAAAGATGACATTTCCTCAAATCTGAAAGTGGTTGTAAAACGTAAATCATATTATTTTCAAGATGACATTTTCTCAAATTTGAAAGCGGTTGTAAAATGTGAATCATAAAGTTTTTTTCAAAGATGACATTTTCTCAGAATGTGACATTACAAAGCAATGCTTTTAGAGCGTAAAATTTTTAAAAAATCAATCCAAAAGCAAAATTTTTGTTCTGAAAACGTGCAGCAGCTGCCGTCTTATGTCATCATCCCTTCTTCAGAATGTTCTTTCATCCCTAAAGGGCAAAGGATTGCCGCAATAGTAGTAATAATCTGATAATAACAATCTGATAGTAATGATTGTTGTCGGTACAAGAATTTCGCAATACTCTGGAGGTTTATTGGGTGCTTTTAGCATTTTCTAAGTGGGCTTAGTGCAGGGCTGTTCATATCTCACCCAAGGCTGTTCGGTGCAAGCCTGCATTTCTCACACCAGCTGCAGCACTCAAAGTAGTTCCCTTGTCTGGTTCAATGGGGGGTGAAGGGCTCACACTGACTTCCCTTCCCAATTTCACCCTTGGCATGGCGGAAAGAGGAACCAAAGGGAAACAACTTAGATGAGTTCTCTTTTCCTTATCGTTACCCCGGCGATATTTATTTCTGCAACATTCATCGTTTGTGTGGATTCAGTTACGAGCAGATCAGTGCAAGTGAC
>CM054138.1:47756782-47761782 GCA_028751875.1 Rapana venosa
CAATCCTGTAAGTTGTCTTTTGTGTAGGCTTTGCCTTGGATATTTGAGGAGCTGTTTGATTCATGGATGGATGGATGGATGGATGGATGGATGGATGGGTGGGTGGATGGATGGATGGGTGGGTGACTGGATGGATGGATGGATGGGTGGGTAGGTAGGTGACTGGATGGATGGATGGATGGATGGGTGGCTGGCTGACTGGCTGGCTGGCTGGAGTGATCAGATCTTTGGTTGGTTGGGTCTATTTGTTGGTTTGTTCTTGCATAAGGCTGTTTGTTCCAGCATTTGTTTGTTAGTTTGGTCTTTTGTTCGTTTGATTAAAATGTATTCCTTTATTCATTAGTTCCTTCTTTTGTATGAGTGTTCATAATTGCTAGTTTGATCTGTCAGTCAGACAATAAGTGAATTAGTTGTTAGTTGCTTGGTTAGTGGGTGGGTGATCCAATTTTGTTGTTCGAGGAGTTTAGGGTGGGTTTTGATTTCTTTTTGTAAAAGAAGTGAAATGAATGTTAGTGCTAGTTTTTTTCAAGTTTTTTTTAGTTTATATTTCTTTAATTATGTGTACCTAGATGGGTTTTTAATTTATGTATATGTTCATTTATTCGTGGGTAAACTCATCTATTAATTCAGTGGCCTCTCTTTTTGTCTATCAATCTATCTATTTATAGAAATATATATATATAAATATGTCTATCATTCTGTCTGTGTCTGTGTGTCTATCTTTGTCTATCTCTCAAACATATTTCTATCATCCTGTTGTTGTTGTTTTTAATTTAAACATGTGTTGTTTTGTTTATTCATTGGGAATAAGGCAATTCTACAAATTCTACGACAACAAATAAAAAATCAATCTCGGCTTTGAGTCTGTTATAAAGTCACTTACAAAACTTAAAAAAACAAAACAAATCACAAACAAAAAGGCTCCCAACATTCATTGATAATAATCATATCCATCAACGAACGTATTCATCCATATCCATCTTCCTCCTCCACAACCCCTCCCCCCCCCCCCCCCCTCCACCACCTCCCCCCTCCTACCCACACCAGACGCACAAGTCTCTCAGCTCAGCGACAGCCTGTCCACGAAAGGCATTCTGCACGTGCTGCACAACACGGAACCTGGCAAAGTAGGTCAGGCGGTCAGTGGGGTCAACGGGGTCAACAGGGTCACTGGGGTCAAGGGCGTGACCCGGTACTGGGGTCTGAAGAGAAGCGTGGTGGACTTCCGCCAATACACGGACCTTCTTCTGTGGTGCAGCCTCTCCTGTGTGGCTTCCTTTCTTCACGAGGTGAGTAGACTGCCAGATTGCTTTTTTTGTTGTTGTTAAGTTTGTTGTTGTTGTTGTTGTTGTTGTTCCTCAGCTAGAAGTGTTCACCCATGGTGAGATTTGGAGTATGCGTCCAGTTTGGGGGGGGGGGCATTTTTTACCCACCATGAAGGTAGCCACATTCCGACTTCGGGGGATGCATGCTGGGTATGTTCGTGTTTCTGTAACCCGTAAAACGCTTACTACATGAATTACAGGATCTTGAACGTGGGTGTTTGATATTGTGTGTATGTACGCATATTTACACTAAAGGGAATTAATGCACTGGCAGGTCTGCACTTGAGGGTTGACCTGGGACATCGACCCGATTTGAAATATTGGGTTAGGTTCGTTGGGTTTGGTTGGGCTTGGGGGGTCTTTTCTTTTTTGTTCCTTGGCTAGAGCTCTGAGGATCACCAATTGTAAAATTGTATTATGCCGCCGTTCTTGCCCCCCCCAGGTAGCTGCATTCTGACTTCAGGGTCGATGTCTAAACACAATACCAGTGTACATGCATTTTGAGTTGTTGGTGGTTTCTTTTTCATTTTACTGATTTTGTCATCCGTTCCTACTGGCACGTAGTGTCCTAATGTTCTGAAAAAAGCAAAACGTGGTTTTAACCTGTGTGCGCAAGGTTTTCTGAGAGCGTTGGCACACGAAACCTCTATTATATTTATAGTCTCATCCAAAGGGCTTTCAGGGAAGCGGAGTCGGCACTGATGTTATCTCCGAGGGAGAGGGCGGGGGGGGGGATAATATTCCCTTGAACAGGTGCCTAGGTGGTGGCTCGATCCTCCGACTTGAGATCAGATGCGCAAGGCTCTAACCACTGGGCTATCCACCCCCACCCACCCCCCTCCACCTCCCTGCCCCTCTGTTGGGTTTGAGAGTAGACTTGGTGGTTGTAGTGGAGGTGGGAAGGGGAGGATGGTCATGTTTTAACATAGTAACAGCCCTGATAATCGACCTCTATGGTCGGCAGGGTTTTAAACGATTATGAATGGATAGGAATGAATTGGATTGGTTGGGTTGGAATGGAATGGCTTGGGCTGTTTTTGGATTGGAATTAATTGGATTGGATCGGGACGGATTGGGTTGGATTGGATTGGAAAACCCATGCAGACCTAAATAGAATCACTCTTTTGGATGAGACGTTAAAGCGAAGTACCATGTGCAATGTATGTTTGTCTGTCGTGTCCGACGATGACCTCCAAAACAGCAGAGGAGACAGCTGCTGTTTTGAAAACTGGGCAGAAATGTTATTATAGTAGAGATGCCTTGCCCACAGCACATCCCCACTCTCTCGGCCAAGTGGGCATAAGGACAGTCAGCGTTGGAGATGTTCTCCAAAGGCCAACCAGCCCCCAGGGCTGCAGCACATAAGGACTGTGCGAGTCAAGCCTCCGCTTTGATTTGTTGCTTTACAAGATTCAGCGCTATAAAAATTCCATACATTATTATTATTATTAGTCAGAGAGTCATAGTTGATCACTAAAGACTAAGCTGTAAAGTGGAATTCCATGAGTGGGAAAGCCACTGGTCATACAGCCTCTCACTTTGCTGTTGCCCCCAGCATCAAAGGTTTAATCAAGAACTGTGATAAAGCCCAGGCGCTGACGGCGCATGTGCAATAGCGCATGTACAACACACATGCACACACACACACTCCTACACACACGCGTGCGCGCGCACACACACACACACACAAACAAACACATTGCACTGCTTATTCAATGTACCATCTGAAAATAAAAGTTTGACACACACACACACACACACACACACACACAAGCACACACACACACACACACACACACACACAAGTAACAAGAGTTTTCCCTGGCAAAGTTTTGTCAGAGAAAAACAAATACACATACAGCAGGAAAATAAACACCCCAAAAAATGTGTGGCGCTGCTCTTGTGGCGACATGTTCTCTCCCCGGGAAAGAAAATATATCTTCCGTGACTGAAAGTGGTTGTACTATACAATATAAGACAAAACAATACAATATGACACAGTTACAATACACCAGCGTGTAACACAATGCAATGCAATGCAATTCAGTTCAATACAATGCAATACAGTACAAGACAATACAATGCAATGCAATACAATGCAAAACAATGCGATACAGTACACCACAATGCAATGCAATGCAATACAATGCAATACAGTACAACACAATACAATATAATGCAATACAGTATAACACAATACAATGCAATGCAATACAATATAGTGCAATACAATACCACACAATAACAATGCAATCCATTTTTTTGTTTGAGTGGATGTGTTCTATTTGGGGGGGGGGGGGGGGGGGGGGGGGGTTGGTCAAGACTAAATGATAGTAGTGTAGGTTGGTGTACATACGGGATGTGTGTGTGGTGTGTGTGTGTGTGTGTGTACGCAGTTTTTCTGTAAGTTTTGTCTATTTATTTTTACACCTAGAACGGTATATTATACCAATGCATCATCATCATGATTCGATCATCATCGTCATTGTCATTGTTGTCATCTTCGTTGCACCAGCAGTTGCTGCTGCAGTAGCAGCAGCAGCAGCAGCAGCAGAAGTAGAAGTAGTAGTAGCAGCAGCAGCAGTTGTAATAGCAGCAGCAGCAGCAATAGTAGTAGTAGTAGTAGTAGTTTTTGTTGTTGTTGTTGTTGTTGTTGCTACTGCTGCTGCCGTTTCTGCTGCTTCTGCTGCTGATGCTGTTTTACTACTACTGCTGCTGCAGCAGCAGCAGTAGAGGTAGTAGTAGCAGCAGCAGCAGCAACAGCAACAACAACAACAATACTAGTGTCGCTACTGCTGCTATCGCTGTTGTTGCTGATATGTTTCGATGTTGTTGTTGTTGTTGCTGTTGCAGTTGCTGTTACTCTCCGATTCTTTTCTGTTTTCTTTTTCAGATCACAAAAGACATCAGACACGACAGCGACAACATCAGCATCCAGCACATGACCAGGATTCTGATTGTCCACCCCTCCATCCAATCAAACGGCTCGTGTATTTTACCAACCAATCAAAAAGCCCAACCAGCAGCCAATCCATGGAGAGGAACGTCACTGCCCCAGATCAGTCGCGTTGCCAGGCGACAGACCCAGAGGAAATATTGTCCCTGGTGCAACACTTTTACCACGTGGCTGTGTTGTGGAAAACAGGGGTAAGTAGGGTGAGGCATTGGGCCTTCTTCGATTTTACTACGTCTGTGATAATGATTATTAGAGGAAGGGTGGTAAATAGGACAATCTATGGTGATGATTTTTGGTCGAGGTTAAGAGTGATGACCAGGATGGTGGTGATGATGATGATGACGGTGGTGGTGGTGGTGGTGGTGGTGGGTGTGATGGTGATGGTGGTGGCTGGCGAAGGTGGTGTGTGTGGGAAGGCGGGATGGTAGAAGCAACGACGGCGACAATGTTACCGGTCATTATCGACAGACTGATGAGGATAACAATAATGTATGGTTATCATGACGACAACATTGACGATGACGACTTACGACAGCTACGACGACAATTTTTAAAAAATCTAAAGAGCCTTTGAAAAACAAAAATTTAAGCAAAACAGCAACAACAATGGCGACAATTCTGATAATTATGAGTCTCATCTCGTCTCACCTGGCAGTCTCCTGTGTTTAATGCAGAATATAGGGGAAGGAAAGCCTAGTGGTTAGAGCGTTGCGCTCTCG
>CM054138.1:47764282-47769282 GCA_028751875.1 Rapana venosa
GTATGTGTGTTTGGATGGATGGATGGATGGATGGATGGATGGATGGATGGATGGATGGACGTCTTTTTCTGTCTCTGTCTCTGTCTGTCTGTCTGTCTGTCTCTCTGTCCTCTCTCTCTCTCTCTCTCTCTCTCTCTCTCTCTCTCTCTCTCTCTCTCTCTCTCTCTCTCTCTCTCTCTCTCTCTCTCTTGCGGGTGCATGTGCATGTGTGTGTGTGAAAAGAGAGAGAGAGATAGAGTATGTGTTTGTGCGCGCGAGCGTGTGTGTGCATGTGTGTGTGTTTTAAAGACGTTTGTATAACTATACAAGTGCACTTGGGCATTTGTCTGTACGTTTCTTTTTGCTTGTATTGTATGTTTGTCTGCTGCATGCACGTGAAGAGAAACTAACAACCAGAGAATCAATAGTGGAGATTATTTTTTTTATTATCATTTTCTTCTTTCATCTTCTGTGTTACTGTAATTATTTTTCCTGCTCAAGTTATATACAGACATACTCCCACGTGGGGATGCCAGGGGTCTTTTAGTATAAATAGCGCCCCCCACCTTCTTGAAATTCTGTGCTGGGAATTTCCTCTTGTCTTTCTCCCTCTCTTTGTTTCTGCCTTGTTCCTTTTCTTTCTTGTCGCCTCCTTCTTGTCTATTTCCTGCCGTCTTGGTTCATTTCTTCTGCCTTTTTTTATCCAGAAAGACTTAAAATATAACAATTCTCTCCCACGCCGAAGTCGGATGCGCTGGGCTTTACTTGTCAGGCGCTTAACGGCAGCGCAGCGTATTTTTGCTCATTTGATAGAGAACAATTTATGAGTGCTGTCTGAGCTGTGGACGAAGAAGAAGAAGAAGAATATACAGATATACTGTGTCTTAATCTCGTGCGTCCATTTATGTATGTATATACACGCATTCAAAAGATCAAAGTGGTTTGAACGTGAAAGATTTTGCGTTCGCGCCTTTCAAGCCTTTTTATCCAGTAATTCTCTTCTGTACAGTTTGAGGCATAAGCTTGTTTTATTTTTATTTTTTTTATTTTATTCTTTTATATCGAGGATAATGGAATAAGCATGTGTGTGCTTTTTTGCATCCAGTTTCCGTGTGTATGCAGTTTTGTCAATTTTGTCATCCGTTCCCACCGGCACACAATAGCCTACTCTTACGAAAAGCGGAATAGGATTTAACGAGTGCGCAAGATGTTCTGCGTGCGTTCGCACACGGGGCCTCGGTTTATAGTCTCATCCGAAGGACTTTGGGGGAGAGTAGAGTCTGCACTGATGTTAACTCCAGGGAAAAATATCCCCCTTGAACGGGAATCGAACCCGGGTCGTTAGATTGCGAGCGCAATGTTCTGACCACTAGGCTATCCCGTCCCCCCCTCCCCCGTGCGCGCGCGCGTGTGTGTGTGTGTGTGTGTGTGTGTGTGTGTGTGTGTGTGTGTGTGTGTGTGTGTGTGTGTGTGTGTGTGTGTGTGTGTGTTTTGTGTGTGTGTGTGTGTGTGTGTGTGTGTGTGTGTGTGTGTGAAATACGTTATCAACTACTTAAAAGAACCGCAGGGTAAATTTGAAAATAGATAAACAATCAACAGAAACACATGAAATAGCTAAACGCAGTACAAACAATTTAATTAAATTGATTTTATTCTAAATGTTCCAAATGTTTACTCCCAAGTGGCCTTCTTCAAGTTCAGTAAGAACGAAAGTAAGCACACACACACACACACACACACACACACACACACACACACACACACACACACATACACACACAGCATACACACACGCACAGCATTCACACACAGCGCGCGCACACACACACACAACATACACACACACATGCACGCACGCACGCACACACTCTAATATAATACAATACAATAATGATAATAACCACAGCTGCGACCATCTCTTTGTTAATAAAGCTTTGTGGCAACACAATAATCAGAACTATACTACAGAACCTGTCAATAGTTGGGGCGTTGTTATGATAAAATATTGCCCCCCATTATGCTTCGAAAAGAAAGAACTATAAACATAGGAGAGAACGTGTCGATTGTTATGTATTGCTGTATGTATATTGTTCGTGCGAGTACAAAGCAGCAAATCACAAAACAGAGAAGAAAAACAAAACAAGCAGAAAAGTTCAAGCTTCAAGTCAATAAATATCTTTCTATTGTAATTGTTTGTTTGTACGTTGGTTCCAGGATGTTCTTTTAATGAGAAAGGTTGGGGTGAGGGGGGAGGGGAGGTGGTTTTTTTCAATCGTGATTTTTTTTTATATAGTTAGGAATGCTGAAAAGCCGACCATTTAATAGCTGTTTTTATAATATTCCTCCGCTCCATATTTCATCGTTCGATTTCGTTTTACGTTTCTTCACTAAATGGGATATTAGACGCATATTTCATTGTGTGTTTGTTTTTGTTTGTTTGTTTGTTTGTTCGTTTACTTGTTTATATCTTTGTTTTTGTTTGTTTGTTTGTACATTTGTTTGTTTGTTTGCTTGGATCTTTTTCGAGTGTTTTCCTTTAATGAAAAAGGTTGGGTAGTTAAGAATACTGAGAAGTCGACTATTAGGTAATTGCTTTTAATATATCTACCTCTGATGTTGTTTGTTAGTTTTATTAATTAAGTAGGTGACTGGTTGATTAAATTGAGTGAGTGAGTGAGTGAGTGAGTGAGTGAGTGAGTGAGTGAGTGAGTGAGTGAAGCCAAGTCAAGTCAAGTCATATCATGTCAAGTCGAATTAAGTCATTCAAGTCAAGTCATAATGATCTATTTTGTGATTTTTTAAAGTAAGCTTGCAAGTTTTTGTTCATCCTACCCTCCACACACACACACACACACACACACACACACACACACACACACACACACACACACACAGAAAAGATTCACACAAAAAAGCAATGTAAAGCAAAAAAAATAACAAACAGACAAACAAACAACAGCAAAATCACAAAGCACCCGAAACAAGTGACAGATTATATCAAAGCAAAAAGATGAAACAGCAACGATGGACAACATGAGTGAATACAAGGCCATGATGCCATTAATTTGTGGTGCTTCGACCTCTTACTCACTGAGTGAGTGAGTGAGTTTAGTTTGTTTATTTATTTATTCATCTATTTATTTATTTTATTCTTTTCTTTCGAGGATAATGGAATAAGCACTCATGTGCTTTTTGTTTTCATTCAGTCCCCATGTGTATGCAGTTTTTTTTGTAAATTTCGTCATCCGTTCCCACCGGCACACAATGGCCTACTCTTCCGAAAAGCGGAACGGGTTTTAACGTGTGCGTTTGCACACCGGTCCTCGGTTTATAGTCTCATCCGAAGTGAGTGAGTGAGTGACTGACTGAGTTGTGCTTGTTGTTGTTGTGCGTTCCCCAGCTTAACACTCTGGGGGTCACCCAGAATGTGTATTCTGACTCACTCATCATCCCACCTGGGAATCACTGTGAGATTGAAATTGCACACTGAATGAGAAGTTTGCGTGTATGACTGTTTTTAAGTACCTCGCCATAATTATAGGCAGCCATACTCCGACTTCAGAGGATTTATTTTTCTCCTTTCAAGCTGTCTGTTATGTTAAGAGCTCGTCATGGCTGAAGCCAATCTCAACACAACATTTTATTAACATAACAACATTGTAGTGTAGGCCTTGGCAAATAGCTGACATCAATAACTGACACAGCTTTTGGCCTAGGCCAAAGTGAAGTGAGTGAGTTTGGACTGGTTAGTAAGCTAATTTTTCACAAATTGATTTTAATGTTTACTTAATTGATTGGTTGTTCAGTGGGTTCGTTGGTTGACAGTTTTCATTTTCTTTTTTCTTTTTTTTTCTTTTTGAGGGGGGTTGTTTGCTTGTTGTTGTTGTTGTTGTTGGATTTTTTGAGGGGTTGCTGTTGTTGTTTTTTGGTGGGGGGGTGTAGGTTGGGTGTCTTGTGGTATTGTTTTCTGTTGTTCTAGTTTGGCTTGGGTTGGGTTTTGTGTGTGTGTGTGTGTCTGTGTGTCTGTGTGTGTCTGTGTGTATCTGTGTGTCTGTGTGTGTCTGTGTCTCAGTGTAAATGTCTGTTGTGTGTGTGTGTGTGTGTGTGTGTGTGTGTGTGTGTGTGTGTGTGTGTGTGTGTGTGTGTGTGTGTGTGCGTGCGCGCGTGTGTGTGTATGTGCGTGCGTGCGTGCGTGCGTGCATGTGTCGCACTTAGATATCTGAGAGGGAGGGGGAGGGGAGGTTACAAGAGCTGGAGGAAGACAGAAATGAAACTGTAGTCGTCTTTTTTTCCCTTTTCCTTTTCCCTTTCCTTTTCAATTTTGTTCTTTTTGGTTTGCTCTGCTTTTGTCGTTGTTTTTACAGAGTTATTTTTCTTCTTCCTTTTTGTTTTTGTTTTTGCTGTTGCGTGTGAGTTGTTTCTTTCTTGTAGTTGTTGCTAGTGTCGGTTATTTCTACAACAACAACAACAAACAAACAAACAAAAAAGGAACAGAAGCGCACACACACACATATATTATTCACTACAGAAGCGTCCAGATATATATTATTCAATACAGAAGCGTACAGATATGTATAGTATTCAATACAGAAGCGTACAAACAATCATTTATTATTCACTACAAGCGATTGAGTTGGGCCACTGTGGCTTATGTACCTAATGATTATTTTGTTGTTGGTAGTGGGTTTTGTAGCTGTTGTTGTAGTTGTTGTTGTTTTGTGTGTCGTTCCAGTGGGAGCCTTTTGTGATGGTGACAAGAGCACAGGGCAGGGAGGAATACAGTGGTCTGTGCATCGATATGCTGAAAGCTTTGGCCAAGTCCCTCAACTTCACGTGAGTGTCCTTCACTGTCATCGCGTGTATCTTTGTAGTGATTGATTGATTGACTGACTGACTGATTGATTGATTTATTGATTGATTGATTGATTGATTGTTGGTTGGTTGGTTGGTTGATTGATTGGTTGATTGATTGATTGATTGACTGATCGATTGATTGGTTGATTTGTTGATTGATCGATTGA
>CM054138.1:47784282-47786782 GCA_028751875.1 Rapana venosa
GGGCTTGTTCTTTTCTCCTAGTAGGTATAAAAAGGTAAAGGTGTTCCCATAACCTGTGCGGTCGTTGGAGGAGCGAGATGTCAGAGAGAGGGATGGACAAGAGGGTATTTCTAACACAGAATGTCCAGTAGGTGGAGATGCTATTTTATACTAACAGGCCCCCCGGAATCTCCACGGGAGGTAAGGGAGGGGTGGGAGGTAGGAGGGGGGAGCGAGGGTATTTTCTCATTCAGCGTGTAGCTATTTTACTTCACTTTACTTGACCTCCTGCCGATCAAGACACAGCCATTGTGATTTTGTTTTTGACTAAGACCTTGACATAAAAACTGTGTCACCTTGAACTTATTTTTTGTTCTCCTCCCAGACTGTTGATACCCTTCCCTCTCAGGCTAGGCACCGAATGTTCTCATCTGAAACTTCTTATACGTAACAATTCTACTTCCCAGGCGGAGTATGGCGACCTACAACAGGCAGCGCCAGAATGTTCGTGTCTGCCTGGTGGCTGTTCTGTGTGGTGATGGCAGCCATCTACAGCGGCAACCTGACCGCGTCCTTTGCGGTGAACACCTACGATCCTGCCTTCACCACCCTGGAGGGCATGCTGCGCGATGGCACGTACGAGTTCGGCACCGTTCCTGGCACCATCTGGATTGACATCTTCAAGGTGAGGAGAGGGCAAGTTTAGGCAAGACTGCTTTTCTGTGCAGATGTGGGGTGAAGAGAGGGAAAGTTTAGGCAAGACTGCTTTTCTGTGCAGATTTGGGGTGAAGAGGAAAAGTTTAGGCAAGACTGCTTATCTGTGCAGATTTGGGGTGAAGAGGAAAAGTTTAGGCAAGACTGCTTTTCTGTGCAGATTTGGGGTGAAGAGGAAAAGTTTAGGCAAGACTGATTTTCTGTGCAGATTTGGGGTGAAGAGGAAAAGTTTAGGCAAGACTGATTTTCTGTGCAGATTTGGGGTGAAGAGGAAATCTGCGCAGATTTGGGGGTGAAAAGGAAATCTGTGCAGATTTGGGGTGAAGAGGAAAGTTTAGGCAAGATGTTATCTGTGCAGATTTGGGGTGAAGAGGAAAATTGTGCAGATAATTTGGGGGTGAAGAGGAAATCTGTGCAGATTTGGGGTGAAGAGGAAAAGTTAAAGACTGATTTTCTGTGCAGATTTGGGGTGAAGAGGAAATCTGCGCAGATTTGGGGGTGAAAAGGAAATCTGTGCAGATTTGGGGTGAAGAGGAAATCTGTGCAGATTTGGGGTGAAGAGGAAATCTGTGCAGGTTTGGGGTGAAGAGGAAATCTGTGCAGGTTTGGGGTGAAGAGGAAATCTGTGCAGTTTGGGGTGAAGAGGAAATCTGCGCAGATTTGGGGTGACAGATTTGGGGTGAAGAGGAAATATGTGCAGATTTGGAATGACAGATTTGGGGTGAAGAGGAAATCTGTGCAGATTTGGGGTGAAGAGGAAATATGTGCAGATTTGTGGTGAAGATGAAAAGTTAAGCAAGATTGCTTTTTTGTGCAGATTTGGGGTGAAGAGGAAATCTGTGCAAATTTGGAGTGAAGGGGGAATATGTGCAGATTTGGGGTGAAGGAATATTATGAGCAGATTTGGGGTGAAGGAAAATTAAGCAAGTTAAGCAAGATTGTTTCTGGGAGATTGGTTGGGGTGGTGTGGTGTGGGTGGTGGTGAGTTGGGGGGGTGTCATTTGCGATGTTTTTAAGGTACTGTGTGTTTGTGCGTATGTGCAAGTGGTGTGGTGGGTGCGTGTTGTGTGGTGCTTGTGCGTGTGTGTGTGTGTGTGTGTGTGGTGCGTGTCGTGTGTGTGTGTGCGTGCGTGTGTGTGGTGTGTGTGTGCGATGTGTGTGTGTGCGCGGTGTGTGTGTGCGTGCGTGTATGTGTGAGTGCATGTGTGTGTGTGTGTGTGTGTGTGGTGTGTGTGTGTGTGTGTGTGTGTGTGTGTGTGTGTGTGTGTGTGTGTGTGTTGTGTGTGTGTGTGTGTGTGGTGTGTTGCTGTGTGCTGTGTGTGTTGCTGTTGTGTTGTTGCTTCGATATTACGTTTGGTTTGGTTTTGTTGTTTTTTTTAACTCAATGTGATATTAGACGACGGGGGAAAAAGGTGTGTTAGGAGTTAAGTTGATGGATGACTGGGTACAATGAAATAACTGTCTACTGCTAAATAACTTATACAGTACACACTCTGCTCTCAATTCCCGAAAGGGAGTCAATGAAAATGAGCAATGTCAAAGTTCCTATTGTACTGAATCTTCTTATTTCTATACCGTTAGAAACAAAATTGCGATGTTTAGTGTGCCCTAATTTCTTCACACTGTTTGTCATTGAAACTCTTGTGACATAACCTAAACTATTTGAAATAATTCAGCCGTTTTTCTCTTTCCTTTATCTTACGAGGTTTCCTGTTAGGTTTAGAGACGATTGGGGAATCTGAATTATGCCCAATGTTGTTCCAGGAAGGAATTTTTTTTCTTTTCGGGGTTGATGGAAATATCAGTT
>CM054138.1:47794282-47806782 GCA_028751875.1 Rapana venosa
CATCTGACAGCAGTTTAAGGTTACTGTTGTGGGTTTGAGAGATTACTTAACGTGGTGTTTTGTGTCCAGCTCAAAACTGTAGTGTCCTGTGTTTGTGTACGTCAGCTCTCTCTCTCTCATATATATATATACATATATATATATACATAATAATTATATTGTTTATATATATATATATATTATTTCGTATGTGTGTGTGTGTCTGTCTGTTTGTCTGTGCGTGCGTGCGTGCGTGCGTGCGTGCGTGCGTGTGTGACGTGAAACATCACTTGGACTTTTTTGTGCCACCATTCATGAACACTTTGATTATTCCTCTCACAATGAGAAAAATAATGTCGTTTTTTGTGTTGTTTGCTATACTTATGCATCATCAACATCATCATCTTCTTCTTCGTCGTCATCATCATCATCATCGTCGTCATTATTATCACCATTGTCATCATCATCATCGTCGTCATCATCATACGAGTTAATATGCCGTTCATAAGTGGAAACAGGCGCATACCCATCAATATCTGTTTTGCTCAGAAACAATGAAAACGTAAGAAGTCCCCGACCATGTAGACCAATATGCAAGTAGGTAAAACGAAAAACAATCTCCCAGAGACTCTATTACTGTTTGTTGTTGCTGCTGCTGCTGCTGCTGCTGCTGCTGCTGCTGCTGCTGCTGCTGCTGCTGCTGCTGCTGCTGCTGCTGCTGCTGCTGCTGCTGCTGCTGCTGCTGCTGCTTGCCTGCTTGGTTGCTTGCTATTGACCCTGTCTCCAAATTTGTTCACTGTCACACAGAGTTCGGGGTGGTAGACAAAACGGGTCAAAACAGACTGTATATAATTTCCCTTTTAAAATTGTTCATTTTTTTTTATTTCGGTTGGGATTTTTTGGTGGGGTGGGGGGTCATGAAATATTTTTATACACCTAACATATAATCTGTAATGAATTGAATCAGCAAACAATATGATTCACTCATGTAGTGACTGGCCTCCTTTTTAAAGGTTACTATACTCGACAAATGTTTTAATCACTCTCTGGCATGGAATTGGCGGGGGGGGGGGGGGGGGGGGGGGTAGGACAATGCTGCTGCTGCTGCTGCTGCTGCTGCTGCTGCTGCTGCTGCTGCTGCTGCTGCTGCTGCTGCTGATGATGATGATGATGATGATGATGATACTTGGGAGTAAATATTGTATACTCTCGCCACACCTCTCTTTTATACTAATCAGATCCTATCAAATTGACATTGTTGTATATTATTATGACTTTTTTTTCCCTGCATGGTTCACTTCAAAGATCAAAAAATGTTTCAATCTTGTCTCGCATAAAAGTCTATTTGTGTTTAATACTCTCTCTCTCCAGTCTTTTGGGTGCTGTGTATGGTGATGTGGTGGAGTGAATGGTGTGCGGGGAACACTTGAGGACTTTGTTCTGGCCAAGAAGTTTCTCTGATGCTCCTGCAGAATATTTACTGACGATGTTTATACTTTATATTATTATATATATTTTATATTATACCATTTTAAGTCAAGGCAGATTTTTCTGCGTGAAATTCGGGCTGCTCTCGCCTTGGGAGAATGCTTCGCCACAAGAGCAGCGCCACCCATTATTTTTATTCTTTTCCTGTCTGCGACTGTATTTGTTTCCCTATCAGAGTGGGTTTTTGTTTACAGAATTTTGCCAGGGTCAGCTCTCATGTTGCCGTAGGTTCTTTTACGTGCGCTAAATAATTATCTGTAACACGCGGGACCTTGGTTTATCCTCTCATCCGAAAGACTAGCACCCAGACCACCACTCATGGTCTAATGGATGAGGAAAAAGTGTCGGGTCCAAACGGGATTCGAACTACCGCACACTTCCGACCCGGACTTTTCGCTCTCTAGGCAGGCGGTTACCTCTAGACCACCGATCCACCACAAGATACCAGACTCATATCTGTGCAAAGACCATGGCTGGTAGAAGAAAAAGGGATCTGTATATTCAACAGGGAGGCTACGAGGATACAATAATAATGTTCCCTCAGTATATGACCAGAATATCACAAGAAAAGCTTACAAGGACTGGTTGTTTAGTCTTCAAACATATCCTCCAACAATCAACTCTCGGGCTTTTACGTTGTAACACAATGAAAAGGGGTCTATAGTACTGCATGTCCCGCTGTCCATTGCAGAGGGCTATAGTTTGTTAGAAGAAGCATCTTTAAGCAAATACATAGAAAAGCATTGGCAAAACAAGCGGCTTTCAAATTTGATTCCTAGTGGGAAGAGTGTAGTTGAATACATTGAAGACTTAGGGATTCATACAAATGCTGTAAAAGAAAGACAACTCAAGGCATTATTTTACAGGATAAGATTAAATGCATTCATGACAAAATTCAGCAAGGATGTTAAGTGCTGTTGTGGTGAATATATTTCAAATACCCATATCATACTTGAATGTAAGAAGTTAAAACCCCATCTTCCTGCCTTTTCTGAGAATTCCATAGACGAAGTTTTGAACAATGTAAATCTAACGTTGGACATCGCTAAAGGTTTGTTGTTAAGTCCTATAGGGCATTTACTGTAGTTCGTTCAGTTCTTTTTTGATTTTTAAATGTTTTATTTTTCCTTGATCTGTTAATGTTAAGAATACGCTTTCATTTGTGATCACACACACACAGTATTTCTCTCTCTCTCTCTCTCTCTCTCTCTCTCTCTCTCTCTCTCTCTCTCTCTCTCTCTCTCTCTCTCTCTCTCTCTCTCCTCTATCCAGTCTCCTATTTTAGGGTCGTCTGGTATCACTCAAAGTGGAAAGACGTTAAAATTGAAGACTTACTTGAAGACTTACTTACATTTGAAGGTAAATACAAAAATACATTATTAATATTCGTGTGATTCAGAAAATTGACTAACAAAGCTCAAATTACCTTCAAGAAGTTGTTTAAATGTGGTGAGGCGAGACCTTTAAAACAGAATTTCCAATTTTTCAAACATCTGATTGCCTGTACAAGAACTCGATCGTAGCAATTGTTTACAACGATGTTTATTGAATAGTATATCATTGATTGAAGACTGGGTAAAATTTGCATCCAAGCTCAAACCATTAGGTTACAGTTTGTACGTGTTATTCCATTGCGTGAAAATGGCATTTACGTAGATTGGATAGTCATGTAGGTATTGTTCCATGGAAACAATAATCTCAGCGTTTAATGCAGGCTAGATCAAAACTGACGTTCCGACACCGACAGATTGTTCTAATTCCGTAGCTTTGAGCTCGCATTGCTTTGTGCCAATGTCCCTTTGTTCCATACTTTCTGTATGGTTATTTTCCTATCTCTCTAGTGTACAACGATGGCTACACTCCACCTTTAGCCTCCGGGTGAAGTAGTATCTTCTATAGGGTGATTGTCAGAAAAATACATATATTTGCTGATTTTCACTGATTATTTTTTATGGTATGAAAAAATGCACTGTGTACTTGTTTGGGTTTTTGTAGGTTTTTCTTTTTTGGGGGGTGGGGGGATTAAGGACATAGAGCAGTACTAGGTAGTGATGACAAAATTGGAAATGATCATCCAATCAGGATTGCTTGTGTTCCTACGGCGTTGACTACGCGCATGCATGTTGTGGTTAGGCAACTAGCAGACGACTAAGGACTGAGAGGGTACAGTGTTTGCTGAAAAAAAATGTTTAAAAAACAATTCAAACTTACCAGTTTTGTGCAGAATCACATGAGCTTTTAGCTAGAGGTTAGTCTTTCACAAAAAGTGCTGTTTTGTTTTTTGTTTGTATGAATGTCAGAGTGATAATTATAGGAAAACATAAAGGAAAAGTGGCAATTTTTAAATGTGGTGTGTAGCCGAAATGGCATACCATGGGGGAAATACCTCAGGTTCAAAAGAAGGCAAAATGGAGAACCAAACTAGCTGCTGTGGCTACACTCGAGAACTGAATGATTATATAAATTATAGATCCAGTGCCTCGTCTCTTTGTTCCAATAATTATGTCCCGTATAGATGCGTAAACTGTAACTTCAGTAGATGAGACCTGTGGGGGAATAAGACACTAAGAGAAAGGGCTACAATGAGGCACAAGCACTGTGGTGCGTTTTTGCCTATATAGCCTTTAGAAAATTGATAGCTAACTTTAAGAAACCAAACAAACAAAGGAAAAACGAAAAGAAACGAGGAATCGACTTTTGTGTGAATTTGATTTAAGTTTTCGAACTGAATCGTACCTACCCGGGGTCGGAATAGCCTAGTGGTCAGAGCGTTGTGAGCATCAGAGCATCATTATCTTCAACCACCACCCCCCACCCACCCATCCACCACCACCACCCTCTCTCTCTCTCTCTCTCTATCTCTCTCTCTCCCTCTCTCCACTGAGCTATTCCTGACACCTGTTTATCAATACCAGCATTTGCATTTATACTATGATTGCAAGAAGAAGAGAGAGAGAAAACAGACAAAGCAAGCACTCTCACCTGACCTTACCTCAACCTATCCCGCAGTCCCTTGGCCCGTGGGGGGAACTGATGAAGATTTTGCAACTGGATAAACACAAGCAAACAAAAACAAAAAACAAAAAACTCGAACTTAGAGAGAGAGAAGAAGAAAATAGAAGAAGAAAAAAGGCAAAACCTAAAGATAGAGTGAAAACGAAAATGAAAACGAAAACTTGAATGTCCAGGTGATGGCGTTGGAATTGAGCGTGGTAAGTCATCATGAAACTCTCTCTCTCTCTCTCTCTCTCTCTCTCTCTCTCTCTCTCTCTCTCTCTCTCTCTCTCTCTCTCCTCTCTCTCTCTCTCTCTCTCTCACTCACTCACTCTCCCTCTCCCCCTCTCTCTCTCCACCTGGGCTTCACAAATACGTACCTGTTTATGTGAACTTGGCTTTGGGTTTGTTTGGCTCAATCAAAGTGTCGGAAATTGTAGAGAGTTTATCAAGGTTTTCAGGCAAAGACTAATTGACTGCCGTTGGCAGCAGTGGAGTGGTCATATACAAAACAGTGAAAGATTTCAAATGTACAGACAATTTTTATAGGCTCACACGATGTCAAACCTTATCTAAAGCTTGATATGGACATACATTTGAAAAGAATTATGTCTAAGTTTAGACTTGGTGTATCAGACATAAATGTTCATAAATTAAGATATATAGAACATGATGATGATGACCTCAGGTTGCTATGCCCATTATGTAAGCAAACAGCGGAAGATGAAGTTCATTTTGTGCTGTGCTGTCCAGTATTAGAAGATGTAAGACAGAATAACATTCCGGTAAAGTATAGTAGACAGCCTAATTTATTTAGATTCTGTCTACTCATGGCATCTAGTCATCCTGAGATTGTGCGCAGCCTTGCTTTATATTTGTGTAAAGCCTTAGAATAAGAGATATCTTGGTTTCGTAAGTCATATTTTTTGGAAATAATTTTTATTGTGGTGGTTGTGGGTATACAATAACATTTTGGTTTTTTGTGTTACTTATTTTTCTCACTAAAATACTAAGCAGTTTGGCAACCCCCCTTCATGTATGGGCCAATGGCCTTTTTGTGAATAAATCTTTCCAGTTCGAGTTCGAGTTCTCTCTCTCTCCCTCTCTCTCTCTCTCTCTCTCTCTCTCCTCTTCTCTCCTCTCTCTCTCTCTCCTCTCTCTCCTCTCTCTCTCTCTCTCTCTCTCTGTGCCATTCGACCGCAAATTGAAATGACATTGTTTATCTCTCTCTCTCTCTGAGTTTGTCTTTGCATTTTATGTCCATGTGTTTTCCGTTCATTTTGTCCTGCAGACACAAGTTATTAAGTCTAAACGCGTCAGCAAAACATGCCTTTGTGTTGAGTTTTGTCTCACAGGGCACCGTGACCCTGACGTCTTTGTTGTTGTTGTTGTTGTTGTTGTTGTTGTTTGTTTGTTTAGTTTTTCGTTCTTCACACAGAGCTCCCAGGTGCCCTAATGATGCGATTTTACGTACGCAACCGTTTTTACCCACCATTAAGGTAACTGCATTCTGACTGCACTTCGGCGATGATGTGTAAACACAACACCTGTGTGCATGCCGGTTTTTTGTTGTTTTTGTTGTTGTTGTTGTTGTTTTGGGGGAGGCGTTTTTTGTTTGTTTCATTTTTTGTCGGTTTTATTGTAGTCTCTTTTTTTTTGGTTTTTTGGTTTTTCTTTGTTTGTTTCTTCTTTGTTTTTTGGTTGGGA
Organism: Rapana venosa; assembly: GCA_028751875.1. Classification (NCBI taxonomy): domain Eukaryota; kingdom Metazoa; phylum Mollusca; class Gastropoda; order Neogastropoda; family Muricidae; genus Rapana; species Rapana venosa. Next base: position 47,800,451 of record CM054138.1, read on the forward strand.
GTTGTTGGTGTTTTGTTTTGGGGTTTGTTTGTTGTTGTGGGTTTGTTTGGGTTTTTTTGGGGGTGGGGGGGCGGTTGGTGGGGGGTCATCCGTTCCGACCGGCACAAAATGGTCTACTATTCTCTTCCGAAAGGGGGGAATGGGTAAACAATGTATGGGCAAGATGTTCTGCGTGTGTTTTGCACACGGGGCCTCGGTTTTATATAGTCTCATCCGAAGGACTGTTAGGGGAATGGAGTCAGTGCTGATGTTAACTCCAGGGGTAAGATTCTCAAACACTGGGGGGAAGGGGGGGGGGGTAAGGGGGGGGAAGGGGGGGGGTGCCTCTGTGGCGGCTCGAACCCGGGCCGTCAGATCACGAGCACAACGCTCTAACCACCAGGCTACCCTGCCCCTCTGAACCTGATTTACATTTTTTAAAAGTGAATTTCAGAGAATTGAAGGAATGGAACGTGCGATTTAAAGAACGCATACAAATCTTTAGAAACGCGCAGGGTGGGCGCACAGCTCTGAGAGGAAGAAGCGGCGAAGACGAGGAGAGAACAGGAGAGAAGGAGGTTTCAACAACAACGAAAGCAACAACAAAATCCGACCACACACACACACACGCACACACACACACGCACGTGCACACACACGCACGCACGCACACGCACGCACGCACACACACACACACACACAAACACACACGTACACACACACAAACAAACAAACACCCACACCACACACACACACACACACACACACACACACACACACACACACACACACACACACACAGAGTAGTTTTAGTAGCTTCATCGTATAATCATCGTCTCCATTGATATTTCTGGCAGTAGTAATAGTCATTGTTTATTGATATCGTTGTCATTGTGTATTGATATCGCCATCGTCATCATCGTCGTAGTCACCATCTTCATCTTTATCAGTATAAATTCTTTTTCAATAAGGTTTGGTATATTTGCTTGTGTGTTGTTGTTTTGTTGTTGTTGCTGTTGTTATTGTTTTTTATTTTGGGGGTGTTCGTTTGTTTGTTTTTTCTCTTAGATGGCTTAATGAAAAAAAGTAAGTATTTTGCTAATTCAAAGTACCATCTGGAAATAAAAGTTTGACTTTCACACACACACACACACACACACACACACACACACACACACACACACACACACACACACACACACACACACACTTCAATAAAGAATAAGAACTAGTTGTATTTTGTTTCCTTTAACAGATGCTTTATTAATCGTTCGGTTACATGGAATCTATGGTATATAAACCAAGTCTCCTACATCTACTCTTTTCTTTTGTCTTCATCAAAACTTCAACATAATCTTTCGTTCCTTCGTTCTTCTTTGCACATAAGACAAAGTATAAGAAAGAAGACACTTTCGTGTATTCTTTCCCTCGAAAAGTTCGAAAAATCAACTTGGTGTTTTGTTTGCTTTTTCTCAATATTCCAACAGAGAATTGTTACATTCTTCAATAAGTTATTGGTCTGTAATGTGTATGGCCTGTATTTCGGTGAAAAAGCCAGAAGTCCGTCTGCCTTTTTGTTGTTATTTTTGCTGATGTTGTTTGTGATGGTGGTGTCGTTGTTGTTTGTGGTGTTGGGTGTCGTTGGTGCTGTTGGTGGTGGTAGTAGTGGAGGTGGTGGTGTTTGTGTTTGCTTGGTTTTTTTTAGATATTTGCTTTCCTTCCTTTTTTACCTTTTTCTCTTTTTTTAATTTTGAGAAGGAAGGTGTGAATGCATGCCTTTTGGTTTGGGCTTTTTTTTTTCTTTCTTTTTCTTGATTTTCCAATTTTTTTGTTTAACCCTTTTTTTCACTTTTTGGGGGGTTGGGGAGAAGGGAAGAGAAGGGAAGGTGAAGGTAGGGGGAGCTGATACGAAGAGGTACGTACGTACATACATACATAATACATACACCTATACATACATATCCCCCTTGTTTTTCCACATTACTTTCTAAGCCATCTCGCAGGCGTAGCGGCACTCTGCGGTGGTGGTGAAGATGATGTTGTTGCGGTTGGGTCTGCAGGCGGGGTCCTCCGTTCTCAGCTCCATCTGCTGGCAGATCCCTGGCGGAAGACGGCGTAGCGCTTACCCCGGGTGGTCAGGCATCGGTTCACCAGCATCTGCTCCTCGTTACGGGTATACAGGGGGCATTCTGTAAGTTGTGTCATAAGTTGGGGTGGAGAGGGGGGGGGTGGGGGGGAGAGGGGACAAACAAGTCATTAGTGGTAATCATTATAATTATTGGTGTGTATGGTGGTGATGATGATGGTTTGTGGTGGTGGTGGTGGTGGGGGGTGGATGATGGTGTGGGTGGTGGGGTGGTGGTGGGTGGTGGGTTGGGGTGGTGGTGGGTGGTAAGGGTAGGGTGGGGGGGTGGTGGGGGGGGGGTTTAGTGGGTGGTGGTGGTGGTGGTGGTGGTGGTGGGTGGTGTGGTGGTGTGTGGGGTGGTGGTGGTGATAGTGGTAAGGGGGTGGGAGTGGGTGGGGATGGTTGAAGTTTGGTGATATTTCCCCCTCCCTCCCCTGCCCGCTCCCCTCCTCCCCCCCTCTCCCCCCCCCCCCCCTGCGCCCCGAGGTGATGCGAGGGCACCTGTCAGTATAAACAACATCCCCACCTCCTGGAAATTCTATGCTAGTAAAAATTCCCTCTTTTCTATCCCTCGCTTTGTTTCTGCCTTGTTCCCGTCTCCTCCTTCTTGTCTATTTTCTGCCTTCTTGGTCCATTCTCCTGCCCTTTTCTTAGAAAGACTTCTATACCCCCTTTTCAGATATTTTCGTTTCTGTTTTGTTTTCCACTTTCAGGCTGGACAAGGGGTTTCATAGGGGGGTAGGGGACCCCAGTGGTTAGAGCGTTGAGCTCGCAATCTGACGACCTTTGTTCAAGCCACCATCGATCGAAGCACCTGTGCGAAGACATTTTCTCCTCGGAGTTAACATCTGTACCGACTCCATTTCCCCTCCAAAGTCCTTCGGATGAGACTATAAACTGATGTTCCGTGTGCGAACACACGCAGAACATCTTGAACACATGTTAAAACCCACAGTCTACAATTCAGAAGAGTAGGCCATCGCGTGCCCGTAAGAACGGATGACACAATTTTAAAAACACGTGCACTTCACTAGTGTCGTATTAGACAATATGATCCCCGAAATCGGAATGTAGCTACCTTATGGAAGGGGGGTTTTTTTTGGTTTTTTTAAAAGGTCGTATACACAGAAATCTCACTATTGGTGAACCCAGGAGTCCTTTTTTTTTATTATTCTTTTATATCGAGGATAATGGAATAAGCACTTATATGCTTTTTTTTACATCCAGTCCCCGTCTGTATGCGGTTTTGTAAAAATTGTCATCTGTTCCCACCGGCACACAATGGCCTACTCTTACGAACAGCGGAACAGGATTTAACGTGTGCGCAAGATGTTTCTGTCCTATGCCAAGAACAGGGCATGAGTGGGGAAGGGGAGGAGAGGGGGGGAGGTGAGACACTGCTGATGTTTTTAGCGTTAAATTCTTTTGTGCTCTCCTCCGAGAGAACGTGTCACACAAAACCAGCGCTACTCATTATTGTTCTTGATTATCCTGTCTGTGTAGTACGTACATGTTTCCCTATGAGAGTGCCTTTTTTGTCCACGGAATTCTTCTTTCCTTGCCGTGAGTTCTTTTAAAAGGTAAAAGGTAAAGGAGTCCCATAACCTATAAGGTCGTAGGGGAGCGAGGCGTCAGAGACCTCACTTCTCTAGGGCCAGCATATTGAGGGCGGCGCCCATCTCCTCTCCCTCGCTGCTTTACCTTCCCTGACCCTAAAGAGGGCAGGTACCCATTAACAGCTGGGTGAACTGGGGGAACTGTACTGAAGCCAAGGCGCGCAAACGGTCACCCATCCAACTGGTAACCACGCTCGACGCTGCTTAACTTGGCTGGGGGAAAGCGAGTGCTCCGACCACTGAGCTATCCCGTCCCCTTGAGTTCTTTTACGAGCGCTAAATGTGTGTTGCACAGGGGGACCTCAGTTTGTCATCTCACACGAACCATAACACCCAGACCACCACGCCACTCAAGGTCTCAGTAGGGATGTTGTCGCATTTTTTTAAACATTGTAACCCAATGTCGACCTAGTAACATAAGTTGGGTTAAGAGATGCGGATTCGGATTGGGATAGTTTATTCATTAGGCCATAGCCCCTCATGAAGGGGACAGTGAACATTAGCAAAACATACACTTACAAAAGCGTAAAAAAAAAATCAAATAAACAGAATAATTTGGTCATTATAGATGTATTGCAAAACATCATGACTATGACGTGGCAATTTCTCTTAAATGGGGCTAAGAGAGAGGGTGGGGGGAGAGAGAGAGAGAGAGGGAGGGAGAGACAGACAGACAGACAGAGAGACAGACAGAGAGAGAGAGGAAAACACAAGCACAAATGAACATTAAAATGAAGACATGTACGTATGTTCCATTAAAGTTTCCCCGCCAAGGCGACCAAGAAAACAGAAAATAACGCAAACACAATGTGAATAACGACAGAGTTAGAACTACTAGAAGAGAAAAAAATTACGCAAACACAATAAGAATAATGATAGAGTTCAAATCAATAGAAAAAAATGACACAAACACAAGGTGAGTAAGGACACAGTTAAAATGAATACATGTATGTATGTACCAAAAAAAAAGGGGAAAAAATGACACCAACACAAGATGAGTAAGGACATAGTTAAAATGAATACATGTACGTATGGACCAAGCAAAGAAAAAAAATGACACAAACACAAGGTGAGTAAGGACAAACTTAAAATGAATACATGTATGTACGTACCCATAAAAGTTGGGGGGGTTTAAATGACACAAATACAAGGTGAGTAAGGACAGAGTTAAAATGAATACATACATGTACTATGGACCAAGCAAAGAAAAAAATGACACAAACACAAGGTGAGTAAGGACAAACTTAAAATGAATACATGTATGTACGTACCCATAAAAGTTGGGGGGTTTTAAATGACACAAATACAGGGTGAGTAAGGACAGAGTTAAAATGAATACATACATGTACCTATGGACCAAGAAAAGAAAAAAACATGACACAAACACAAGATGAGTAAGGACAGAGTTAAAATGAATACATGTATGTATGTATGGACCATAAAAAGAAAAAATGACACAAGCACAAGGTGAGTAAGGACAGAGTTAAAACGAATACATGTATGTACCTACCAAAAAAAAAAGGGAAAAAATGACACCAGCACAAGGTGAGTAAGGACAGAGTTAAAATGAATACATGTACCTACCCACCAACCAAAGAAAAAATGACACAAATACAAGATGAGTAAGGACAGAGTTAAAACGAATCCATGTATGTACATACCAAAAAAAAGGGCAAAAATGACACAAACACAAGGTAAGGGCAGAGTTAAAATGAATACATGTACGTACGTACCAAAAAAAGTTGTTTTTTAAATGACACAAATACAAGGTGAGTAAGGACAGAGTTAAAACGAATACATGTATGTACGTACCAAGAAAAGAAAAAAAAACGACACAAACACAAGATGAGTAAGGACAGAGTTAAAGTTGTACATGTACGTATGGACCAAGAAAAGAAATAAATGACACAAACACAAGGTGAGTAAGGGCATAGTTAAAATGAATACATGTATGTACGTACCACAAAAAAGGGCAAAAATGACACAAACACAAGATGAGTAAGGACAGAGTTAAAATGAATACATGTACCTATGGACCAAGAAAAGTTAAAAAATAACACAAACACACAAGGTGAGCAAGGACAGAGTTAAAATGAATACATGTATGTACGTACCAAAAAAAGGGAAAAAATGACACAAGCACAAGGTGAGTAAGGACAAAGTTAAAATGAATACATACATGTACCTATGGACCAAGAAAAGAAAAAATGACACAAACACAAGGTGAGTAAGGACAGAGTTAAAATGAATACATGTATATGTACGTACCAAAAAAAGGATTTTTTTTAAATGACACAAACACAAGGTGAGTAAGGGCAGAGTTAAAATGAATGCATGTACGTATGTACCAAGAAAAAAATGACACAAACACAAGATGAGTAAGGACAGAGTTAAAATGAATACATGTACCTATGGACCAAGAAAAGAAAAAAATGACACAAACACAAGGCGAGTAAGGGCAGAGTTAAAACGAAATACACGTATGTATTACCAAGAAAAAGGGGGGGAAATGACACAAACACAAGATGAGTAAGGACAGAGTTAAAACGAATACATGTATGTACGTAGCCAAAAAAAGGGGGGAAATGACACAAACACAAGATGAGTGAGGA
>CM054138.1:47811782-47814282 GCA_028751875.1 Rapana venosa
TTCCCATAACCTATGCATCATCATGCACAGCACTATTCATCTGCCTCACACCCATACAAATATGCCCAGAGAGAAAAAGAAAAAGAAAATGTAAGTGGTGTAACAAAATACAAAACGAGTATCACTTGCTTGATGATTGTAAACTATTATGATGATTTAAGAAAGAACTTTTTATCTAATGTTAAAAATAAACGAAATGAATAACATCGAGAATGTGAGTAAGTTTGTCAACAACGAGGACTATCTGTTAGACATGATCAAATATGTGTGTGCACGATTCTTGTTTTTTTTCCAGAAGAGGGAGAGCATAAGCAAATGACATAATTATACGTAAGAATCTACATCTTTTAGGAAATGGTGTCAAATAAGTCTTGTTCTGACTTAATGGCAATAAAGTTGTCTGATTCTGATTCTGATTCGCCCACTATTCACTATGCACTCACAACGTACACCAACTGAGAATGACTTATTTTTGTTCTTAAGGTGTTGTTTTGTTGTTGTTGTGGTGTGTGTGTTGTTGTTGTTTTTTTTGGGGGGAGGGTTGTTGTTGGGCTTTTGGGTTGTTGGGTTTGTTTGTTGTTTGTTTTGTTTGGGTTTGGTTTTTTGTTGGGTTGTTGGTGTTTGTTTGTGGGTTTTTTTTTGGGGGGGGGAGTTGGTTGGTTGGCTTGGGGAGGGGGGGGGGGGGGGGGGTATATTGCTTATTTGGTATTTTCTTGGGGGGGGGTGTTGTTGTGTTTGTTTGCTTTGTTTGTTTGTTTTTGGGTAGGGGGGGGGGGGGTATGTATCATTTGTGATCACGATGAGAACTTTGGAATTTGGACAATTTTGGAAATAACGATGCTTAATCATAGCCCTGATAATCATGGTTTTCATGGTCAGTTTGGGCCAAATAAACAAGCAGCAACAACAATAACAAAAGTTGGGCCATATCAGCAAGCAACATTAACAACAACAACAAAAGCAACAAAAGTAGGGCCATATCAGCAAGCAACAACAAAAACAACAACAAAAACAACAACAAAACAAACGCCTTATTCACACACAGGACAATTCAAACATTATTTTTATAAACGCCATCAGCTTCACCCTACCCATACCCACCCGCTTTCCCCCAACTCGGCGAGAATTGTAGACATCTTCCACCAAGCGTCCTGCGTCATACCGCATGTCGCGTCGCCCGAACCCCAACTCCGCGCGTCCCGCCATTTTGTCTTCATACCCTCCCTTCTTGCCAACAACTGGTCGCGCGCGTCCGATGAGGTGCGAGTTATCGCGCCGCGTGAACGCGCCGCTGCGACGCCCCGCGTCGAAGCTGCCGTCCAGCATGGCGTCGTGATGAAGCGCTCCGCCGCGAAGCGTTCTGCCGCTTCCCGCGTAGGTAGCGTCACGCAGTACTGGGACCATGCCGCCCCCGTATGTGACGCCTCGCGTCTGTTCTGGGGGTGTATACACATGGGCTTGTGTGGCGGCTGAAAAAACGGGGAAAAAATTCAGTTTGGTGTGTGTTTTTTTTTTTAAATCCTTCTGAAAGATTTTTTACAGTAGCTAGAAGTTTGTGGTCTGAGTAGTTTGTGGTCTGAGTGCTAGTCTTTCGGGTGAGACGATAAACTTGATATCCCGTGTGCAGCACGTGAAAGAACCCACAGCCCCTTCTGAATGGGGGTACAGATAAACATCACACAAGTAACACAAAAACATAATCATCACAAAATATTACATAAAAGGATTTTAAAAACATCACTTCCTATTCACTATAAAGAAACTATACATGGATCAAGTATTTGTCATTCCTAACACTCTCAGAACGTTTTCTGAAAACTTTATACAGGTATATGCACACATTCTTGAATAAATGTTCATTTTGACTTGACATAAGCAAAAAGACATGGATTCGAATAAAATTTAAACGGAATGGATCTTTGCCTGAGGTCAAAAATAGCTGGACAGCAGAGCAAAATATGAACTTCGTCTTCGTTATCACGTTTACACAATGGACATATCAAATTGTTATATTTATTCTTTTTATAACCGTTAGAATGTAGTGCCATATCTGTAATGTCAAATCTAAACATCGTTAAATAACGCTTTACATGTCTATCAATATCTAGTGACAAATAGAGTTCACACTTTGTAGATGTTTTAAATGTTCTATAGTTTTTATAATGAAAATCTTTCACTTTGGTGGACGTCCCAGCTTTGCCATCTACAATCAATAAGTCTTTGACGAAATTCACCTAAAAAGCCCTTTACATCTTGTACACCTTGATTCAACATCCTATACACCTTGATTAAACCATACAAGTCCAAACCCATTCAGCCACAATACTTCACGAATATTAGCCCCCCAAGTGTGTTTTCAATTTTGATCAAGATTTAACAACATTTTATACGCTTGAAGTGGCAGTCTATTTGTATCCATCAGTAGTATTTAAAGCCAATAACTAACACAACGTAGGGGGCCTACTTGAGCAGTAATCCAAATAGGGTATCGACCAGTTTC
>CM054138.1:47821782-47859282 GCA_028751875.1 Rapana venosa
TTATTGTAAATGATATTTTAAGTCTGTTAGCACAGTAGACTTATCTCCTTATTAAATTGTGTAATCAACTTTTGTAGAAATGGTTTAAGGCAATGAGCCAAGCTTCATTCTATTAGTGAATTACCGACAGGAAGCATATAATAAGAAGAAGAAGAAGAAGAAGAATTATCTAAATAGCAACAACAATAACAACAAACAAACAATTTAACAATCATAATGTTGTACCGTTGGCTCAAAAGGGGGTACGCTATTTGCTTGCTGGTTTGGCTTTTGGGGTGTTGTTTTCTGCTTTGTGTTGTGTTGTTGTTGTTTTGTTTGGTTGGTTGGTTTTGTTTTGTTTGTTTTGTTGGGTTTTTTGGTTTTGCTTTGTTTTTGGTTGTTTTTGTTTGTTTTTGTCGTTGTTGTTTGTTTTTTGTTATGGTGTGTGTGGGGGGGGGGGGAACGTTCTGTTTTGGTTTGGTTTGGTGTAGGTTGGGTTTTTTCTTTGGTTATATTAAAATCCCAGAGGAGTTATCCCGTGACTGCACCATCAGCCAGCCATCTCCGCCAAGCATTGAGGTGCAGGTTAAACCTGGTGAGTTATAAATTACATTACAGGATGTCTGTGGTCGAACCCCTACAACTTCGCTTTGTCGACACAAGCCCACCACCACATAATTATTATAAGCCTATATCTTTTCATCTTCTCTCTCACTAAACGTGAAATAATTTTTTATGCGCACAGTGAACGGAGTTGTTGACTAAGGTGGCAGGGGGCTCCCCATGTCTGCGGCCAGTAACTGGTAGCTGAGTAAGATATCTCGTTGCTTTTTTTTGCTTTTTTAAGTTTCACTTCCTAGAAATTGGATTTAACTCAACTGAGACTTTCATGCAATCACGTAACCTAACCTCGATGTATTTAGAATATGAACGTTTCTTATTATTTCAAGTTTAAACAAAACGGACAAATAAGCAAGCACACAAGAAAGCAAAAACAAAATCCTGTGACGCCTTCTCGTTAGTTGACTGTGTTTGATTAGGTTTACTTTTCTTTTCTTGTACTAGCTTCTTGTCATTTACTTTAAATGTTGTGGTAAAAAGACAAATAGTATTTCCTGTTCATCCCATGTGAGCTGAACTGCAGAAGTGTTTGAATCGTGTTTGATGGTTCCAGTGCTAGAAACAAGATGAACAGTTGCATTAATTCTTTGCGACTCCTGCTGAGGATATGGCCTCAGAACAAATCCTGCCTTTTTCAGCAGCAGATTTGTCGCACTTTAGCAGTGAGTTATAGCTATTCCTTCGGTGTCCTGTGTCACAGTTACAGTATACAGACCAATTCGTCCTGTCTTTCTCTGACATCATTTCGTTCGTGCGTTCGTTCTAGTTCTTTCCTTTCACTTGTCGCCGCAAATAAGAACTAGCTGAATCAAACGAATTAAAAAAATATAATCCAAAAACTGAGGTTTTCTATAAATGAACGATGATGTTGAAACCATTCGGCATTCCTCTCTTTGTTTACTGCAGTCAGTCTTGAAGTTGAAACTTGATGTTTTGCCTAATCATCATGGTGCCCTTCACAGCAGTTCAGATGAACACTATTTTTTATTCATGACTTTAGTTTTACAGCCTTAGTAGAGGAAGGCAGAACTAAAGAACTGAGAATGCCAGCACCACTCCATGGTCTGAAAATTGTGCAAATTTTAAGTCAGTGTCAATGAAGGATTGGAAAGGGGGGGAGGTCATGTCAGAATTAAACTTGAAAGTCATATGATATCCAGTTGGTACATTGAATCTCAGTAATGAGTGTACCTTCTTTCATTGTGTGTGTGTGTGAAAATACTGAAATTTTTGTGATGGAAAAATATTGCAGAATATTTGCATAACTTTCCTTTTACTGGTTTTAGTTTTATCCCAACCTTTAGCAACACACAACAACTGAACAAGACAACATGAACATCTACCAGTTTTTTTACAGGAGCAGAATCCAGGAACAAAGCTTAGTATGGAAGAGTGTTAATACTGGTACTTGATAGTGTTTACGTAATCTCTGTTCATGATACATCACATATTTTACTGACAATGTGACATACGTCACATGGTGTGTTGTTTTTTAATTTTAAGTAAGCATATAGCCAATGTTGGCCTAATCATAGTAATTACCTAGGCCTACACAAAAAATAATAAAATCAAACCTCTGGCATTATAGATTTTCCTGAAAATTAAAAGCCATTCTGGCAAGTAGCCTAGGGTTAGGGAAAATTTACTTAACCCGTTCAGTGCCTCACTTGTCAAGGTAAATCATTGGCAATGATGTTTACACTTCGCTGCCATGCCCATCAAATGATCAAAAATACTCACCATGGGGAAGTCCAGAATTTTTGTTTTATATTTAGACTGTGGATATTTTGGGGGAAAGTGAAGGTCTTCAGGCTCTATCAATCAGTAATCTTGCATTCATCACAAGGAATCCCCTGTTTTAAGGAATTTTATTTTTCTGAAAAGTTAAATAATGTACCCGGCTGGGTTTTGTTTTGTTTTGGGGTTTTGGTTTGTTTGTTGTGGTTTTTTAGGGGGGTGTTGTTTTGGGTTTAGTGTGTTTTTTTGTTGTTGTTGTTTTTTTGTTGTTGTTGTTTTTTTTTTGGGGGGGGCAACCCTGACAAATGGGAGTTAACTTCAAGCTTAAAATTTCCTGGCAGCGAAAGGATTTATCCTTTTTTCTTTGTAAACAATGAATACCCCCAATCTGTTCAGTTAAAAGAAAAAGTACTCTGAAGAGAATACTGGTGAAAATAAATTGGAAATAGTCAGGGGTCAAAAGGTACATAATAATTTATAGTCCAATTGACAATGAAATAGATGTTATAAACTATTTATAAATATTATACTTTTATCTAGCCTATTCATCAGAAGCTTGTTGACTCGGAATAATTCTTGAGATTTAATGAAAACAACTCTAGTCTTGTAATGCACTTCATCCATTCGTGTAACACTATGTGACATGCCAGAGCCAGCCAGTTTAAAATATCTCCAGGACTTGTTGAAGTTGATCCATTCTGTATTTATCACCTGCAGATGATTGAAGAGTTAAATAAACAGAAAAGAACATCTTTGAAAAATACTTTTTAATGTAGCTATTCACTTTTTATTTCATAAAAGAGAACCCTGAAAAATACTTTAAATAGCCTAATTTATCTGCTAGGTGCTTACATTCCTAGTAATTTAAAGGATAAGTCCTTCAACAGACCTCTGTTACACACAAGTTTACATTCTCAGACTATTAAAAAAAAACACCAAAAAAACCAGTATTTATTTTTTTTTTTTATTTCAGGGTTATTCTTCATCAGACCTGCCAAGAATCACCGTCCCTCACAAAACGTATGCACGAATTCAGAAGCTGAAACAGCGTAGGGCAGCTGAGCTGAGATCCAAGAATATCACCTTCAAATCACCCCTCCTGATAGACTGCAAACGCAACAACTTCAACCACCACCAGGGGCAAACCTACAGTGACTTTGGACCCCAAAGTCTGGCCTCGTATGGCTGGAAGCATAGCAAGTCCACTGGGGACTACTTCACATTACTTACCCATGGCGAGGTATTTGGGATGCTTATGAGAAAATGGATAGAATTAGAAATGATGTTGTTAATTATATTCATGAGACTTCATCCATGTATATATGTGACGCTGCATTATGGTTAAGGGTCAAAATTCCAAAAATGAGATTGAACTGTAATGTAATCTAAAAGAAAAGATCATTCTAAACAGGACACAAAAAACAGATTTTAATTATGTTTATTACTTTTTGAGATCGAAACATTTGAGTCTCCAGCTTTAGCAGCATTCATTGTCTTTAACAGCGCGCAGCATGAAAGTACAGCTGGGGACTTATCCATGATTTTCGCATGCAGCATCACATTTACATGTACGTAACACTACATAAATTGTAATTTTGAATGTTACTAATTTATTTCTTAATCCATGAGAAGGTACGGGATATTTGTGAGAAAAGATATCACTTACATGTATTGCTAAAAAAATGCATGGTTTTGTTGTGTGTAGACTTACTTTGATCTTCGGTGCTGTTCTGTGAAAAGAGAATAGTGATAAAATTGTAATTTTTTTTGTTTGTATATAATTATAAAGCAATCAAGTTTGAGGATACAAGTTTTGGAAAAGGAAAACCTAAGCAGTAGTGATTATGATTTATGTGAATTATGAATGAAAATGTAAATTAATACAATGTGTGAATTAACTTATGAACAAATATATATTTACAAATTCTGAATGAATAAAATCATCATGACTGAATAGCATCAAGCATTCAAAACTGGTGAGTCTAATTTATGCTATGTCTTGTCTCTATTTTTGTTATTACAATACTATATCATGTATATGTTACAGGTTAGTACAATTGTCATTTATTCATTTTAATTTTTTGTCTTACTTACCCCCACCCCCCCCTCTCTCTCTCTCTCTCTCTCTCTCTCTCTCTCTCTCTCTCTCTCTCTCTCTCTCTCTCTCTCTCTCTCTCTCTCTCTCTCTCTCTCCTTTCTCACTCTCTCTCTCTCTCACTGTGAGTGTGTGTGCATATGTGCCATTCATGTATGCATGCATGCATGCGTGTGTGTGTGTGTGTGTGTGAATGCCAGGGGGCTTTGGTTTAGATAGAGCTTTATTCAGATAACATAAAGTGTTCATGTATACAAATATGAAATATTGAGAGCAATAACAAGCAAATACTGAAATAGCTTGTCATTGTCACATACTCAAGACAATAATATATTTCAAGACTCATTTAATGTAGCAGCTTATAGATATAATCAAATCATTTCAGATTTTTAACATTTCCTTTGCAGATCTATAAGCAATATAACTGGATTGGAGTGTGTGTGTGTTGTGTGTGTGTGTGTGTGTGTGTGTGTGTGTGTGTGTGTGTGTGTGTGTGAGTGAGTGAGTTTGATCAATACCATCAAAGTGCATTTTAAAGAAAGTTTAGTTTGTTGGGTTTTCTTTTTTTTTTTAAGGAAAAGTACATGTACAAATTATCATGCATAGGCGATGGGGATGGATAGGGCATATCTGCCATCGGGAACAGGGAAACATCGCCCGAACAGCCCTCCACTGGACACCAGAGGGAAAACGCAAACAAGGACAACCCAAAAACACTTGGCGTCGGACTGTCGAAACAGAGGTGAAGACCTTCCAACATACCTGGGGAACCATTTGGAAGCTGGCCCAGGACAGACAGGAGTGGAGAACATTTGTTGCTGCCCTACGTACCAATAAGGCACAAAGGCATTGATGATGATGACATGTACAAAACAAGCAAAGAAGAAAGATACATGTTGATGCCGCACACATCTCAAATCCAGCTTATTATTCATGAATCTCTAAACCAGGCTTTTTTCCATTTGTGTACAGAATCCTGCCCTGATCTCGAAGGAGCCCAAGGATTTTGAGGATCTTCCCCTTGATGAAGACATTGTCAGGGTCTGCGAAGTTCTCGGCTTTTCTACTCCAACAAGTGTTCAGGTATGTTCCCGAAGTTGGAATGTGGCTACCTTTAAGGTGGGCTAAAACAGTCACATATGCAAAATTATTACATTAATGAACCTCGGAGCTCTAGCTAAGGAACAACATCTCCCTCTCTTTTTTTGACTTTGCATTGTTGACTTCATACACTGGCTGAAAAATTTTATTTATAAACATGATGGCATTGATGCTGTTGATAAAGAAATGTATGTTTTGTTTGTTTCAAGTTTTGTTGACATAGATTTAAAAGTCGTTACTTTGGTCAGGGTTTTGCTTGAAATGGTACTCCTCTGTTTAAATAAGGATGATAATTGTTCTTTTTTTTTATGATAATCATTGTGATGTACATTTCTTTATAAATGCATCTATTTATTAAAACTTTTATAGCCCCTAAGAGCTCTCGAGGAATCAAACAGCCAGACGATGATTGTGTATAAATACTTGCGCACACAGTGACACACTCACGCGAACACACACACACACACACAACACACACCGCACGCACACATGTGCTAAGTCCATAACACACACACACATACATACAAACACACACATATATCACTTAAAGTGAAAAGACGTTGAATTAAAGAACGAACACATTTCACTGTTATCACTATCATTATTTTTTTTTTTATCATCATCATTATTATCACCATTATCATTAATTTTTTCGTCATTATTATTATTATAATTTAACGTGTGATATTTCAGAATGCGGCTATTCCTACTATCCTTCGTGGTGAATCAACTCTGTGCGCTGCAGAAACAGGTACTGTGTGCACTTCTACTACAGCAGCTCAGTAATTCTTTTTTTTGTCTCTCTTTTCAAACAGAATGCCTTATTTTCCTCATGTTCAATTTTTACCTTATTTTTACAAGTCGTTTTGTTGAAAGAGGTGTACTGTGACAATCTGCAAGCACTTTGCAACCATGCGTAATTTTCATGCGAGAAGAAACCAAGTTACCAACACTTACTTTTGTCACTGTGTGTGTGTGTGTGTGTGTGTGTGTGTGTGTGTGTTGTGTGTGTGTAAAGCCTTGCAAGCACTACAAAGAGAGGAAGAGAGAGAGGGGGTGAGTGAGTGTTTGTGTGCATGTGTGTTGTTGGTTTTTTGTTGTTTTTTTTATTCTTTTATTTCGAGGATAATGGAATTGTGTGTGTATACGTGTGTGCGTGCATGTGTATGTGCACGCGAGTATGTGTGTTTGAGAGAGAAGGGAAAGGGAGAAAGATATGAGAGATTCGTCATTCCACTTTATTACATATTATAAGGTGTTATCTATCATCACTCACAGCTGTCAGTTTCCCCCACTTTCAGCTGCTTTCCATTCCATTCCATCCCAGCCCAGCTGGGACCAGCTGGTGTGCTAATTATAGCAGGAACTGACCACATTTGGACTAGGTAAAAGGAAGGGGTGCGCTAAATTTATTATTTCAAACCTAAGATTTTCCTCTCCTGCTTCATCTCATAGTTTTTCCCTGCCTTCAACAGCCAAGATTCTATTGCCCTGCCAGGGTATGTGACCTGTGTGTGTGTGTGTGTGTTGTGTGCGTGCACATTTGGACTTGATGGAACTATTAGTTGTTACTAGTTGTATGACTGTGTAAGAATGAGTTGAGTGCAAGCGCTTTGATTTGTCTCTGCAAGATATAGCGCTATATAAATTCCATTTATTATTATTATAAATTTAGTGCTCTTAACTGAGTGATTTTGGATTTGCTTTCTGTGTACCGTCTTTCCTCTAATCTGTCCTATAGATTTTGTCCCTAAAACTGGCAAGTATTCATTTGTAGACTGTTCAGGTGTCAGGGCCTTAACAATAACCATTTTTCTTTTATTATAGTTTAAATTAGGGCCATAATAAAAACCCTTTTCTCCTTTTATTATAGTTTAAATTAGGGCCGTAAAGTAACGTTTTTTTCCCCTTTTTTTAATTGAATTAGGGATAAGTAACCATTTTTCTCCTTTTATTTTAGTTTAAAAATTAGGGCCTAATGAAAACCCTTTTTTCTTTTTATTATAGTTTAAATTAGGGGCCTAAAGTAATCATTTTCTTTTATCATATTTAAATTAGGGGCCCTAATGATAACCATTTTTCTTTTTAAAATAGTTTAAATTAGGGCTTAAAGATAACCATTTTTCTTTTTCATAGTTTAAATTTGGGCGATAAAGTAAACCCTTTCTTTTCCCTTTTATTATAGTTTAAAACAGGGGCCCTAATGATAACCTTTTCTCTTTTTATCAAGTTTAAAATTAGGGCCATAATGATAAAACCATTTTTCCCTTTTATATAGTTTAAATTAGGGCCATAAGATAACCATTTTTTCCTTTATTATATTTAAATCAGGCCTAAAAAAATCTTTTTTCCCCTTTTTATTATAGTTTAAATGGGGGCCTTAATGATAACCTTTTTTCCCTTTTTTATTATATTTTAAAAAAGGTCATAATGATAACTATTTTTCTCTTTTTACATGAGAAAATGAATAACAATTTGGGGAACTTTTCTGAACCTAACCTCAGGGGCGCTCTTCCCCTCAGTTGGGGAAGACCTTGGCCACCTGCTACCAGCGCTGCACATGCTGCTCCACGGAAAAAAACCCAATGAAAGAGGAGTTTGAACACCCCGTCCGCCCACATTCCCCGCCCCACCAAGAGCGGCGACCAAGTGATGGTGAGCTGGGATCTTTTTTTTTTTTTGGGGTTTGTTGGGGTTTTTAATGTGTGTGTGTTGGTGTGTGTGTAGGTTTAGTGTATTTGATCATTGCTTAGTTTCCTTTTTTTTAATGAGAAGTTTTTTTGTTTTCTTTTAAAAACACGGTTTGTTTATATCTTTGCTAAAAAAACAAAAGAATGCAAATGTAAAGGGTTGGGGGGGAAAAAAAAGTATCTTCCATAAAGGGATCATATTTTGTCGGGAGGTGGCAAGCTTTTTCCGGGAATATCGGGACTTCACGATGCACTCTGTATCGGAGGGCGAGGAAACAAAGGTCCCGAATAAAATGCCCCATTTCCTAAAAGTTTTTTTGGCTGAATCTTCAAGCTCGGGACTTGCCAGGGCTGAGGAACATCTAAACTTTTTTAAGAATAAGTGTCTCTTTAGAAATTAACCCATAGCGCTAAATAAACGGGACAACCTCACTTCTTTGGCTGAAATTAAAATTTGGCTAGCATTGTTTTGGAGCAGGGTGGGCCAAACAACCCCTTTATATTTTAATAAAACTGAATTAAATGTGTTAAGCTATAATCATGGGAAAAAAGAGATAATATCTTTAAAAGAGTTAATTTATAATAGTGTGTAGTGTTATGATTATGAAAAAAAAAAATCCAAAAAAAAAAAATCATGTTTGCCAAAAAACCCTACTGTTCCACTGTCAGGGCCCCGGATCGTTTAAAAACCCATAAGCAAAATTCTTGCGGGGGCAAAATTCAGATTAGGTAAACCATTTTTTGACTTAGTTTTAAAAAAAAAGGAGTTTTTTATCGCTTTATCCCGGGCCCCCAAAAAACTCAAAAGTTCACGACAGGATCGACGCCACGCCCCGTCATGGCGGAAAGTGCAAGTGGTGGCTTTCTATGACAAAAAAACAAAATCCCCTTGATTTTTGTGATGCAAAGTTCACCCCGCATAGCGATTTGACTCAACAACAGTTATTTCGAAGCCTCGTTGCGTCAAAATAAAGTAAAACAATCTGTGACGTCGAAATCGCCGAGTAGCGAAAAAGTCCATCCAGCAAAACTAGCACCACTTGATTCAGTCCGATCGCGATCGATTTTTACCAAGTTTTTCAAAAAATTCCACAATCCTTACCTCATCATCTCTCTCATTGTTTATTTCAACCAAATCCAGCCTCTAAAACTCCTCCTCGCTGTCAATTTTGTAAAAAAGCTCGAAAAACGCTTGAAGAAATTCTAGTGCAAACGCTGGCCGCCATTTTTGTTGAAGACGATCTCGGCTGGTCCGAAAAAAAATTAAAATACACTCTTAACCAATCAGATTCTTCGTTGCTTGTGTGTGTCAAACGACCTTCACCCCTTTCTGCGGGCCTACAACGGCCTTAACATTCATTGGCTGACCTTTGAAAGCGAAAGTAAGCTTTCAACTATGACCACCCACGTCATCCCGGAATATTCCGGGATCCGCCACACAGCCTAGACCCGCCTTTACCGGAATATTCCGGGAACCGCGCCACTAGGGTTAACAAGTTGATCCTTATGTTAAGCTTTGCCATTGAACAATATTTTTTTCTGTCTGTAGATGAAGATTACTGTACTGTGCTGTCTGTGCCATACTGTGGTGTACTGTACTATACTGTGCTGTAATGTACTGAGCTGTCCTGTAATATACTGAGCTGTGCTGTAACGCACTGTGCTGCACTACATTGTATTGTATTATGTTTTCTTCTTTGGCTAGAGCTCCAAGGTTCAGCAATGGTGAGATTTTGCACGTGGCCATTTACCCACCATTGAGGTAGCCACATTCCGATTTCTGGGATGATGTCTAAACACAACACCAGTCTGCATGCAGTTTTGAAAGCTGTCATCTGTTCCCACCAGCACACATTAGCCTATTCTTCTGAAAGGTGGAATAGGTTTTGTTATGTGCATAAGATGTTCTGCATGCGTTCGCACTCAAGACCTCAGCTTATAGTCTCATCCAAAAAAAAAGGGGGGGGGGATTGCAGTCCGCACTGATGTTAACTTCAGGAGGAAAATCCTTGAACTGGTGTCTCAATGGGTTTTGTTTGTTTTTTGTTTTGTTTTGTTTTTTGTCTCAATGGTTGCTTGAACTAGAGCCAACAGATCGCAACCACAATGCTCTGACCACCAGGCTATCCCATCCCCCAATTTGGGTGTATGTATGTATGCAAGCTTAAAAGTAAAAGTGCTTAGTGTATACATATAGGAATATATCGTATACCAGTTTGTGTGTGTGTGTGCAGGCAAAAATAGCATGGTCCATAAACAAGCCTATGGATATCCTCATCTCTACACCAGGGGTGTTACGTAAACTGCTTGTTGCAGGTAGGTTGCACATTATCAAATTGTTCCCATCAGTACAACAGTTGTTCACTTCATCATGCTTTAAAAAATTCCTTTAATTCGGCTCTCTTTATATTTCCCAGTTTGAGAAAATAAAACGTGATTTAATTGACCTACCTTGTAGCAGTTTTAAAGTTTAGTCGGCCAAAGTGTACCCCCGATTTCAGCCTTGCTTTGTGCATGCCTCTATCCCACTCAGGGCCCCGCCATGTCAATTATCATACCACATTTGAAACTGTGTGGCATATTTTTTCCATTCCACACAGTCTCCGTGTGAAATATAACCCCAATTGGGAGTGATATTTTCACATGTTTAGGCATAAACAAAGGTTGGAGGCTCAAGCATTTCCACCAGTGAAAGTCCAGAACGCATACTGGCCCCAGTGAAAAGCCAGCAACATGCTTCGTGATTGGTAAGAAGGAAGACAACCCACGATTTTTGTTTACCTTGTGCATCTGCAAAATGGCTAAGAATACGACGATTATTAAAGATTGACTGACTTTTTTTGGGGGGGGGGGGGGTGCTCAATACTGAGCAGTCTTTTCTTCTACCAGCAGCTGATGTCATGTTGGCCAGCAATATATTTCATGGACTCCACCTCTGATCGATGCCAGCAAACTGAGGCTCCAAGACATCTTCCTTGGGAGCAGAGACTGTGTCGCCTGGCAATCCTTCATCAGTTCATGAGGAGAAAGAGTGGAACTTTCCTTCACTTTCACCTTCACCTATCCTGTAGTCTAGTAGTACAGTAGTAGATCGTTCAGGCACCACTGAAGATTTTGCAGGGTTCCCAGTTTTCTCTGATCCTCTCTTTCCACCATTGCCCAAAGTACTTGTGACAGGTGAGACCTATGTATGATTCAAGCTTGATGATGTGGTGTGCAATACATATTCCTCTTCTTCGTTGAACGCTCAGACAGCAACTATTGTTATCTGTCATGTGAGCAAAAATGCGTTGCGCTGCCGTTAAGCACCTGACAAGTCGGGTCCAGCACTTCCGACTTCAGCATGGGAGAGAAAATCTTTTGAGTCTTTCTGGAAAAAAAGGAGCAAGAGAATTGACCAAGAAGGCAGAAAATAGATGAGAAGGAGGTGACAAGAAGAAAAGGAACCAGGCAGAAACAAAGAGAGGGATAGAAATGAGGGAATTCCTAGCACAGAATTTCCAGAAGGTGGGGATGCTATTTATACTGACAGGCCCCCCTGGCATCCCCACGGGGAAGTGCAATACATATGACTGTGTGTGTGTGTGTGTGTGCAGAGAGGATCAATTCATCAGGGCTGCAGCAGATCATTCTGGATGAAGCCGACACGCTGCTGGACGACAGCTTCTATGACATCATCTACAGAGTGCTGTGGAGGATGAAGGTCTGTTTGCTTCTTCTTCGTTTTCTTTTTTTCGGAGCTTCATTGTTTTAACTTTAATTCATGGGGGGGGGGGGGGGGGGGGGATTGTTAGCAAGGTTTTTGTTTGCTTGTTGTCTCATGCAGAATACGAGCACTGGTGGATAGTGGGTGTGTGTGTATACACAGTGTATCTTTGGATGTTTTAGGGTGTGTGTTTTGTGTGGTGTGGGTGTGTGTTTTGTGTGGTATGGGTGTGTGTTTTGTGTGGTATGGGTGTGTGTTTTGTGTGGTGTGGTGTGTGTTGTACATGGACATGTGTGTGTGCATGTGTGCGCACGCATGTGTGTGTGCATGTGCGCACGCGTGTGTGTGTGCACGCATGTGCATGCGTGTGTGTGTGTGAGTGTTTGTGAGTGCGCATGTGTGTGTGTTTTTTTATGTTGGGCCCAAGTTTTAAAAAAACAAACAAACAAAAAACGAGAAGAAATCTGTAAAAGTAATAAGTCGGGATTTATGAATTTCCCAAATCGGACAACTTTGAGACGGTTCACAACAGAACAGTAGACAGTATAGTGCTGTGCAATGCAGTGCAGGAGAGTGTATCGCAATACAAGTACTGAATAGCATACAGTACAACACAGTATACTGCAAGACATTGAACACAATTCAATGCAGTATTGCTGCGCATCGCAGCACAACAAAAATGAACACACCACACTTCTATAACAGTAAACACACTGAAGAGTGTCTCACCACATCACACAGCACACCTTGCCTCCTCACGCCACACCATACCACACCACCCCACATACCACATCTTACCAACACACCCTGTCCACACCACACTGCACTACACCCCATCCTACCATACCCAATCACACCCCCACACCATCCCCCTTTTTTATTTATTTATTTATTTAATCTTTTATTTATTTAATCTTTTATATATTTAATCTTTTATATCGAGGATAATGGAATAAGCTCTTATGTGCTTTTTTACATCCAGTCCCCGTGTGTATGCGGTGTTGCAAATTTTGTCATCCATTCCCACCAGCACATAATGGCCTACTCTAACGAAAAGCGGAACAGGATTTAACATGTGCACAAGATGTTCTGCGTGCGTTCGCACACGGGACCTCGGTTTATAGTCTCATCCGAAGGAGCTCTAGCCAAGAAACGAGAAAAAGAAAAAAAAAGAAAAGAAAAAAAACAACAGATCCTCCAGAGACAGTGGATGTTTTGTATGCAAACTTTGAACCTTAGAAAACAGAAGGATTTGATTTTTCACGGGGCCTCGGTTTATAGTCTCATCCAAATTTAACCCGGGTCGTCAGATTGCGAGCTCAATGTTCTAACCACTAGGCTATCCCGTCCCCTTAAGCACCACTGCACCATACCATACCATACCACACCACACCACACCACAACCCTACCCTACCACACCACAACCCTACCACACCACAGTAGTCTTACAACCCTCAGACTTTACTTTACTTGCTCATCGTTCTCTCTCTCTTTCTCTGTGTTCCGTGTTGCGCCACCAGATTCCGACCCTGGAGAGAAACGGTGCAGGGGAGCTCATGGGACAGGACACTGGCTACCTGACCGGTGTGCAGTTCATCCTGGTCAGTGCCACCATGCCCCGAGACATGAGCAACATCGATGCCTACGTCCCTGTGAGTAGATTTCCCCTGTCTTGTCTACATCTGCTGTAGTGTCTTCTGGTGGTACCAGAGGCAATACTGTATTATTTTGTTTTGTTGTGGGTCCTTGAGGTTTCTAGCCTTGAATGTGATGATGATGTTTTTGTTGCGGTTGTTGTTGTCATTATTATTATCATCATCATTATTATTATTATCATCATCATCATCATCACTAGTAGTAGTAGTACTAGTAGTAGTACTAGTAGTAGTGTTGTTATTGTTGTTGTTATGATCATTATTAGTATTACTATTATTGTTATTATCATCATCATCATTGTTATTGTTGTTGTTACCACCATCATTATCATTATTATTATCATCATTATTATTATTGTTATGTTAGGTTATTGTTTTATTTGTTTTGTTTTTGTGACCCACTCATGAGTACATCCTACCAGCTTTTAATAAAGTTCTATGGAGGGTTTTTTGTGGGTTTGGGTTTTTTTGTTTTTTGTTGGTTTTGTTTTGTTTACGTCCATGAATGTTGCAAAATATGAGTTTTTGTGTTGTTTTATGGGGGAAGGGGGTTGTTGTTGGTGGGGGTGGGTGGTGGTGGTGGTGGTTGTGGATGGGTGGGTGGGTGTGTGTTTGGTATCCATGTTGGTAGATCATACTGGTCAATATTTTACCAGATTTTATGTGGTTTTTGTTTTGTATAGTTTCTATCTATGAATCTTGCAATGTGAGGATTTGTTGTTGTTTTTGTTACCCCCTTCTGTGATACTTTTTGTAATGAGGTGATACATTTTTTTGTGTGTGTGCTTTAGGATCCAAAAATCTTACAATATCGGTTAGGTAAAACCTAAACAAAAAAATTTTGGAGGTTTTTTGTTGTTGTTTTTAGTTAAGAGGGATGTCTTGGATTTGTTGTTGTTTTTTTGTTGTGTTGGTTTGGTTTTTGTTGTTGGAGGGAGGTATTTGTTGGGGGATTTTGTTGTTGTTTTTTGGTAGTGTTTTTTATTCAGGTCTCCTTATCAGTATATAACCATATTTTACAAACTATAGGGTGATAGTTATACATTTTTCAGATCTTCAATCCACAAATCTTAAAAGGGGAAGGGGGGATGCTTTGATTTTTTTTTTCCTTCCATGGCTAGACCTCTTGAGGTTCCACTGATGGTGAAGTTTTTACAAATGCGGCCGTTTTTGCCCACTATTTAGGTAGCTGCATTCTGACCTTAGGGGCAATGTCTAAACACACCACCAGTTGGTGATCCTTTCTTTTTTTTATATATTTTTAAATTCTTTTATATCGAGGATAATGGAATAAGCACTTACGTGCTTTTTTTTACATCCAGTCCCCGTGTGTATGCAGATTTGTGAATTCTGTCATCTCTTCCCACCGGCACACTATGGCCTACTCTTACAAAAAGCGGAACAGGATTTAACGTGTGCACAAGATGTTCTGCGTGCGTTCGCACACGGGACCTCGGTTTATAGTCTCATCCGAAGAAGCTCTAGCCAAGAAACGAAAAGAGAAAAAAAAGAACAGAAAAAAAAAACCCAGATCCTCCAGAGACGGTGGATGTTTTGTATGCAAACTTTGAACGTTAGAAAACAGAAGGATTGTTTTTTTTCACAGATTTGTAGAGATGTGTATATGTGCTTGATTTGAACTACATACAGGTGGACTCGCTGCGAAAGGTGACAACGTCAGGGCTTCATCGACTGATGCCTCATGTTCCGCAAACGTTCATGCGCTACCTGCCTTCCCTGAAGCCTGGCAAGTTTTTAAAAATAACCTTTTTGCGGGTTTTTTTTTTTCAAAACTTCTTGTGTGTGTGTGTCTGTCTGTATGTTTGCTTATTTCTCATGTTTGTGCCACTTTTTTTTTTTACTTCCAACTGTGTGGAAATACAAATTTGACCCCGACCTCTCTCTGTCTGTCTCTCTCTCTCTGTTGGTCTGTCTGTCTGTCTCTCTCTCTCTCTCTCTCTGTCTCTGTCTCTCTCTCTCTTTCATTTATGTGTCAGAGTTCTTCCTACAGATTAACTGCAACACTTAAGGTGAATATTTAATCCTGTCTGCCTGTGTTCTTGCCTGTTTGTTTTGTTTCTCTTCCTTGAAAAATTGAAGAAACTAAGAGTACTGAGGGTACTGTAAGTATATACTATTTGCCCCCTTTTTATGAAGGGAAGGTGGGGGGCCAAATGCCTCCTTTTTTTTTCATTTTAGGGGGCCCTTGGGCCCCTTTTTTTTAAATCATAGAATCAGCACTATGGAAACGAGCCAATTTGGCCACCAAAACTGTTTCAAATTTCTAAACTTTTTTTACCTACCGCAAGTTTTGGGGGTTTTTTTAGTGTTTTTTACAGACATGTTCTACAACCTAAATCCTTTAAATCTACGCATGAAAATCTCCATATATGCATCTAGCACATATACTTTAAGAAAAACCCAACAACAACAGCAACATGATTTTGACCACTTTTAAGACCTGTGTCCAACCTCAAAACTTGAGCCCACCCACATTCCTGACTCTCCTGCCGGTGTGTGTGTGTGTGTGCAGAAAAGCTGGTGAAGGTGGTGAAGAAGGACAGCGAGGAGTACGGGAAGACGATGGTGTTCTGCAATTCCAGCAGCACCTCCTTCTACCTGGGCCACCTCCTGGAGGACAACGGCCTCCAGCCCTCCGTCATCAATGGAGAAATGACAGAACAGGTTGGTGTGGTGTTAAGTGCTCTGTGCGTGTGTATGTGTGTGTGTGTGTTATCAATGGAGAAATGACAGAACAGGTCGGTTTGGTGTTGAGTGCTCTGTGCGTGTGTGTGTGTGTGTGTGTGTGTTATCAATAGAGAAATGACAGAACAGGTTGGTTTAGTGTTAAGTACTCTGTGCGTGTGTATGTGTGTGTGTGTGTGTTATCAATGGAGAAATGACAGAACAGGTTGGTGTGGTGTTAAGTGCTCTGTGCGTGTGTATGTGTGTGTGTGTTATCAATGGAGAAATGACAGAACAGGTTGGTGTGGTGTTAAGTGCTCTGTGTGTAAGTGTGTGTGTCATCAATGGAGAAATGACAGAACAGGTTGGTTTGGTGTTGAGTGCTGTGTATGTGTGTGTGTGTATGTTATCAATGGAGAAATAACAGAACAGGTTGGTTTGGTGTTAAGTGCTCTGTGCGTGTGTGTGTGTGTATGTGTGTGTGTGTTATCAATGGAGAAATAACAGAACAGGTTGGTTTGGTTTCGAGTGCTCTGTGCGTGTGTGTGCGTGTGTGTGTTATCAATGGAGAAATGACAGAACAGGTTGGTTTGGTGTTAAGTGCTCTGTGCGTGTGTATGTGTGTGCGTGTGTGTGTGTTATCAATGGAGAAATGACAGAACAGGTTGGTTTGGTGTTAAGTGCTCTGTGCGTGTGTGTGTGTGTATGTGTGTGTGTGTTATCAATGGAGAAATAACAGAACAGGTTGGTTTGGTTTCGAGTGCTCTGTGCGTGTGTGTGTTATCAATGGAGAAATGACAGAACAGGTTGGTTTGGTGTTAAGTGCTCTGTGCGTGTGTATGTGTGTGCGTGTGTGTGTGTTATCAATGGAGAAATGACAGAACAGGTCGGTTTGGTGTTAAGTGCTCTGTGCGTGTGTGTGTGTTATCAATGGAGAAATGACAGAACAGGTTGGTTTGGTGTTGAGTGCTGTGTATGTGTGTGTGTGTATGTTATCAATGGAGAAATAACAGAACAGGTTGGTTTGGTTTCGAGTGCTCTGTGTGTGTGTGTTATCAATGGAGAAATGACAGAACAGGTTGGTTTGGTTTCAAGTGCTCTGTGTTGTAGAGTGTAGGATTTGTTACTGATTGTTAGTCTGGATAGTAAAAAATTAATGAGAGTGAGTGAGTGTGTGTGTGTTATCAATAGAGAAATGACAGAACAGGTTGGTGTGGTGTCAAGTGCTGTGTCATGCTGTAGAGTGTAGGATTTGTTACTGATTGCTAGTTCTTGATGGTGAAAAGTTAATAAGAGAGTGTCTGTGTCTGTGTGTGAATGTGTGTGTGTGTTAGCTTATAATATTATATCCACGCGCCCTTCCCATTCCTCATCCTGTTCGGTTTTTTGTCTCGTAGCGCTGCCAGCCATTATTTTCTTTTTTTTGGTCCTCCTCTAGAGCTCTGAGGTTCACCAATGGTGAGATTTTTAGCATATGATATGCGACTATTTTTGCCTACCATTAAGGTATCCGCATTCCGACTTCGGGGATTAGTGCTGCAATAATGCCTACGTGTTTGAAGATCTTTATGCACTCGACAAGTCATGTTTTCTTTTATTCATTCATACAGTTTTGAGGAAATTATGGGAGATGTCAAGTCAGTATGTAACGGTAAAGGTGTCCCATAACCTATAAGGTCGTAGGGGAGTGAGGCATCAGAGACCTCACTTGTCTAGAGGCCAGCATATTGAGGGCGGTGCCCATCTCCTCTCCCTTGCTGCTTTACCTTCTCTGACCCTAAAGAGGGCAGGTACCCATTTACAGCTGGGTGAACTGGGGGACTGTACTGGAGCCAAGGCGCGCAAACGGTCGCCCATCCAAGTGGTAACCATGCTTGATGCTGCTTAACTTGGCTGGGGGAAAGCGAGTGCTCTGACCGCTGAACTATTCCGTCCCCAGTATGTCAGTACGTACACTACAAAACAAAACAAAAAGAAGAAGAAACCAAAACCCTGATGCATTCGTATGTGTGTCATGTTTCAGAAACGACGATTCAATTTCGAGCGGTTCCAGAAAGGTTATGCTGATGTGCTGGTTTCTACAGATCTGGCTTCTCGTGGGCTAGACACTGTCGGTGTAAGTGATATTTGTTGGTGTAATTTGTATCATGTACGGTAAAAAGACTGAATCTTTCATGCATTTCCTGTTTGTTCAGTTGATTATATTGATTGATTCTGTATTTAATGCTTTAGAAAAATTAAATCTTTATGCATTTCCTGTCTGTATAAGTAGTTATATTGGGCTTATTATGTTTAGTATGCTGTAGAAAAGAGTAATTCTTTCTTATGTCCTGTCTGTGACTTGATACATAAGTTAATAGACTCAAATCTTTGGCGTGCTGTCCGTTTTATTCTTACTTGATTAGTATATGGATGCTGTGCCCTCAGGCAATCATCCAAAGCAAATGACAAAATAAGTCGTTTAGTTTGTGTGTTTATCTGGTCTAAGTTTGTTTTTACAATCAACTGTTATTTTCGTATTGGATTTTTTGTTCATGTTTTAAATCTAGAAATTTTCTTTCTCCACAATATCTTCACCACACCCCCTCCCTATTTTTGTTGGGTTTTTTTGTTATGCCTTTTTGTGGTTTTGTGTGGCTGGTTTGGGGTGGGGGGTAAGGGGGGTAAGGGGGGTTGGAAGGGTGGGAGGGAATAATTAGTAACGGTACATGATGGTTGTGTGTGAATAAAAATCTTTTCTGTAACCGATTCTCACATATCTGTATTACATTTCAGGTGAGACAGGTGATCAACTACGACTTTTGATTGTCACATATCTGTATTACATTCCAGGTGAGACAGGTGATCAACTACGACTTTTGATTGTCACATATCTGTATTACATTTCAGGTGAGACACGTGATCAACTACGACTTTTGATTGTCACATATCTGTATTACATTCCAGGTGAGACACGTGATCAACTACGACTTTTGATTGTCACATATCTGTGTTACATTTCAGGTGAGACACGTGATCAACTACGACTTTTGATTGTCACATATCTTTATTACATTCCAGGTGAGACACGTGATCAACTACGACTTTTGATTGTCACATATCTGTATTACATTTCAGGTGAGACACGTGATCAACTACGACTTTTGATTGTCACATTTCTGTATTACATTCCAGGTGAGACACGTGATCAACTACGACTTTTGATTGTCACATATCTGTATTACATTTCAGGTGAGACACGTGATCAACTACGACTTTTGATTGTCACATTTCTGTATTACATTCCAGGTGAGACACGTGATCAACTACGACTTTTGATTGTCACATATCTGTATTACATTTCAGGTGAGACAGGTGATCAACTACGACTTTTGATTGTCACATTTCTGTATTACATTTCAGGTGAGACACATGATCAACTACGACTTTTGATTGTCACATATCTGTATTACATTCCAGGTGAGACACGTGATCAACTACGACTTTTGATTGTCACATATCTGTATTACATTCCAGGTGAGACACGTGATCAACTACGACTTTCCGCCCTTTGTGTCTGATTACATCCACCGGGCGGGCCGTGTGGGTCGTGTGGGGTCACACCACATCGGCCTGGTGACCAGCTTCGTCGCGCACAGGCATGAGGTGGAGACCCTCTGGAAGATAGAGGTCGGTTCCTGGTGCTTTTCTCTGTGTGTGTGTCGACTGTGGTAACTTGATATTATGTTATATGGCATTGTTATACCACTTTTCAGTCACGGCAAATTTATTTTGCATGAAATTCAAGCTAGGAAGAGCATGTTGCCACAAGAGCAGCGCCACTTTTTTTAAATTTTTTTTTTTAGTTTAGATTTTCCTGTTTTTACAAGTATTTATTTCCCTGTGAGAGCTGGGTTGGTTTGTTTTTTCTACAGACTACAGCAACAACTCTCTTGATACCGTGTGTTCTGTTATTTGCGCCAAATATGTGTTGCCCATGAGACCTTGGTTTACCAGAACCCCCACTTAAGGTCTAGTGGATGGATGAAAATTTGGGTTTAAATTAATGGGGATTGAATCCATGATTTCATGCTTTCTAAATGGGTGTGTTCCTCTAGATGACCAATCCTGCCTTAAAAACTGTTGTGCCTTTCAGAGGAGTAGGCCATTTATGCCTGTAAGAAGGGACCTCAGAGCAAGAGGGGATGGTAGGCATTGGAATCAGCTCCAGTGTTAACTCCATGGGAAAAGTCCACTGGAAGGAACCCGAATGAAGACTTAAACCTCAGTTAATAAACCATCAGATGACCATTTTGATGCTTTAACCACTGCATTATCCTTCCCCCCATTTTATTTTACTGTTTTTATTGTCGTCCTTGTCAGAGCTGGTTTGGTTTGATGATTTAGAGTCAGGGCACCCATCTATTGCTGTGTGTGAAACTTGGGCTGCTCTCCCTAGGGAGAGAGAGCAGGGTCACCCATGTTTCTTGCTGTTTCTTGTGTGTGTATTTGTTTCCAAGTGAAAGTGTCTTTTTCTACAGGACTTTACCAAGGAGTAATTTTTTTGCCTTGGATTTTTTTTTTTTTACTTGTGCTAAATGTGTAGTGCACACAGGGCCTTGGTTATCATCCCAGCCTAAAAACTAGCACCCAGACCACTTATGGTTTATCGGATGGGGAAAACCTCAGGTTCAAACGGACATCAAGCCTGTGATTGTGTGTGTTGAGCTTGGGTAGGAAGTGGATTATATAACCCTGATAGGGCCTCCATTTTCAAAAAGCCTTATAATCTTTTGAAAAATTGTTCGCAGAAGACAATGCCAGTTGGTCAAGAAAAGAACAAGAAAAAGTCACTGGGGGGCAGAGTAGGGGTAGAATTTTGTGTGCAAGCTAGAGCAGATTTCCGCATTTGTCATAATCTCTTATTCAAATGTTTCATAGTTTGCTTTCTCTGTTTGCGACAGACTGCTGCTCGAAAGTCAATGGAGCTTCACAACGTCAACGCCAATATCAAACGCAAACTGGTGGCCGAATATGCCAAACGACATGGAATCGCCCCAGGGGATTTGTAGACGATGTCTGGATGCTGAGAGAGTCATACATAGAATAGTATACACGTTGCGTGTGTGAAGTGAGGTAGTGAATATGTGTGGAAAACGTGCTTGTTAGTTGCTAGTTAGAAAGAAAGGAAGACAAAAGGAAGAAAAGAAACTGTGATAATGGAATATTTGATAGCTTGTGTGTTTTTTATATGTAGGTTGACTGCGATGATGTCTGTATTTTAGATGTTTGAGCTGCTTCTGAGTAAAAGATGTACCTTCCAAATTTTCCAAAGTTCTTATATGAACAAAACATATCAAGATGACTTGCAAAAAGTCAAGATGTCCTCAGCTGAAGATTGGTTGGACATTGGAGATAAAAAGCAGCCATACTGTTGTGGTAAAGGGGGAACAGAGCAATGCCAGATGGATTAAGCTGAGACTGTGTGTTTACTAACACACATTAAACAATTGAAATCAAAATTAAATGTTTCCAGATTCATAGAATTCTAGCAGCAAATATTTTGGAGGAAATTAAATTTGATAAAAGTAGTATTTTGCAAATCTCAAAAGAAATTATTGATCATCTGTACTTTGATTGCAACAAGTTATTTTGAAATAACTTTAAAAAAATTCTTGAATGAAAATTATGCAAATGTGCAGAATTAAGTGCTGTCATGGAAATATGTATTATTTAAAACTAGTCTTATTGTAAAAAGTAATAAAATACTTGACATGTTAATAACCTCTTTTTTTTTATGCAGATCCTGAGTTTAAAACCTTCAGCCTTTGTTCCAGGCTTTTAAAAAATATTTGACAACACATTTTCATACTGAAAAATACATTGCCAAAACAAACTTGACTTACAGTGATTTTGTAACAAAACAGCTGTGGTACACATCTCCTAATTGAAAGCTAGATACTTTTGAAGACAGTCAAGTGTATGTAATGTGTTCATTCAATATAGAAAAGAGCAGGCCACTCATTCTGGCGTAGGAATGTTTTCAGTCACAGGCTGTTTTAAATATAATCAGCTGCGTACACTTCCAATTGTATGTTTTTTTCTGGGGGTTTTCTTTGTGTGTGTCTTTTTAGTTGTTTATTCCCTTTCATGTAGTTGTGGGGTTTTTCCCCCTTTTTTTTTTTGTCTCATATGTTTACATCCTACGTTTTACCTTTTGTTAGTTCTTTTATTCGCTGTCTGTTTCGTGTATTCACTTTCACATTTGTGCTTTGTAAAGTGTTATTATCAAAACTCCTTATTATGTAGTTATTGTACTGCAATGATGGTTGCTGTTATTGCTGTAGCTACTTTTTTTAATATTATTATTGTTATCTCTTCTGTTGTGTGTTGTTATTTGATGCTGGTATAGATATTGCTGTTCAGATTCATGTAACATAAATCTGAACAGCAATATCTATACTAACACAAATTGAATGAAAAATGTTTGGGAAAAAGTTGTTTGGATATAATTTTGCTGTGAACAAAATCAGTAGATGACCATAATCAGCAGATTATGATTTATTGTTTGAAATTTTCACATATTACTGAGCAAGATTCTCAAATAAAAAGTGTTCAACCAAATATTCTTTGACTGTCACTGAAAATCGTGTGTACCATTACCATCGAAAGATTCCACTGCTGCCTTTTACATTCAGATGAATATCATTTCATCTCCTGATGATGAGAAAGCCTAAAGATATCACATACTATACTTCACTGATCATTTTCATATCTGATTGGGCACATCAGAATTCATCAGCATTCACAGTTAACTTATAAACAGGCATGGTACTGGAGGAAAGACATTTTACCCTGAAATGGTTTGGGGGTCCAGGGGGAATTGCCCCCTGGTGGGGTCAAGGGTCAGAGCCCCTTGTGGGGGTCAGGGGGAGTTGCTCCCTGAAGCTGAAGGGTTTTCAGCTATTCTAGCCTGTAAACAAGCCTCTCCTTGAACTTATTTCAGTTCTTCATAGTAAGCAATTTCTGCCCTAAAATAAGCTCTCCTAGAATGACTTAATCAGTCACTTCTTAACCCAAAAGTGGTTTTTATACACAAGTAATCATATAGCAAAAATGAGGACATATTTAGACAAATGTGCACTAACACCCATTGAGGAAGAGCGGAAGGAAAGAGAGAGAGTGGGGTTGTGGTGGTGGGGAAGTACATGGAATAATACAAAAAAAGCAATGTGGGGGGGAATAGAGAGAGAGAGATGGAGAGAGAGGGGGGGGGGGGGGGTTGCACTCCATGGAAAGAGGAGGGGGAGGATGCTCCACCTGCTGATTACTATGTTTTCAAACATTGCTCTCTGACCACAGGCAGGGCTAAAGAAGTGGAACAGCCAGTGAAAGCCCCCCAACCACTGTCCTCCTTCCTTCTTCCTACTATCTCCCTTCACCCCAGTGCTTTATAGAGCTGCTAGGCTAGTCCCTCCCTTTCATGAAACCTGATACCCATTGTTGATACAAGTGGTCCCCTTCACTTGCTACCTAGGCTAGTGATGACTCCTGATGTCAAGCAGAGAAGGGAAATAATCCGCATGGAAGAGTTACATCCCTTGACCAGTTATCTGGGGTTTCTTGGTTGTTTTTTTCCATTTTTTCTTTGTTGCGGATTTCCCAATTCGGGGAGGTGTACCATGCCTGATAAATCAAAATTTCCCATCACCCAGCCGAAGTGTATAACCTTTGTGTGTGTGTGTGTATGCGTGCGTCTGTGTGCATTTTAATTTATTAAAACTTGTAATTGTTATAGTTTGCATGTGCAAAAAATAGGTTAAATGCAAGTGCTTTGATTTGTTTTTACAATACATAGCACTCTATAAATTCCAGTTATGATTATTTATATGACAAGTGGATTTGTGAGATCAGCCTCTGTATGATGACAGTATTTGTGACCCTCCGCCACAAAAATGTGTCAGAATGTTCCTGACCCACTTTTCCGCTAGGAGCCATTTTAGGTTGTCAATTTTGAGATTTTGATTGATTGTAAAAGATTTCTTCTACCCTGTAATGAAATATTAAGGCATAATTTTGTTTTCTTTTGCTGTAAAAAAAACAACACAAACCAACCCCCCAAACCAACAAAAAAAGCCCCCGTGTTATGAGACCCCCCCCTTCTTGGACACGCTCATGCACACACACGAAAAATTTCTGTAAACAAGTGCCAAAATGTTGGGCACTTTCTTTTTTTAATCAAACAAAAAGATTTCAAGCATATTTTGAAGCAAGCACATAGAATATTACATATAATAAAATCATTTACGTAATATCTTAATTTAAAAAAAGAAGAAAAAAAAACAATTTATTAGCAAAAAAGAATTTTGATACTAGGCACTTCAATATATAGCAATAAAAATAACATCATATTTATAATAATGCTCAAAGTGTGCATTGAGTACTCCATGAGAGATAAAGGGAAAAGAAGCTCTTCTCTTTACTCAAAAGAAAATAAAGAGCAACAAATTCTCTCCCTTAACCCTTTTCGTCCCACATAAAACTAAGTAATCTCATTCTCCAGACCAAGTAAATTTCGAGCGGTAACTGCTAAAAGAAGGCGAGGTCAGAAAAATAGTCATTAAAATTTTGTTTCTCAATGGATTGTTGTGAAATTCGGTGTGCATGTTAAACAAAGATTTTGAAAGCAGGTTGTAAATGCATGTTGAAAAATCTGGGGGGTTTTTATAACCACTTTCCGTCCATCAACCCTACTTTGTCAACGACCCCACCCCCTCACTCTCTGACCTCAGATGTTTGTTTTGTGTGATATAGCAGCGAATCAGGCTGCCACCCATCATCAGACCATCAGTGTTGTACTCACGGACGTCATCCTTGAGAAGGATCGCTTATGAACCTCAGAAATCGATAAATTTCTTTGATTTTCCATGTCGTCTGCATCAAACACACAGTTGACATGTGGCACAGGAAGAACCAAGAGTAATCCCCCTTCATATAAAAGGAAGTTAATACAGCTAACCAAAACCATTCACTAACAACGATAGTGTCTGAGACACGAGTCCTTCGTTCCGCGGTCTCTTGTCAACAATGAGTAAGTCACGAGGGACTCGTGTCGCTGGAAGGAATGTGTTAACATAGGGATAGTGTTAAGGGTTCAACCTCCTCTAAAGTTGCGCTGTGCGGTATGAATTCAAAAAAAACAAAACAAGAGAGATTACTTTTCTTTTACCACAAAGACAAAGGCACGTGTATAGTTTTCAAGCCAGGAGTGGCTATACTGCCAACCAGCAAGCATACAACAGGTGCAGGGGTGCAAATAGAAACCCTTCTTCAAATAAAAGAATGCCCAAAGTAAAGAGAACCCTGGTATGAACAAAGTCATGAACACGTGTGTATGTATATATATATACCTTCATCATATACATACATACATATATGAAATGAAATGGCCTTAATCACATACATGCATATTAGACAGATAGATAGATATGTGTGTGTTTGTAAAAATTCATTCAAAAGTCCATATTTAATTGTGATAGGACTTTAATTTGTTTCTTTGATTTGTATGTGTGTGTGTCTATGTCTCTATTATGTGTGTGTGTGCATGCATGTGTGCGTGCGTGCATGCATGAAGTGATGAAAATCGCAGATATCATAAAAGACCAGATGGAGTTAAGTTCCTTGGAATTTGTAAGTTCCCCAAATCTTTGTCAAATCGTCTTTCACACCATAACAAAATTATGGATGAAACAAACATGAACATTTAAACTTATACAGCCACACACAACTATCAAGCAATGGAATGCATAATGCTCTTCATACAACAAATCATCAACATTTTAAAAAATTAACACGACTGAAGATGAAACGAGAAATTGAAACAACCTCTCAGAAAAAAAAAGACAAAAGGGAATAAGAACCCAAGCTGAAAAAAATAATAAAGAAAGAAACCCATAATGCAACTAAAATGCAGTGTTTGTTTCAAGGTTTTTTTTAAAATTAATCATCCCATAAAGGGCAATTACAAGTGTTTGTTATCTGAATAATATAAGACATGTCCCTCTTGTGAAATATAAAAAACATAAATCTACAACAACAAAAGGCAAGGCGAGTAAATACTAAAGACATGTTCATTCAATAAACAAACAATAATAAAGTATTTTACACAGCTGCTATATATTGCTTCGGTTTCTCAGATCGCCAACAACAAACACCAAGATATTACAACAAAACAACAATAAAGTAGGGGGAAAAACAAAACAAAAAAACACTTTTCAAACCTCATTCTCAGGGTAAAAGATCAGAAACACAGATGCAGATCTAAAAGTAACACAATTCACCACATCGAAATAATTCTTTAAAATAAAAAAAAAGGGAAAATGAGAATTTTTCAAAAACTCACAGAGAGGTATGAAAATACTTATAGCCCTTTAAAAAAAAAAGTGAAAGTGTAGTTTATATATATATATGTGAGTGTTATTTTGTTGTTCCTCAGCTAGAGGTCCTTGGTTCACCAATGATGAGATTTTGCGTATGCGACCATTTTTGCCTCCCATGAAGGTAGCCGCATTCCGATTTCAGGGATGTATGCTGGGTATATTCATGTTTCCATAACCCACTGAATGGTGACATGAACAAGCGCTTCGAAATTTGTTTGCTTTACAAGATTCAGCGCTATACGAATTACCATACATTATTTTTTATGAATTACAGGATCTTTGATGTGCTTATTTGATCTTCTGCATGTCTATACACAAGGGAATTAAGGCACTGGCAGGGCTGCACTTGAAGCTGACCTCAAAGATCGTAAAAATCCCCACCCTTAACTCATCAGATGCCACCAATATTCGAACCTACAACTTCATGGACTCATGGGATTGAAGTCTAACG
Source organism: Rapana venosa (assembly GCA_028751875.1). NCBI lineage: Eukaryota > Metazoa > Mollusca > Gastropoda > Neogastropoda > Muricidae > Rapana > Rapana venosa. The sequence continues at coordinate 47,848,921 of CM054138.1, forward strand.
GTCTTATCCACTCAGCTACAGCGTCCGTCGGTAGTGATATGAAAATATCCAGGTCAACTGTACACAAATTTCATTTTAACACAAATATTTCTGTTTCTCCCCCAACTCAAAACATAAGAACTCTCATGAAGTACACAACATAAAATGTCAATGCATCCTCAAAGGGTGTTGAAGAAAACTGTACAATGAACACTGGTTTAGTATAATGTAAAATTTTGCTGTAAGCCTACACTGTTCCACTGTTTGATATATATCATATAAAGAAAATTGTACAATGAACACTGGTTTAGTATGATGTAAAATTCAGTTCTACATCTACACCGTTTCAATGTTTGAAATTATATAAAGAAAACTGTACAATAAACACTGGCTTAGTATAATGTAAAATTCAGTTCTACATCTACACCGTTTCAGTGTTTGATATTATATAAAGAAAACTGTACAATGAACACTGGCTTTAGTATAATGTAAAATTCAGTTCTACATCTACACTGTTTCAGTGTTTGATATATATATTATATAAAATATTCCTCTAAAAAAAAAAAACCACTCTTTAACACACATTAAAAATTCTTCTATGAAACCATTTGCCTCTTGTGACAGATTACATACACATGTACTGTGTACTTCACGTCACTTTAAAAATGCATAGATAAAAAAAATTATTTATTTCCTGAGACAACACAATACAGGAATGCACATTTCAGGAACTAGAGTAACTACTGACGACATATGGTGCGTATCTGGTGTAAGTCAAAATGCTAAAAGGACTAGTTACCTCACAACTTTTTCAAAATGAAACGAAGCCTGAATCATCCACAGGCAAGTGTAGGTCTTTTGTTGGTGAGGCTTTTTTTGTGGTTTATTTGTTTGTTTCTGCTAAGATCTTGTTTGTTTTTGCCAAGATCTTACCACTGTTCAATGAGATCTTGTGTACAGATTCTTTACAATGCCTCTTACAGCAGCACAGGGGGAACAGGATAACCTGGTGGTTAGAGTGATGCGCTCATGATCTGCTGACCTGGGTTAAAATCTCGTTCAAGAGGATTTTTCCTCTGGAGGCAACATCAGTGCCAACTCCACTTGTCCCCAAAATCCTTCAGATCAGACTGTAAACCAAGGTCCTGTGTGCGAACGCACGCAGAACATCTTGCACACACGTTAAAACCTGTTCCGCTTTTTGGGTGCTGGTGGGAATGGATGACAACATTTACAAAGTTGCATACACAGGGGTATTGGATGTAAAAAACACACAAGTGCTTATTCCATTATCCTCAAAATAAAATGAATAAATAAAAGAATAAATAGATAAATAAACAAAACATGAGGGTCTGCTCATTTTGAAAGAGGTTTTGTTTTCTTTGTTCATGTCCTCGTTTAGTCTGTGTCCAATACTCATGCACGTTTCATCAGTTCCTTCTTTCTTTCTTTGTTGATGTCTGATGACCAACAATTATGTACATTTCACCTGTACAACCTTTTCCACGCTCATCACAGAATGATGTATTTCATGGCACTGTTTCATCCAGTTTTGACTATATACAACAATGAACAAACCACTCATAATGTCATATACAATTCTGCACATTTTGGTACAGCTTCGTAATATACCTCTTTGGGGAGAAAAGGGGAGGAGGGCGCTTCTTGGGGGGAGGGGGGGGGGGTTTGATTTAGACATTTTCAAAAATAAAATTGATGCTTTATTTTATTTACCGCTAACATTTTTCATTTCAGCAGAAACAAATCTTTTTTTCTAAGGATTCAAAACTAAATGGTGGGTACTGGATCTATCGTGATGGAATTCCACCCATGCCTGTATTTTAACTTTTTAAAAAAAATAATGAAATGTCTTTAACAAAATGAAAAAAATTTATCAAAAACAGATTCATATTTTCCTGAAAGTAAAATACCAGCGCAAAACAACAATGGTGTGAAAACATATTAATTTTACACATAAGACCCTGCTTGCAGTTCTGCCATTTCTCCCACTTCTTCTTTTAAATAAACAACATTAATGTGCAAAGACTTGGTCTTGATCAGGGTTTGGGGGGCAGATGCGCATAATTTTGAATATCGGTGGACAAATAAATGGAAATCAACTGACTGACCAACAATGAATGCTAGAATATGCAACTCTTGAATAATACTTTAAAAAAGGTAAAGGAGTCCCATAACCTGTAAGGTCGTAGGGGAGCAAGGCGTCAGAGACCTCACTTCTCTAGGGCCAGCATATTGAGGGCAGCGCCCATCTCCTCTCCCTCGCTGCTTTACCTTCCCTGACCCTAAAGAGGGCAGGTACCCATTTTACAGCTGGGGGAACTGTACTGAAGCCAAGGCGCCCAAACAGTCACCCATCCAAGTGGTAACCATGCTCGACGCTGCTTAACTTGGCTGGGAGAAAGCAAGTGCTCCGACCACTGAGCTATCCCGTCCCCTAACAATACTTTAGTACACACACAAAAAACATAAAACCCAACTCTTTCGTAACAAGATCTAACAAGTGAACAGTAATAAAACATTATGCTTAACAATAATGAACACAAGGAAATATATTCCATTAAAAGATAATGCCTTTAAAGTCCATAATAATCATAATAAAGAACCAACTGGACTATGCAATAATGCTGTGAAAAAAATTACACATCGATATAGGATCACTGAAGATTGCGGATGACAATGACGAGGTAAGAATAGGTATGTAATCTCTTAGCAACTTGCCATATTAATAAATGATCAACAGTTATGCTGTGACCACATATGCAAAAAAAACCAACCCACCATATTTCCAACATACTTAGTCTTAAAACAGTTCAATTTCCATCTGCAGACCTCAGAACACAACAATGGGGTAAAAACACATGTACACATAAGACCCTGCCTGCCTGCAGCTCTCTAAGCAAGTGAAACTTGGAAGCTGAACCCAATCAACACATCAAAATGAGGAGCGTGAACACCCTACAGATTTCAAGTCCCTGCCTTGTGGATACCCTTGAGTATACACATCCCTTTTGTGTGTATGCTTTAAAAACATGAGCCTGTGAAAACAGATCTTTATGCCTGTGTATATGATTGATATGCGGGCAGTATCACTAGTTCTAACAATCTACGCAAAAATATACATCGCGCTATGAAAATAAAGCCAACAGAAAGCACAATGACAAGACTTTTTTTCAACAAAATCAAAACAACAAATTTACATCAACTGCAACATGAAAAAAAAACCAAAAGCGTAGATCTACAGTTTGTTGGTAGAAGGTCTGGGACCTGGGTCAGAAATAACTGCCGGCAAGAGAAGCTTTACACCATCTTAGTTCTGATTCAACAGACCTCGCACTTTTTTTTTCTTTTTTTTTACATATTTTGTACAAGTCTTTGAAAAGACTGGCACAAAGAGAGGTTGTTTTTTTAAAAACGGAGATTTTCCAACAACAAAAAGGCAGGGGGGGGGGGGGGGGGGGGGGGAGAGATTTCTTTTTTCATACCATTTCTCCCACTTTTTCTTTTAAATAAACAATATCAATGAGCAAATGCCCAAGTATGTTTGTGTGGGGAGGGGTTGTTTTTTTAATCTGCCAGATTTTCATAAAAATCGTGGGATTTTTTAGATGTGAAATTCAATCCTCTGCGAACAAGACTACTCACACAAAGGGCGGTCCAGTATTTGCAGGTCTTTTCTTTTTTCTTTTTCTTCTTTTTTTGTTGTTGTTCCTGAGCTAGAGCTGTAAGGTTCACCACGGTGAGATTTTTTTTACCGTATGTGACTCTTTTGTTTTTCCACCCCCACCATTAAGGTAGCCGCATTCCGACTTCAGGGATACTTGAAGGTGTGATCTTTCAGCTGGTCTGGGAGATGCTAAAAGATCAGCATCATTGACCCACCAAGCACAGCTAAAAAGAAGATCCAAACAGGAGACCTCAAGGCATGGGTCAACCAACAAACAGCATGCATATCCAGCATTCATAACTCTGTCAAGGGTCCCAAGCCCCGGTGCTAAAATATTAGTGCGGTCTTTCCTTTAACTGAGTCCAAAAGCAGTCAGTTCCTGCTGTGATTAGCACCAGCTGGCCCTAGATGGGCTGGGATGGGATGGATAGCAGCTGAGAGCAGCTGAAAGTGGGGGAAACTGACAGCAGTGAACTTGGTAATGGACCGCTTCTTTGGTCACATACAACTGAGAGCACAACAGCATGTCAGGTCATTCACACAGAACAAAAACTCGCTATTACAGAATGTAGTAGGAAGAAATAAACAGATAAAAGTGCACAGTTAGCTTAAACATGAATACTCATGTTACAGGCAACAACAAGAAATCATATCGGTCAACAACAGCAACTACTTTTGCTCCTGAATGATGAAGCACGAAAATTTATGTTCATCTCATTCTCACTCTTATTTTCTTTCTTTTCCACGAATGAACACAGACACACACACACACGTTGGGAAAATTTGATCAAACATTATGAGACAATAATCTTATTCTGGAGCTTTCATGGACCCTGGAATTTAACTTGCGTTTGTAGATAAACACACACACACACACACACACACAAACACATTGGGAAAATTTGATCAAACATTATGAGACAGTAATCTTATTCTGGAGCTTTCATGGACACTGGAATTTGACTTGTGTTTGTGGATAAACACATGCACACATGCACGTACGCGCACACACACACACACAATCCAGGTTATGAAAATTTGATCAAATAAATTATGGAAAATTAATCTCTGGAGCATTCATGGAAATTGAAATTTGACCTGCATTTGTGCACACACACACACACATCATGAACGCTTGATAAAACATTACGAAACATTAATATTACTCTGGAGCATCCATGAAAACTGGAATTTGGGACTTGCAGTGTGTTCGCACGCATGCACACACACACTCACAAACACACACATTCACACACCCTAGCACAGGTCATAAAAATTTATATTTAAAAAATATATATATCCCATGACAGAGGAGTCAGTCATGACAATTGGAATTTGATTTGCATTTGTGCACGCACACACACACACACACACAAACACACACACACACATGACACACACACACACACACAAACACACACACACACATGACACACATACACACACAACACAAACACACACACATGCACACACACACGCGCGCGCGCGCGCACCACGCACGCACGCACGCACGCACGCAAACACACACACCACGAAACCTATACCATCCCCCCAGCTTCCAATTCTCCTCAGCACTCTCATAAACTTTGCAACCGGAATAAAAACACCACAGAATCGTAACACATCTACCACCACCACCACAACAAAAAACTCCACAATTCCAATCATCAACATAAACAAATCTTCAAAAGCATGACAAGAAGACAAACGATGCAACAATCTTCCAACAACAACAACAAAAAGCAGAAAATGCTCATGATATGTAACCAAAGTGATCCTCATCAGCCACAACAGCAATGTGAAACATGTCACCCTCCCTGCCACTCGATTAGAAGTCGGTGTCCATCTCTTCATCCATGGTGGTATAGGGCTGTGGGGCGCACAGCTCTGCCGTTCCCGTACGATGCATGTAGCTGAAACAACCAAAGGGGAGAAAGCACGATACAATGTATGAAGGGCGGGACAGCCTGGTGGATAGAGTCATGCATTCGTGATCTGCTGACCCGGGTTCCAATCTCACTCAAGGGGATTTTTCCTCTAAAAGTTAACATCAGTGCTGACTCCACTCCTCCCAACAATCCTTAAGATGAGATTATAAACCGAGGTCCCGTATGCGAATGCACGCAGAACATCTTGCGCGCACGTTAAAACCCGTTCCACTTTTCGGAAGAGGCCATTGTGTGCCGGTGGGAACAGATGACAAAACTGACAAACTGCATACACATGGGAACTGGATGTAAAAAAATGCATATGACTGTTTATTCCCTTATCCTCGAAATAAATAATAATAATATTAAGAAGAAGAAGAAGAAGAAGAACAACAACACAACAACAAGAACAAGAACAAGAAGAACAAGAAGAAGAAGAACAAGAAGAAGAAGAAGAATGATTGGAGTCAAGACAATGTCTCTGTTTACGAGATAGCAAAGTATTTTTTGGGAACTGATATGGCAAGACAGGACAAAAGAAAACATGGGAAGATAAGGCAAGACAAAAACAAAACATGACATGACAAGACACGGCAAGGAATAACAAGAAATGGCCTGGAAAGGCAAGACGTGATATGACACAACTTGGAAAAACATGACCTACGAGGCAAGGCATGACAAGACGACATGGCAAGACAAGACATAGCAAAACAAGACAAAATCACACACAACAAATACAATAATAATAATAATAATAAATGGAATTTATATAGCGCTGTATCTTGCACAGACATATCAAAGCGCTTGCACTCAACTCATTCTTACACAGTCATGCAACCAATAGCGAGTCATAGTTCTAACAAGTCCAAATGCACACACACACACACACACACACACACACACACGTTATACACTTTGGCAGGGTGATGGAATTTTTGGCTGTTGAAAAGCAGGGATAGCTATGAAATGAAACAGGAGAGGAAATTCTTAGGTTTGAAACAAATATGTCTTGAGGCCAGATTTAAAAGTCACAAGAAGGCCTTTGGCGAAGAGAGATAGGGAGGCCATTCCAAATCGATGGACCAGAAACAGAGAAAGATAATAAATACATTCCGATATGATACATTACACCATACTATTGCATACTTCACTCCACTTCACCCTACACCACACCCAACACCACACAACAACACTCCACACCACAACACAACACACCACACCACACATGGCTGTCAGTTCCCCCCCACCCACCACCCCCACCCCCACCCCACTTCCAGCTATTCTCAGCTGTTATCCATCCCATCTCCATCATCCCAGCTTAGTTGCATTCAGCCACAGCGTTAATCATAGCAGGAACTGGCCATTCTTGGACTAGGCAGCTTCCCCCCCTTCCTTTAATGAAACAGTTGCACAGCACACAAATCCAGCATAACTCAGTCAAGGGTCCAGGGCCCAGTGCTAAAATTAGCGACCCCCTTCCTTCCTTTTACCAAGCTCAAGAATGGTCAGTTCCTGCTGTAACTGGCACCAGCTGGGCTGGGATGGAATGGGACAGAATGGATAGCAGCTGGGAGTAGCTGAAAGAGGGAGACATTGACAGCTATGAGTGTAGTTAACCTGGGAGAGCGGGGGAAAAAAAGAAAAGGGAGGGGCGCATGGGGGTGAAAGGAAGGGACATGCTAGTTTTAGCTCCACTCTCCCCAAAAGTCCTTCGGATGAGACTATAAACCGAGGCCCTGTGTGCGAATGCATGCAGAACATCTTGCCCACACGTTAAATCCCGTCCCGCTTTTCGTAAGAGTAGGCCATCGTGTGCTGGTGGGAACAGATGACAGAATTTACAAAACCGCATACACACGGGGGTACTGGATGTAAAAAAGCACATAAGTGCTTTTTCCATTATCCTCGATATAAAAGAATAAAATAAAATACATAAATAAAAAAATTAAATAAATAAATAGCACAGAGCTCTTGACCGAGTTACGCTTTGATTTTGATTTGGGTTTGTTGTTTTACAAGATATAGCGCTATATCAATTCCATTTGTTATTATTATTATAATTTGAGTGCTGTGCGCACCACACCACACCACACCACACACCACACAACACCACACCACCACACCACACCACATCACCACACACCACACCACAACACACACCACACCACACAACACCACACCACACCACCACACCACACCACACCACACCACCACACCACACCACACACCACACCACACACCACACCACACCACACACACCACACACACCACCACACCACACCACACCACACCACACCACCACACCAAACCACACCACACCACACACAACATCACACCACAAACACACAAACAAAACCAACCAAACCACCAAACTCAACAAGCTGTGCAAGCAAGCAAGGAAGTAGCAGCAGAGGCGGCAGACTTACACCATGATGAAGAAAGCCAGGAGGGAGATGACAGCGGCCAGGATGAAGGCAAAGCCAGGGAAGAAGTGCAGGGTTTCGGGGTACACCGTGTTGAACAGCAGCGAGGCCAGCACCGCCATGACGATCTCCGACGCTGCCACCAAGCTGAACAGCCGACCTGCAACACAAATTATATATGTGTGTGTCATTTATCCCCGAAGTCAAATAATAAACCGAGGCCCCGTGTGCGAACGCATGCAGAACATCTTGCGCACACGTTAAATCCTGTTCCGCTTTTCAAAAGAGTAGGCCATTGTGTGCCGGTGGGAACAGATGACAAAATTGACAAAACCGCATACACACGGGGACTGGATGTAAAAAAGCACATGAGTGCTTATTCCATTATTCTCAACAACAAAAAACAAAAAAAAAAGTTATCTGAGCTACCTTAACATTATCCCTACCGTTAAGGGAGAGAACCCCCCCTCCCCTGGCTTTCTCAGTACACGTGCACTGTGCGCGTTTGTATGCTTCGGTAACCCCATAGTGGGTGATAGGGAGGGGATGGGTTAGTGGATGGCTGGTTACCTAATATAGCGGGCTACCCATAGGGAAAAGGTTAATGGTCTGTAAAAAACCAGTCATATGTGCAAAGTTTCACCATTGGTGAACCTCAGAGCTCTAGCCGAGGAACAAAAACAAAAAACGGCATCAAAAAGATGCGTGCGAATTGATGGAAAACTTTTTTGCAGTTGATTGTTAAGGTTTTGGTTTGTTTTGGTTGTTTTTTGTGTTGTTGCTTTTGTTTGTTTGTTTTTTTTAGGGAGGGGGGGGTAGCCATTATAGAATAAAGCCTGAGTCAAAACAAACCCAAGTGCATTTTATAAGTGTCAAAAGTTTTCGTTATATATTTCTCAGTTACTTGATACTTGCCTTTGAAGGTTAAGTGTGCATATTCTACTAGTTTTTAAACTTGTGGGTGTGTTGTGCAGAGACCACCATAGTATATTTTTCATTTTGCAAGGGAAAGAAGATGTTCTGTCTGTGATACTGGTTTGGGTTGGATTGTTTTGTATGTTGGTTTATCATATCCTGTTGTATTGTACTGCATTATACTGTATTATATTGTATACCAATTTCAGTCATGTCGCAATTCTCTGTATGAAATCTGAGCTGCTCTCCCCAGGAAGAGTCTATTGCCACAAGGATAGCATCACCTATTATTACTTTTTAAAAAATTCTCCTATCTTCTATATTTGTTTACTATCACTGTATCAGAGAAGGTTGTTTTTTTCCAAATAGAATTTTGCCTGGGATAACTCTCTTGTTGTCATGTTTTATTTACATGTACTAAATGCGTGTTGCACACTTAAACCTCAGTCGTTCTATGATAATAATTATAACAATGCATTTCTTTAACATACTGCAAAATTTTCCACTGGAAACTCAATGTGCCATCATGCTCATATCTTTCACATCATATACCATTTACCCAATAAGTAGAGGGCAGCGTATGCATGCACACACACACACAACACACATACATACACACACAAACACACACACACTCACACAACAGACATAACTCACACACATTGTATTTTGTTTAATATCACAGAATGTGAAAAGATGTGCAATTAAAGAAGATCACACACATGTGTACGCACACACGCACGCACGCATGCACACACACACACACACAAGCGCACATTTTGTCTAATATCACTGAATGTGAAAAAGACGAATTCAAGAAGATCACATACACACACTGTATGTTTGTCCGTCGTGTTCGACGATGACCTCCAAAACAGCAGAGGAGGCAGCTGCTGTTTCGGAAAGTGGGCAGAAATTTGATTATAGTGGAGATGCCTTGCCCATAGTACATCCCCACTCTCTCGGCCAAGTGGGCATAAGGACACTCAGCGTTGGAGATGTTCTCCAAAGGCCAACTAGCCCCCAGGGCTGCAGCACATAAGGACTGTGCAAGTCAAGCCTCCTAGTCAGAGAGTCAAAGTCGATCACTAAAGACTAAACTGTGAAGTAGAATTCCATGGGTGGGAAAGCCACTGATCATACAGCCTCTCACTTTGCTGTTGCCCCCAGCGTCAATCGTTTAATCAAGAACTGTGATAAAGCCCAGGCGCTGAACACACACACACACACACACCACACACACACACACACACACACACAAAACCTTCCCTAACAAGGATGAGACTACCAACAACTACCAAAAAAATCCTACAAAACATGAGGGAGAAACACAGACCGATGAACACTCGGGCACAAGACAAAACAAGCTGAGAACTTTGCCTGTAATTCTATCACTTCACACCATCCATGTGCCACTCTGACCTTGCTCGTC
>CM054138.1:47864282-47899282 GCA_028751875.1 Rapana venosa
CAGTGGGATAAAACATAAACAAATACAGTTGGGAAGCTCTTCTGCCAAATTTTGAATACAAGAATCTCAGAATATTTGAAACAAAATAACTATCTTGTCAGAGAACAAGCTGGATTTAGAAAAAAACATGAAGAACAGAGGACCACACCTATATCCTTAACAAACTAATATACAGTGCATTAAAAACAAAAAGTAATAGACTGTATTGTTGTTTTGTAGATTTTCAGAAGGCATTTGACAATGTATGGCATCAGGCTCTACTTGTAAAGTTTAAAAAATTGGTGTAACTGGTAAAATCTGCAATGCCAGTAATAGTAATTGTACAAATGCAACAGTTCTTGCAAAAATAAAAGGAAGGTACACAGAAGAAATTGTTGTAAAAAAAGGTAGATACATCAAGGCAGCACACTAAGTCCTACATTATTTAATGTTTACATTGATGATATTGTTCAGTTCCTTGATGAAAAAGTTTCACCATATATTACTGCAAAAATTCCATTTTTGCTCTATGCCGATGACCTGGCACTGTTATCCACAACCAAATTAGGACTACAAACTAAACTAGATAGTATAATGATTTATAAACAAAAATAAACAACACAAAAACAAAAGTAGCAGTTCTCACCAAATGACCCCCTAAAATTCTTATTCATTTCTAACGCGGAGAACATCTAATTGAAACAATTAAAAATTACTCAGGAGCATTTGGCAAAGCAAAGCAATACAGCAGTTTATGCTTTGAAAAGAGCAATTCATGGGCATGCATTTATTTGATTCATTGATAACCCCTATCTTAACTTATGGAGCAGACGTGTGGTTCACCATTTGTTTTAACGGTCAATCAGACCTTCATATTCATGATTATCTAAAGTAAGCCCCAATAATTTTTCCACAAAAATACCATTAACTGTAAGTGTTTCTGGAAAAATTTGGGGAATAGATAAAAAAAAAATTTTAAAAAGCATGACTTACCACTTTGGGAAAAATTGGGAGGTTTCCCATTACTTTAATTTCTAAACAAAAAGACACAAACCTTTGAAAAAATATTGTATGATTATATTCAAAATAAGAATATGATTGTTGGGTCAGCCGTTAAAATTTTGGTTAAAATTGGCTTTACATGAGGGGAAAAACACACACACACACACTACACACCAAACCCAACAAAACACCCCAAAACGTCCCCCCCCCCCCTCCCCCCCCAACACCCCCAAAACACACCAACACACACACAAGAGTCACCCACAACAAAACCAACGCAAAGCAGTCCCCAACACACAAGTCCCCCACACCAACACAGTCACCACAAAACCCCATGTTCAGAGGACTGGCCCCAAAATATTTTGTCCACACGTTTCATACGGGATACACGCGGCCCCCAGATATCACACTCATCTTTGATAAGTCCATGACTAGTTTCTCTTTTTTTTCTTTTCCCTTTTTTTTTTTGTTTGGCCTAATATAATTTTCCGGCAGGCAGGACCCCCCTTGCTCTGGAACCCATGTAACCCCTACCACCTGCACTGGGGGGAAAAACCCCCCAAAAAAATTTGGGAGGGGGGTGGGCTCCGCCGGGTTTGATTTTGCCCAAAACCCCAATACAAAGACAGCCAGAATTCCATCCCGGATCGGTCGGCCGGGTTCCCAAGGACGGCCTTCTGTTGTCACAGGAAGATGTCAAAATATGAGATGTAAAAGCGAAAATTGTCCCAGACACAACCCCCATCATTGGCCAGAAGTCGAACACTAAGAGCTGGGGCAAAGTGGAAGAACTGACCCGAGCCCAGAATCAGGGCAACCCTTGGGCCGCAAGTCAGGGGGAAAAAAATGGGAAAAACAACGCCCAGGAAGACCCCAAATTTATACAGGGGGAAACAGGAAAAAACAAAAACCGGGCGGGGGTTTCTGTTACAAGCACCGTGAACCGCATGAGCTTCCCCTGTTCCACAACTTTTACCATCCCCCTGAGACCCCCCTTTAAAACATAACTAAGTACGGGATCCCCCCCAAATCAACTGCACAGATGAAGCCGTAAAAATTTTTTGCCCCAAAAAAAAAGGGGTTTCTAATAAAACCCCCAAAAAGAATCCTCTTTGTAAAGGGGGAGGGAAAACCCCAAAGGGTAGGAAAGAGCATGGAAAGACTGGGGGGCGTTTGTGGGCCACATTGTAATAACCAATCAAAGAAAGGGGCTTGAGACCCTGGAGTTTGCCAGTAACAACCACCCCCACAGTAAAACCCCTTGGGCCCACAAAAAAACCAGAAAATGGACATGGCATACCCAAAGGGAGAACCCCAAACAAATAGTTTACCAGGGTAAAAAGGGGTTTTCAGTCTAGCGTTAACATGCACAGACACAAGTTTTCCAAGCAACTGGGAGTGATCAGTCTTGTGTGATGTTTTTCCGACTCTCTAAAGAAAATCCAAAAGGGGAACAACTCAGGATCAAATTTGACCTCAAAAAGCTGAAGGACCAGAGTATTAAAAAATTTTTCGCAAGGATGGGTGAAATTTCGCACCACTGTGTAACTAAAAATACACTGAAATTATAAAAACAGCAGTGACGAAACGAAACTTTTGGGGAAAGCCGCCCAAAAAAAAACCATGGGTAACCAACCCTACAACTATGCAAAAGCGAAGAGTTAAGAAAAGAAAATGAAACAAAAGAAAGAGAAAAAAATATAGGGCAGTCAAAAAAAGAATCGGGAAGTCATGACGGGGGAAAAAAGAGAAATGGATCGGTGAACGTGCCAAGACTTAAAGGAAACTCAAGAAAAGAATGCAAGAAAACATTGTGGGGAAAGACCTACTAGACGAAAAAGAAAAGGTTTTAAAAATCCAAGAAAAAAAGGGGAAATGTCCACTTGACCAGGTATTTTAAAAGATGGACAGAAAAATGCCCCGACCTGTAAACTATAAACCGCAGGGACCGAACCTTAATGACCCAAAGCAAAGACACGACATCACCTTCTCCCCAGAAAATGGGAAAAGATCGATCGCGAAAAAGGGGAAATCAGCAGGGGGACAACATTCCACTGAGGTTGGTCCAGTGGAGGGAAAACCCTATCAGGCCCTAAAGAATCTGCAACAAAAGGGGAGACGGGAAAATGGCCAACACCTGGGCCAGTCCCCCACATCACCCTCCCAAGAAAGGAATCTACAACAATGCCAATTTCCGCACAATCCCTCATATGTACCCCAAACAAGGCTGCTAAGTAATATTGAATAGCTAAGCCACAAGCAGGACCTTTTTGTGAGGAAAAGCGTTTCAGAGCAGGGGGCAGCACAACAGAAAAAATATTCAACCCAAAAAATATGTACGGTACCCTTTAAAATACAAACCTATACCACGATTTATGATTTAAGAAGGGAAATTTTACAGGGTGTGGGATGCAGCTTTGTGGGCAACCATGAACTTGTACAGCTCAATGCAAAGATGGTCATCAAACGCTGACAGCGAGGCCACCAAGGGAGGTTACTAAACAACAACATTGGAGAAGGTTTTTGAACAAACATTGGTAAGGGGAGGGGTTTACTCTCACCCCCCTTTTCAACATCTTCCTTGAGAGAATCATGGTGATGCACTGGAACATCATGAAGGATCAGTTTGCATTGGGGGGCAAAAGATCACAAACCTCCCCTTCGCAGATGCATTGAGGAATAGCAGGGTCAGAAAAAAAAGCTTTTTCCCCCTAACAGAAATTGGATAAAACCCCAAAACAAAGGATAAATCGTGCAGAAAGACCAAACTGATGCTTAACACCCAACGGGATTACACTGAATCAGGGAAGACCCGAATGGGAAAAAGGAAAGCTTTAATACCCGGGAGCCCTTGTTCCCACCCGGGTCCCAAACCAATAGTTGCAGGCTGCAAAACAATAACAGCTTGTCAAAACTAAACACCCTTGGAGAGATAAAATCCACTTATCTCCAAAAGATCAGACTAATGCCTCCCTTTTCAACCATATTTTTATGCGTGAATTTATGGCCTACTGCAATTTGGGGAGAAGAGTACAGGAGTGGAGAGAGATGCTTTCGGGAAAACCCGGCATTTTCCCCAAAGACCCCTAAAACGAAAAGGTGCCAAAAAGAATCCACAAACCCTTGGCCCCTTTAAACCTTCTAAGTCGTAAAAAGCGTAAAATTTAAATGGAGGGCATGTCACAAATCCCAAGGGAAATTTCAAAGAAATTTTTCAAGGATTCCAAGGAGGAAGAAGAAGGGCAGACAAGGGAAAAGTGGGAGGGTAAAACATGAAGGGAACCTAGAATCAAAAAAACCCCGAGAAAAGGGGAAAGAGGAAATGGAGGGAAATGTTGCTGAGTCTTTTAGGGTCCCCACGGTCGTCAGACTACGGGGCGATAATAAAATAAAATTTTTTGGAAAGACGAAAATTTGAAAACAACACACAACAGCACCCACACACACCAAAGTAGTATCTTTGTAAATCATAAAAATTTGTTCTTTAATAGGTGGCTTGATGAAAAAAAGCAAATGCATTGCTTATTCAATGTACCATCTGGAAATAAAATTTTGACTTGACTTGACACACAAAGAGTTACACACCACCACCACCACACACACACACAAAGAGTTACACCACCACACCACCACCACACACACACACACACAGTTACACCACACCACCACCACCCACACACACACACAAAGAGTTACACCACCACCACCACCACCCACACACACACACACACAGTTACACCACCACCACCACCACCCACACACACACACACACACAAGTTACACCACCACCACCACACCCACCACACAACACGAGTTTACACCACCACCACCACCACCACACAGTTACACCACCACACCACACCCCACACACAGTTACACACCACCACCACACCCACACACAACACAGTTACACCACCACCCACCACCACCACCACACACAACACATACACACACAGTTACACCACCACCACCACCACACACACACACACACAGTCACACCACCACCAACCACCACCACCACCACACCCACCACCACCACCCACCCACACCACACACAACACACACACACACAACAACCACACACACAACAAACAACACACACAAATCAACACACACACACACAAAAACGCGCACACACACACACACACACACACGCCACAAAATTCAACACTTACAAAAAAAGACCATCCACGTGCGCGTGGCCAGACCCAAGAGGACCAGACTGACCACCTTGGACATCACGCCTCCCATGGCCAGCGTCGTGTCGCGCACGCGCAGCTTGCGCTTCAGCAGCGGCAGCGCCACGATCAGCATCAGGCCTCGCAGGAAGTTGTCCACGCCCTTGAAGTAGCCAAACATTGTCTGCGACCAGGCCAGAGGCTCCTTGCGAAGGAACAGCAGCAGGATGTCGAACTCGCCTGCGCGAGGCACACACACACACACACACACACACACACAAAATATATAAAAAGAAAGGTATCTTGAATAATTTGCTGCAAAAGGTTTTAGCTGGAGGGAGGTGGGGAAGGTTTGGGGGTGGGGGGGGGTTGGGGGGGGGGGGGGGGGGGTTAGGTTTTGTTTGTTTCTCAACTAGAGCAGCTTTACAAAAAAAAATATAAAGAAAGGATCTTGAATAATTTGCTGCAAAAGGTTTTTAGCTGGAGGGAGTGGGGGGGGTGGGTGGGGGTGGGGGGGTGGTTAGGGGGTGTTTTTTGTTTTTGTTTGTTTCTCAATTAGAGCAGCTTCAAGGTTCATTAACGGTGAGATTTTTGCGTATGTGACCCATTTTTACCCACCATGAAGATAGCCACATGCCTAGACTTTGGGGAGCTATTTTTCCACACCGCTGGAAAGACTTACCCACCATGAAGATAGCCACATACCTAGACTTTGGGGAGCTATTTTTCCACACCGCTGGAAAGACTGAAAACGGTCCGTATTAAGTGGGTATGTTGTTAATTATACTGCTGTTGCATTGTATACGGTCGATATCATTATCAGAAAAGTACATCTTTGGCGAAGTCTGTTTTGTGACAGTTTTGTTTTTTTGTTTCACTCATTAACAAGAATAAACAACAAACAATCCCTTAAGTCAGAATGAAGCTACCTCATTGGTTGGCAAACAGTCGCTTCGGAAAAAATCTCGCCAATTTTTATCCTCGGAGCTCTGGCAAAGGAATGAAAAAAGAAAGCACCAACAACAAAAAAGTAATGAAACAAAGCAATAAAACATAACAGATATACTTTCTGGCTAACAGATGTTGAAATGTGTGTGTGTGCGCGTATGATTGTATCTATCTTAGTATCTATCTCTGTGTGTGTATATACATACATATATATATATATATATATATATATATATATATTATATATATATATATATTCTTTTTTTGTTTGTTTCATCTAAGAGAATAAAAGAAAAGCTCTATATACACACACAGATCAATATGTTCAAAGACTGATACCTATTTATTAATCAAGTTTCTTCCTGTGCTCTGAGTGCAACCTGTCTTGTTAGGTTTGAAATATGCCTACAGTACAAACTCACACGTGACATCTCATGTACATGTTGAAAACCCTGAAAACCCATCCCCCTTTCAAAGAATCGTTGGCCAGCAACATCAAACAGTGTGGATTGGATAACACAAATATACCCAGCACGCAATCTGTAACCTAGAAAGAAACAGGCTGCACAAGGTCTGACTTGTCCAAAAACATGACTGAAAGTTTCACAGTTAGGCCCAAGTGATTCCTCAGAGCATTCAATCAAGAATGACCACAATAGACCCTGCAAGAGACTAAATATATCATATGTTATTCCGGAGGGACAGGATAGCCTAGTGGTTAGTGTGTTGTTCCCTCAGTCTTACGACCCAGGTTTAAGCCACTGCTGAGACGCCTGTTTAAGGGTGGTTTATTTCCCATGGAGTTAACATTTGTACCAATTCCACTACCCGCAAAAGTCCTTTAGATGAGACTATAATAAACACAAGGTTCTGTGTACAGATGTACGCAGAACATCTTGCATACACATTAAAACATGTTCTACCTTTCGGAAGAGTATAGGCCTTTGTGTGGGAATGGATGACAATTTTTTTTTAATGCATGCAAAATGGTGTCACGTTTAGAATTATCCCCACAGCTGGATTGCAGCTACCTAAATGACAGGTACACAGTTGAATGTATAATAATACACAAAATCTCACCATAGGTGAACCTCGAAACTCAAGCCGAGGCACAACAACAACAACAACAACAATAACAAACATAATACTCTAATCAGCAGTTCCCCAAACAAGCAACATTTTTTTCCTCAACCCCTTTTTCTAGCCATCAACTCTTTTCTCACCCACGGTGCAGAGGAGAAGGAGGGAGATGGTCAGCACCAGCAGGAAGATGCTCAGGCGTACGCGAGGCCCCCTGGGCTCCCTGACAAACCGGACCATCTCCCTCAGCGACTCCAGCATCCACTTCCCGCACTGCGTGCGCGGCGCCGCCGGCTCTGGCGGCTTGATGTCCTCCAGCCAGGCCACCACGTACACCAGCGCCAGACACTGCAGCCCGGCCCCGAACCCAAACACGAACGTGAAGCTGGTGTTGTCCAGCATGACCCCGGAAACGAACACCCCGAACGTGCCCGCCAGGCACACCATGCTCTCCACGATCCCGATGCGCATGGTCTTCGATTCCGGCGCGGCGATGTGGGCGACGTAGCTGAAAACGGCCATGAGGGCGGCGATGATGCTCCCGCACAGTCCGTTCAGCACGAAGCCGATCAGAAGCCAGGAGAGCGAGGCGTAAGGGAAGAGCGCGTTGACGAGACTGACCAGGGCGTGGACGATGCCGCCAACGACGGGCAACATGACGGGAAACTTCCGCCCCACCTTGTCCCCGAATGAGCCAAGGAAGAGGAGGACGACGAAGCAGGCCGGGACGGTCATGGTGATGTTGCCCAGCAAGATCCAGTAGGAGGTGGTGGACTGCACGTAGTCGTTCTCCGGCGGGTGCTCCTGCTGGAAAGTCACGTTCTTCAGGCGGTGGCAGAAGGAGGCGTTGTACTGCTGGATGCACACTTTGTAGTACATGAGGGCTTGCAGCGAGGGGAACAGGAGGTTGGTGGAGAACATGTACAGGAAGAGGACCGGCTCCACCGTGATGTCGCGGAGGTTGAAGCACCACGACCCGCAACGGATGGTGCGGGATACAGCCATGGTGTGTGCAGGGCAGGGCAAGGGGAAGGCGACACAGGCTCAAGGGCGGGTGGGTGGAGAACCGCCGTTCTGAGGATCACGGTCCAGTACGATTCCGTTCACAACATCTGAAAACAACGTATTGGTTTAGTAGTAAAATAACAACATCTTCTTCTCTTACCCCCTTCCCCCCCCACCAAACCAACCCCCTCTTCCAAAAACAAAATAGATGTACAAGAATCTAAAAGAATGAACACCCCCCATCATAACAATACCACGTGAAAGAGACATGCATGCTGTTTACTGCTGAACCCCTACCCCTCCTCTTCCATTTCACACACACACACACACTCATGCATGCATGTGTGCACGCACACATGCACACACACATAAACCGAGGTCTCATGTGCAGAACATCTTGCGCACACATTAAAACCTGTTCCGCTTTTCAGAAGAGTAGACCATTGTGTGCCGGTGGGAACAGATGACAAGATTTACAAAACTGCATACACACAGGGATTGGATGGAAAAAAGCACATGAGCAAAACAAAATAAGTGTCAATGAGGCAATGTATTTTGTCTGACTCTCTCTGTGTCTGAGTGAGACAGACAGGCAGACAGACAGACAGAGACAGACACACAGATGGACACACAGACAGATAGATAGACAGACAGACAGAGAGTGTGTGTGTGTATGTTGCTTCGATTTTACATCTGTTTACTCAAAGTGATATTAGACGATGGGAAAGGGAGGGGAGGGGACATTTATGTTGATGGTTGTGTGCGGTAAAATTGTTATCTGTTGCTTAATATTGTAGGCAGTATACAGAAAAAGGCTAATCAATGATAACAACAAATAAATACATACAAAATGCTAAAAGGACTTATACCTATAACAAAATTGATACCCTATGTGCTTGCATGCATATGTGTGTGTGTGCGAGCGTGAGTGCGTGCGTGCGTGTGTGTGTGTGCATGCATGTGTGCTTGCATGTATATATATGTATGTGTGTATAATATTTGAGAATAAGACTAAGAACAACAATTTGTTTCTCAGAAAATACAAGCAATGATCTAGTAAAAACAAACATGTCTATAAAAGCACAGTCTACAAAAGTCTAGCCTTAAGAGCTTTCACGTGATTTCATCCATAGAATCAGAAACAATATATAACAGTTACTGGACTTTCCATTCCGTTAAGTGACCACATTTCAAACATCTGACTGTATGAGACAAACCTGTCGAACACAATCTTCTATCCTAACGAGAGACCACTGCCTTCAGGGCTGTTATGCACAAGCACTGAAAACACAACAGGACCACCAATCCCAAATGGGCAGATCTTGTTACGCTTTCCAATGTCACGCTCCGGTACAAAGTCCCTATATATATAATTACCAGAAACAGAGACAGTTCGAGGTGTACTTTATGCATTTTTTTTTATTCATTTGTTAGAGCTCTACTTT
Organism: Rapana venosa; assembly: GCA_028751875.1. Lineage (NCBI taxonomy): Eukaryota > Metazoa > Mollusca > Gastropoda > Neogastropoda > Muricidae > Rapana > Rapana venosa. The sequence continues at coordinate 47,873,920 of CM054138.1, forward strand.
AACCACGAATTCTTTTAACTACTGAATACACAGCTTTTTAAAAAAAAAATTTTGTTTTTTTTTGTTTTGCAGCAAATATAAATCAAAGTCCAAGACACAGCTGTTACATATTCATAGCGAGGTGAATTTTTTTTTTTTTAACTATGAAATACCCTTTGATCTTCACCTTCACATATCCCGTAGTCTGGTCAACCATTGGGGCACCACTAAAAGTTTTGCAACCAGCTTCCTCCACTTCTCAGCTTTCTGCAGTATATTATTCCAGTCCTGAAGTTGTCTTCCCATTGTGTTTTTTCTGTCTGCCTCTTTGTCTCACTCTTTGTACTGCAGTCAAGATGTTTGTGACGTGCCTGTACCATTTCAGTTTGTCTTTGGCAACTATTTCATATCAATTGATACACCCTCCTTAATATTCCAACAAAATCTTAATTCCTACATTTTCAGTAATTACTTAAGAGATCAAGGGGGAGAGAAGCAGCATATGATTTCATGAAACTTTAATCTGAGCAGTAACTCAAAAAAACAAACAAAAAACTAGTAAAAAGTCAACTACTAACAATATTCAATTAAGTCTGCAACCACATGTTTAATTTACTATCCATAAAACAATCACTTCAGCCCAAATGAAAAACCTGCCACTTTAACACTCAAACAAAGTGTATCATGTCTGACAACAATCCTCACTCAGTCACTATTTCAGTATTTGTTGATAAGTATCAACTCAAATTCAAAAGCAATATAAATCCATGAATAACAACAATCACACCAAAAACATACTGCAACCAAGGCGCACTTTGAGTACAAGCCACTTTTCAACATTTCAAAAGCACACACACACACACATATGTACACACACAAACACAAACACACACACACATTACACACCACACACACACAAACACACACACACAAACACACACACCACACACACAAAACACACAGACAAAACAAAAGCATATACAGCTTCAATGATACTGGAATATATACAGAAACTGCAAACAATGAATCATCCATGAACTGAAACAGGCTCAGCCATCCTTTACACCTACAACAAAACACTGCGCCATAGCGGCATAGGTAATGTCTATTATATATATCTATATCATGCCATGCGCCGAGCCCGTCGTTGTCATAGAAACGGTGATGTGGTTTCTACGGTCGCTTGCTCTCTCTCATTTTGTCAGAAAAGCTATTTCCAGGGAAAGACCAGAGCCTGCAAAAATCAATGCTGAGGATGTTCAACAGCATGTACCCTGCTCATAACAACTGAGGGTTTCTATGTTATTATCCTTCTGAATTACAGAGCCAGTTATGAAATTAGATTGTTTGTCTGCTACTTTTATAACGACTGAGGATTCTATTCAAATCATCTTTTAATGACAGTGTCAGTTATGAAATTATGTACTGTTTGTCCGCTATTTGTCTGTTCCATGTGTGTGTGTGTGTGTGTGGTGTGTGTATGTGTTTTTGTGGTGTTTTGTGTGTGTTTTTGGTGTGTGTGTGTGTGTGTTGTGTGTGTTTTTTATTTATTTTTATTTATTTATTCTTTTATTTCGAGGATAATGGAATAAGCACGCATGCGCTTTTTTTCATCCAGTCCCCGTGTGTATGCATTTTTGTCAATTTTGTCATCCGTTCCCACCGGCACACAATGGCCTACTCTTCCGAAGGTAGGTAATATTTACATAACATATACCTATGTTGTGTGGTGTGTGTGTATGTGTGTGTGTGTGTGTGTGTTGTGTGTGTATGTTACGTTTTGTGTGTTGTGTGTGCGTGTGTGTGCTTTGTTGGACTTGCTTTAGCATCAGTACTGCACACAACACACACAACACACACACAACAGTATACATACACACATACACTATACACATACACACTCACCCACATACACACATCAAACCCCCCCCCCCCAACACACACACCACCCACCCCCCCCCCCCCCCCCCCCCCCACACACACACATACACACACACACTGAGTCACCACACACACCACACACACACACACACATACACAACACGCACACATGCACGCAACACACACACACACAGTGACTCACTCACACACCACACACACATACACACACACTGTTTGCACAAGGACTTACGCATGCATGGATACACACTAAAGCATTAAACTAAAGCATTAAACAGCACAACTCAATACTCTAACTTATCTTCATTTTAGCCTTCACCTACCCCTCAGTCTTACAGACCATTGGGGCATCACTGAAGACTAACTAGTATAGATCAAGCAACCGGCTACAACTTACATGAAGGGGTGTTTTTTTTTTTTTAAACCAAAAAAACAAAGAATTCTTAATACTTTCACTCACTGCAACAGTGTAAGAAGAATCAGTTGATTCAGTTTAAAAAATATATACTGCAACACAACTCATTACTGTTTCATTCTTCCGCTGGTGCCATTAGGAAGCTGTCAATTGTTGTGTGTGTTGTTGTTGTTGCATGTGTGAGTGTGTGTTGGTGGGGGGGGGGGGGGGGGGGGGGGCGGGGGGTGAATGTGCGTGGGGAAATGGATGGGTGGGGGGGTGGGTTTGTGGGTGTGTGGGTGTGTATGTGGATGGATGGGTGGGTGGGTGGTGCGTAGTGCATGCATGCATTGTGTTTTGGTGCATGCTGGTAACACTGTATATAATGTTTAAATATATTTTATAAGACAGAAAACGATAGATAGAGACAGAGACAGACAGTCAGGCAGGCTCCTCTCTCTCTTTTCTCTCTTCCCCCCCCCCCTTTTAAACAAAACACCACCACACCACACACAAAAACAACAACAACAAACAAACACACACCGGTGAATTTTTGCACACACACATCACACACACAACACAAAAACAAAATAACACACACAAAAACACAACACACACACACAATCACAACACACACAAACTGAATTTAAGTTCACACACACAACCAAACACCACACACCACTTACAAATACACACCCCAAAATTTCACACACACACCACCCACCAACACCCCAATCACACCCCTCCAAACCCACCCCCCCCCCAAACCTCCCCCTCCCCCCCCCCCCCCCCCCCCCCCCCCCCCCTTAATGTGTCAAATATCACATTTTGTGAAGAGACGTAAATGAAATCAAACACATTCACACACACACACACACACACTGTCTCACACACACACACAATCTAAACAACACTCAGTCTCACACACACACCACACACACTCACACTACCCGGAAGTTACAGCATTGTGCTTAGGATCTGATGACCTGGGTTCAAGCCCCGGTTCGAGCCACCACCGAGGCGCCCGTTCAAGGGGATCTTTCCATTAGCACCGACTCCACTCCCCGCGAAAGCCTTTTACATGAGACTATAAACCAAGGTCCTCTTTCGAAGGGAAATGCACACAAAACATCTTGCACACACATTTAAAATCCTGTTCTGCCTTTCGGGAAGTGTGGGTCATTGTGTGCCAGTGGGAAGGATAAAATCATTACAAAACCACACACACACACACACACACACACACCCCACAAAAAGGACAGATGTAAGAAGCACAAGTGGTTATTCCATTGCCATCTAAACAAAATAACAGAGAAATAAAACTATTTTTGAATGCACCACACACACAGACAAAAACAAAAATCACACACAAACACACACACACACACACACACACACACACAAAGGACAGAAGCACAATAGTTATTCCATTGCCATCTAAAAAAAAATAACAGAGAAATAAAACTAAAAGTTTCACTCACAAAACACACACAACCACCCAAACACACACATCAACACACACACACCACACTCACACACACTCACACACACATGAGTCAAACAACACACACACACACACACACACACACACACACACACACATCCACACACATACACACAGTCACACACAACACAAAAAGAGTCTCACACACACACACAAACACACACCGCATTTTAAACACACACACAAAAAACCACACAAAAGTCCACACAAGTCACACACACACACCACATACACACAAGATTTTTAAATTTGCTGTGACATGACCCACATTTGGGACAACCATTCCCTTGTTGGACTGGCCAGGCAGCCAGGGCGGGTGCTGACCAGAATTAACACCTAGAGACTAGAGTGCAGCTCCAAGTCTTCTGAGACTGACTGCAGCAAAGAATGATACGGAGTAATGGAGGATTTGATAAAACAGTACTGGTTTGGGTTTTTTTCCTTTTCGTTCCTGGCTAGAGCTTTGACTCTGAGGTTCACCAATGGTACAATTTTGCGTATGCGACCATTTTTGCCCACCATGAAGGTTGCCACATGCTGACTTTGGGGATAATTGTTACATATATATAATCTGCTTTAAATAACATTCAATGCCGCATGATTGTAACACAAAAACTATCATCAGTGGGGGTTTTTTATAATTTTATACAGCTTTACTCTTGATGAACATACACACACATACACACATACCACACACCACACTCACATCCCCTCACTCACTCCACAAAACACTTACACACACACACACACACACACTCTTCACACAAAAACACTCAACTCACTCACACACACCACACACAAACACACACACACCCCACACACACTCACTTACTCACACACTTTTCACACACACTAAAAACACACCCCTTCCATTTTCGTCTAATATCACTTAAGTGAACAGACGTAAAATTGAAGACACACTCATTCACACACACACACACACACTCAACTCACTCACCCCACACACACTCACTCACTCACTCACACACTCAGGCATGCACGCACACACATGCACACACACATACACACACACACTCAAGTACATGCATAAATAAATGCAAGGACATGCACATGTGCCTTCACACACACAGTAACACGCTGTGTATCGATGGTCTAGATGTATCCTAGACAGCAAGAAATCAAGATTCGATTCCCGTTTGTGCCTGAAACTTTCACCCAATCCACTAGAGTGAGTGGTAGTCTGGAATGCTAATCTTTCGGATAAAACGATATTAAACTGAGGTCTCATGTACAACAGGTGGACGGGATAGCTCAGTGGTCGGAGCACTCGCTTTCCCCCAGCCAAGTTAAGCAGCGTCGAGCGTGGTTACCAGTTGGATGGGTGACCATTTGCGTGCCTTGGCTTCAGTACAGTTCCCCCAGTTCACCCAGCTGTAAATCGGTACCTGCCCTCTTTAGGGTAAGGGAAGGTAAAGCAGTGAGGGAGAGGAGATGGGCGCCGCCCTCAATATGCTGGCCCTAGAGAAGTGAGGTCTCTGACGCCTCGCTCCCCTATGACCTTATAGGTTATGGGACCCTTTACTACTTTACTTTACTCATGTACGACACACATTCTGCACAGGTAAAAGAACCCCACAGAATCAAGAAAGTTGTCCCTGGCAAAAATTCTAGGTAGAAAAAAAAAGCCACAGGAAACAAATAGTGAAATACACATGCAGAAATAAAAAGACAAAAGTGATGGGTGGCGCTGCTCTTGTGGCAACACACCCTCCCCAGGGAGAACAGCCAGAATTTCACACAGAAAAAATCTACCATGACAAAGTGGTAATTAAACTAATACAATAGTGAATACTGACTGACTCACACACACACACACAGTCACACACACACACAGTCACACACACACACAGTCACACACACACACACACACACACACACACCCACAGAGTAAAACACACAGTACACACACACACATATGAAATTAATGCACTATAAATTTCTGTGCGAATGCACAACCACACATGAGAATGACTCTTGAAAGTCCTTTTTATATCATGTAACACCTTTATGAGCATAGAGGATGTTGATATTGATACTTGATAGCTAAATAAGTAATCTAAGAAAATACATAATTATACATACAGTAAAAAAAAATTTTTTTAATTAAAAATTTAAGTAAGCTCATATAAAGTATGTTACAATCTAAGAAAATATATTCACTACTTAAATTATTTTTGAATAAGCACTGACAATGCCATTATCATTATAACAAACACACACACACACACACACACACACACACACACACACACACACACATACTTGTAAACACATGAATTCCACTTTAGGCTTTAATTTATACTTGTTGTAGTTGACCTTTGTGTATCATTTTATTATCATTTGTTATTATTATCATTTGTTATTGCAATATGTTTTTGTTGTTACACTTGTTATGTCATTATATTTGAATTACTGTTAGACTGACAATTACATTATGCTGTTCCCCATTATTGCCCTCACCACCTTCTTTTAGTTTAGCAGTAAAAGATTAGTCTGTGCATGTCGAAATTTCATTGGAAAAAAAATGAAACACATGCACACACATGCACACACATGCAAACATGCACACACAAGGCACAGGTATACTTATATCTACCTGTAGACATTGGTACAAATAATATATTGCATGCATGGACTATAATAATAATAATAATAATGTATGGAATTTATATAGCGCTGAATCTTGTAAAGCAACAAATCAAAGCGCTCAGATTTCATTTCATACCACTTTAAGTCACGGCAGATTTCTTTCCGTGAAATTCGGGCTGCTCTCCCCGGGGAGAGCGGGAGAGCGCGTCGCCACAAGCGCAGCACCACCCATTTTTTTCTTTTTCATGTCTGCAACTGTATTTTGTTTCCCTATCAGAGTGGCTTTTTTCTAAGAATTTTGCCAGGGACAACTCTCTTGTTGCCGTGGGGTTTTTTACGTGCGCTAAATAATTACGTGTAACACACGGGACCTCAGTTTATCGTCTCATCCGAAAGACTAGCGCCCAGACCACCACTCATGGTCTAATGGATGGGGGAAAATTTTCTGGTCCAAACAGGGTACGAACCGCCGCACACTTCAGACCCGGACTTTTCGCTTTCTAGACAGGCGCGTTACCTCTAGACCACCGATCCACCCACCACTTACATACATGCATATATACACATTTGAAGTTGAACACGTTCATACATGTACCCATGCAATGATGTATTCGACATTTTGTCTAATATCACTTTTTTGTGAAGAGACGTAAAACTGAAGACCAAACACACACCCGCTCACACATAGTTACACTACATTACATTTACAATTTACATACAGTATGCATATTTTATTAGTTTTGCCCATTCACCCAAACCCACACACACACACACAGAGAAAGAGCCAAGTTTTTTAAAGAATAGAATTAATAGTAACATGTACATCTGATTGCTCATTAATATGATTACACTTGGAAATAAGAAAAAGATCATAATCATCACAATTGTCAGTCTCCCCCACCCACCCCTTCCCCTTGTCTTTATTTTAACTCTCTCTCTCTCTCTCTCTCTCTCTCTCTCTCTCTCTCTCTCTCTCTCTCTCTCTCTCTCTCTCTCTCTCACACACACACACACAACACACACACACATACACACACACACACACACACACACACACAGAGGACACTTTGATCTTTGCCCAAGGCTGACTTTTTTCCTCTGTAGGCACTCCAACTTAAGTTAAGCAGCGTTGAGCATGGTTACCAGTTGGATGGGTAACCGTTTGCGGGCCTTGGCTTCAGTACAGTTCCCCCAGTTCACCCAGCTGTAAATCGGTACCTGCCCTCTTTAGGGTCAGGGAAGGTAAAGCAGTGAGGGAGAGGAGATGGGCGCTGCCCTCAATATGCTGGCCCTAGAGAAGTGAGGTCTCTGACGCCTCGCTCCCCTACAACCTTATAGGTTATGGGACTCCTTTACCTTTACTTTACCTAGGCACTCCAACTTACACAATCTCATTCATACATACTTTGCTCCCTTTCTCGCCCCCCTCCCCCCCCCCCCCCCCCCCCCCCCCCCCCCCCCCCCCCCAACTTTCCCTATTGTCTAATATCACTTAAAGTGGAAAGATGTTAAAGCCAAGAACAACAACACACACACTAACAATAACAAATCATTTTACTTCAAGGATAATAAATAAGCACCCATGTGCTTTTTCACATCCAGTCCCCAGACACAAACACACAGTGACACTCACTCACTGAGTCACTCACACACGTGCCTTGTGCTTTTATCATAAATGCATGCACATGTAATGATGTATGCCCGCATGCAACTGCCCTGTCTTGTCACACACACACGTGCGCTCGCGCGCTCTCTCTCTCTCTCTCTCTCTCTCTCTCTCTCTCTCTCTCACACACACACACACACTCACTCACTCACACACGACAGTCGACACACCAACACACAATGACACAGACTGACATTGTTGTGAGTGTGACACTGTGACACTGATAGCCACAACTAGGTCTTTCTGATAGGCCTAACCTACATTCCACGCAATCTATTTAAATGCACAACCATAGTGTTGGCACCAGCGTGCACTTTTAAGATAAGATACGACGCCAACGTACCGTAATCAATGGGTCTCTATACATCTGCCGTTGTTATATTGTAGGCACAGGCCTAATCTTTCACTGGGTCTCAGCGTGAGATAAGCTGGTAGCCTAGACTAGGCCTGCTCTTTCGCGCTCTGGTTTGGTTTATTTTCAAACGGATGAGTTTCCCTATTTTGTAGTTCTTGTTTAGGCCTAGAACAGAGTCTACAGTTCTTCCGGTTATGGTGCACTAAGTGCAGATAGGTACTTTTTTCTCAACTGCTGTACTTTTTCACGTTTAGGAAAGGACCAACCTGATAATCTTCAACAATTCTCTAGTTTTGTAAATTTTAAGGTATTTGTTGACAGTTTCTACTCAAGAGGTTTTGGAAATCTTTCCCAGCAACGGCTTCCTTTGTCTTCTTTCGATTTCAATCTTCAGATAAAATCTTAGTTTGTCGTTCTGCTTTTGTGTTTTAGTTTTTACACATGTCGATGAGCACGTGTGTGTGTGTGCGTGTGCGTTTGTGTGTGTGCATGTGTCACTCTGGAGAGAGGGGGGTGGTATTTGTGATTAAATTTGTGGGCTGAAATTAATTAGCCTTTTTTTCCCTATTGAAGTGACTTGTCCTGTATAACTGTTCCAGATCCCTTTGGGACAAAACTTTACTTGTGTTATATATTTTTATATTTGCATGGCCCAGAGTGTAGCAACATGTATACTGTTCAGATTGTTCCTGCCAGCAATTTGAACACCATATTGGCATATTAAGTTTGGACATATCATTTATACAATAGATTGTTCAATTTGTTGATATCTTTCTGACAGTAAAATGGCAGCAAACATCAACCCAGTGTTGGCTGATGAATACTTCAGGCCAGTGGAACTTGTGGACTTTTTCGTCACCAACCTAGGGGACAAAAAGAAGACAACAGAAGCTGTTAAGTAAGTCATTTCTCTTTCCTCCAACAGATATATCTGTGTACGTCATATTGTGCACCACTTCTTTCTTTCTTTTTTCTTGAATGCAAAATATACAGATACACATAGCATGCATGAGAGTGAGGTATAAAAAGAGGTTGAAACAGAAATCAGCCTTGAATGTTGCATTATTTTTGTGTACACTTTTCCTTGATATTGTATTGTATACCACTTTCACTAGTTTCAGTGTGTGTGACACATTGTGTGTGTGTGTGTGTGTGGGAGAGAGAGAGTATATAAATTCCATGTTGTGTACTTAAGAGTTTTAACAAGTTTAAATTAATGAAATATGCAATTTAATGTAAGCATTACACAAACTGAAGTACAGTAGTAGTGGTGATTGTGGCAGTCATGATCTTGTTGTTTATATATTTGGGGCTTTCGGGGTTGTCTTTTCGGTGTTTGTACTTTTTGTGTTTCTCTGTGTGTAGATTATTGTGATTAACCTCTTTTTTGAAGAGGAAGGTGGGGCTGTCATCAGTGAGCAGTGATATTATTTAGTATTACTGTTTTTTCCATCTAGCACATCCCAGCCTTACCATTCACAACAACACCCACATTGGGTTTGACCATTTTTACCCACCATTAAGGTAGCCACATTTGAATTTCGGGGATAGTAAACACAACACCAGTGTGCATACTTTTTTTTTTTAAATGTTATCGTCCATTCCTACCGGTATGACATGGCCTACTCTTCTGAAAGGCAGAACAGGTTTTAACAGGTGCACAAGATATTCTTCATGCTTTTGCACACGAGGCCTCAGTTTATACTAATTATAGTCCCTCTTTCACTTCGTCAAAAGCCTTCACTTGATTCCTTCAAATCCAGCCTCAAAACACACTTATTTCCTACCTGAGACTTTCCCCCCACATATCTGTCCCTAATTTTCAACAACATCTTTCACCTTCTAAGTGTTGTTCTGTGTGTGTGTGTGTGTGTGTGCGTGCGTGTGCGTGCGAAGGGCCGGCGCTGGATTTGAAATCTGTGCTTATGTTTAAGGGATTTTGCATCCCTGTAAATGATTGAGTGCGCGCTCGTTTTTTTTGTTTTTACAGATTCGCGCTTAAAAATTTCCCATAAAATTAATATTATTATTATTATTTAAAGGTTTTTTGGGGGGAGTGGGTCAGTATGATGAAATTTTTTTTTTCTTTCATCTCCGCTGGTGCCCTTGGGCGTCGGGGGGGGAAAACACAGAATGTCGCCAGGCGGGAGGCTTGATGAGGACAGGTCATGGGCCGCAGGGTGTCAGCCACGGGTCGCCCTGCTCCTGGCTCCTTTTGGTTTTCCCAGCCTTTTTTTGATGGTGTTGCCCGGGGGCTGGTTTGGGTTTGGGGCGGTTCTAGTGAGGTGACCAAACCACCTGACCCTTGTTGTTCGTTGGGGGGAATTTGGGTTTTAGTCCAACCTGTCTCGATCACTATTCTTGTCTGGGGGGTCGGGTCTTGTTGAAGCTTTTCTCAGGCAGCCATTTCAATGTGACCATTTTTCTTCAAGGCTTTGTTAGGGCCCATGTTGACACTGGTATGTGGTTTTGAAACGAAGATGGGTTGATGGGTTTTCCCTTGGTCCCTTTTGGGGATGCGGGGTTTTTTTGAAGGGGGGCGGTTGGTATGACTGCTTCGCTTTCTGGCATCTTGTTTCTATCTCTCTGTCCAATTTTCCATCTTCAGTGAAGGGTGCCAAGGTTTTTTAAATTCTTTGGTCGTTTCAGTGTGCCGTTGATGTATGTCCGCTTTCCTGGATTTCTGCTGACGACATAACTTCTGTTTTGGTGATAAATCTATGTCATACCTCTCCCCGTTTGTTGAGTTGGTCTGTGTTTTTCTTGAAGAGCTCTTTGTTCGATCTCGGGATGGTCGTCACAAATAATAGTTCGTTCGGGGCCTCAGGATCGGGGTTTGGGTTTCCTTGTAATCTGGTCCATGTAGAAGGAAGAGAAGGGGGGAGAGACGCACCCTTCCGACCCCTGATGTAACGGGAACCAGTCGGATGCCACGGCTTTTCCGGACTGCACCTTATTTTGGCTAGATTGCTCTGATGTTTTCAAGCAACTGCCCCTTCGTCGTATGCTCCAGGATCTTCCAGCTTGTCTCTGTTGATCGGGCGAAGCTTTTTCACAACAAATCTTATGAGGTCTTGGTTGATTCGAGGCTCTTTCACAAGCTGTGGGAGTCGAAAAGGATCTTGCACCCTTTTCCTTTTCCCAAAAGCCAAACCATTGCTCTAGGTGTTCGCTTGGTTTTGCGCGCTGTTCCAAAACTTTCAACTTTTTCCCCAATGGCTCAAAAGTAAAAAGCCCTGTAGGTGCGCGTCTCTCTTGTCCCCTTTTTCTTCCAAATTGGCACCACAAATTTGCTTTTGCCAGTCCATTGGTACTTTCCTCTTTCCCCATGCTTTCTGAAGGAGGGTGACCATTAACTCCGTTTCCCCGCTGCAAGGGGGGTTCAGTTGTTATGCCGTCATCACCTCCCGCTTTGTTTTTGGGGCTGGTTTTAATTGCTTTTTTTTGTTTCAGCTTCAAGGATTTGGGGCCAAACGGGGTCTTTTGTAGCGGGTGGAATGCACGGAAGTTTGTACCCAGAGGGTTAAAAAGATCTTTAAAAAATAGTTTCCCCATTTTCAGAAATTTCCTCTTCTTTGTGCAGTGCCCGCCTTTGCATCATTCCTCGTTTTTTTGGTTTTTAAATGGCTCACCCTTTACTCTCATGTTTCACATTTTTAAAAAAAATTCCTTGGGGGGGGGTTCTTGAAATTTCGTTTAATTTTTCCCCCAAATCCCCAAAGATTGTTTTTTGGGGGCTTTCACAACCGTTACTATTTTTCTTGCGATTCTGTACTTGAGTACCCCTCTTTGTCTTGGTCTTGACCCAAGTTTATATAGCGCTTTTTTTTTTGATGGTTCCTTCACTCTTGGTTCCCCCAAGCTGTTGCTTTCTGTTATTACCTCCACATTTTTTTTGTCCCGAAAAATTCCCTTAAGGTGTTCAAGGGCGGGCCCTTGAAGGTGCCCCAGATTTCCCAATGGAGAGGTGTTTGTATCCCGGGAAAAGCCCTTGACACTGGGGATCTTTTCTTGCACTTCTTTTTCTTCCGTTTGAGGAGGGTTTATCTTTTCAGGGTGGTTCTTTTAGAAGTTGTTTTTTTTTTTCTTTTGGGTATGGAGGTAGAATGCAGGCCTGTGGGGCAGTGCAAGGTTGGATTGGGGATGGCTTTTGGTCTTTGATGGCTAATGTGTTCTAGATCTTGCAAGCTAAAGTCGATTTGAGATGAGATGTTTAGATCGTTCCCCTTTTTACCCGGTGTAAATTTTTGGGAGGCTCGTGTTGGAAAAAGGTGTTGGTGATGATCAGATCATGCTCTGCACATGTTCCAGCCGTGGGTTTCCCCTTGTAAATTTCAAGGGTTCGTGGTCACTGTGGGGTCCAAGATGTTTTGTCCACGGGTTTTTTCCCCAAATCTGCCTTGAATCACCCCTGAATACAGGTCCCTTTGTCAGGGGTGCTATTGATGAGGTCGGAACTCTTTATAGAATGAGTCTTTTCCTCTTCTGAGTACGAACGTTTCACTGCAATTTTCTTGGATATTTTAGACAATTTTTTGGACTTTCTTAACCCGATTTTAATCAGTCTTTTGAATATTTCTATACTCATGAGTTTTTTTGCTATGTCGGGTGTAGGATGAATCCCACACCATGCATTTCTCTTGGTCTTTCCCGATCCACCCAGAGAGAACAAAGTTTGAATGGATTTCTTTCGTTCCTTCTCCTTTTTTTCCTAGTGTCTGAAATGCCCTGATGGGGATCTTTCTTTTGGGCATGATCCCAATTTCTGGTTCCTTGTTGTTAGGCCGAGGGTGTTCCATGTTTTCCAATGTAGTCACTGTTCCCACCCATGTGTTTCCCTTGCGGGTCGTTTTTCCGTTGGTATCCGTCCCTTTTATGTCTCTTTTAGTTTTCTTAGGTTGTTAAAACCACTGTCGGCTTGTAGGCCCGTCACAGCTTCCCAGAGCCCCATTGCCCGCTTGAGTTTCCGTTTCCCACGACCCGGACGGGGGGTTGGATTTGGGAAACGAGAAATTTAGGGGCAGATTCCCCAAAAACGATGCCCCCATGGTGGGTCAGTCCCGGGGCCCAAAAAATCCGGACAACACTCTAACCCCTTGGGTATCCCACCCCCCGAAATAAGATAGTGCTTTGGTAACTGAGGCGTCAGGGGGTTTTAAATATTTTTTAAAAAGGAAATCTGCGAAAAAGGATTCTCTATATAATCGATATTATAACATTGGAAATTAAAAAATTTTCTCCCAGCTCATTCAAAATAGCGAAATTTATCCCCAAATGAGTATTGTGTAGGATTTATCCAATTTATTTATAACTATTATTGTAGATGATATTATATTATATATATATTTAAATATATATATATATAATTATATGATCAATAAAATTTTATTGAAGTTACCATAAACAGTTTTTAATTTTACTTGATATAAGTTGCTTGATCATCTGTGTTGTTGTTTTTTCTAGGTTTTCCCATCATCTGCAAAGTTAGATCATAAAGTAAGCTTTTGCTTGATTTTCTGAGGTTTTTTTAAGGTTACTTAGCGGCTCATCCTTTGGGGCAGTCCAGTTTTAAAGCGATTCGCAGCTCAGGATAGGGAAAAGGGGAGTCATTGTGTTGTGTGGTGATCTTAAGGAAAGTGGTGTTCACTTTGTTTGATCTTCCCCCAAAAGTTTGGTTGAAAAATATGATGAAGGAAAACAACAGTCAATCGTGTTTGAAGCGAGTTGACTTATCCTTTTTGGGTTTTATAGTTTTTAGTACTGTACAATAAACATGCACGCATGCATGCCCACCAACACCACACCCCACCGCACGCCACGACTAACAACACATCACCCCTCTCTCTCTCTCTCTCTCTTCTTCCCCTTCTCTCTTCTCCTGTCCCTGTTTCTCTCTTTCCCCTCTTCCCCCTCTCTCTCCCTCTTTCTTTTTTTTTTTATTTGAACGAAAAGAAAAAATTTTGAATTGTGGGGTTGTTTGTAGGGTATTTGTTTTAATGTTTTGTGGTGGAGGTGTTTTTTTGTTTGTTTATTGATTGTGTTTTGGGGGGGAAAGGTTTAATTTTTTTGTTTTGGGGTTTTTGGTGTGTATTTTGTGTGTGGGGGAAATGGTTTGGGGGAAAAGGTTTTTTTGATTTTGATTGTTTTTTTTTTTTTTTGAAAGTTGTTTGGGGGGAAAGGTAAAGTTTAAAATGTTTAGGTTTTTTTTTTTTTTTTTTTTTTTTTTTTTTTTTTTTTTTTTTTATTTGAAGAAAAAAAAGGTATAGTTTTTGGGTTTTTTAAAAAATGGTTAATGTGGAAAATTTTTAAGATTTTTGAAATTGGGTTTGCAAATTTATTTTGTCTTGTGTCATTTGAGAAAAATATGCTTTAAAGGGGGTTTATGGTCGTCTGGTTTTTACGGTTGTATGCCCCTAGTGAAGGAGGGTGAAAGCACACATGTGGTTCATACTCATCAATTGTTTAAAACCATATCTGGTTGTGTATCTCCAGACCCCTTGGACCATTATTAGGATATTGTTTTCCCGAAAGCATATCCATAATTTAAGAAACTGGAAAAATGTTTTTAAAAATTTTTCATCAAATGTCCGTATCTTTTTGAGATGGGTTTTTGCAGATATTACTTTGCCAGCGAAGAAAAGTTGACCCCTTTCTCCTGTTTCCCCCTTACTCATGCTAAAAAGAAAAAAAACCCACCCCATGATGCAGACACTCTTCAGAAAAATCCATGCTCGATTCTCCAGAATACTGTATGGCTCAGCAAAAAACAACCACATCAGCATGTGAGAGACAAGAGAACACCAGTTCAACAAGATCGGGGCTCTGTGTTGAAAACCATATTCAAAAGCCATGTGGGTCAGTGTGTGACATTTCAAACAACGGCAGTACTTTGACACCATCCAGCTGTCCTGCCAAAGATTCAGATTCCGTGCAAAGCACAGAAAAATCAAACAACAACATGAATCTGCACAGTGACTGCAGCAGATGCCAGCACAGGCAGGGTAAAATGTCAGTGCAGACTGTACTGGGATGTGAAGTTCCAGAGGGTATTTTCAGCAGACCCTATCTGATCAAAGTGCCATGCCGCGCTCCTTTGACTCGAAAGCAGTATGAAGAAGCCACCCTGTACTGGCCTGTGACATTTCACGAAGACAAAAGGTGAGTAGTGATAAAGTTTGTGCGTGAAATTTGGGGTGAATCACCTTTTCAAATTGAAATCATACAATAAAAGTTGGCCAGAATGGTTGCATATGTAAATTTTCACCATTGGTGAACCTAGGAGCTCTAGCCAAGGACCAAACAAACAAAAAAATAATTAATTTATAAAATATAGTAAACAAAAAATATTTTAACAGATGCAAACATGTACACTATCATGACTAAAGGGATGTCAACAGACGAAGAAAGCCAGTCACCTGCAGATATTCTATTGTGGCACAAGCATAGTTGTAGTAATATTTTCATCCAAGTTACCCCCACTGTGAGACTGTAAGGTTACCCAAGAGTCATCTCTTGTCATGGATCCTTTTGGCATTGGAGAAGGCAGTATAGTGTGCATGGAATATTCACACATTCATTCTCTCCCTTGCAAGCTGACTGGGTCCAACAAAGAACTAACCGAAAGCATGGTAAAAGATTATAGTTTCCATGGGCTTTCATATCTGATATAGATCAGCCTATTGTCATCAATAAAAATGAATGATAAGCAGTTGATAACTGGCCTGTATGCAGTCTCTGTCTATTAGTTTGTTAAAAGTATTGTGGTTGGTTTAGATTATAGTTTCCATGGGCTTTCATGTCTGATGTAGATCAGCCTATTGTCGTCAATAAAAACTTATGATAAGCAGTTGATAACCAGCTTGTATTCTGTCTCTGTGTATTAGTTTGTTAAAAATATTGTAGTTGGTTTACCCCAGATCATAATGATATGGGATATTTCACAAAGAGAGAGGGGAGAGAGAGCAAATTCTCTTTGGAACCTTGGATTTGATACCTCCCCTGCCTTCTCTTTTTTTTTCTTTTCTTTAAGATTTAATTACTGTCATACAAAGGGTATATTAATTTCACTTATTATTGCCAATCCATGAAATAGAAAACAAATTGGAATGGATCAGTTCATTAAGTATGGATTTTTTTTTTCTATAGCTGTTTTGTTTTCTGATTTTCAAAGCTTTCAAGTAATGATATTCATTATCACACATGCCTGTACTTTGTATGCACTTTTTTTGACTTACGCTAAAGTATAACTCCTTTATGATCTCATGAATTAACGATTATGATGACATGTGATGACAGGATATCTCGCCTCTTGACGAGTAAATTCTTCAGCGAGGCGGAGGTGAAGAACATTCAAGGTTACCTCGAGCAAGCCAAAGCCTTGGCGGATGTTGCACAACGAAAGGGACAAGTAAGCATGAAGACATTTCTCATATTGTGAACATGTTATGATTATGTCTGGAGTGAGGGGTTTGGGATGTCTTTACAGGCGAAGAGGGCTCTTTTGTTGTGTTTTGTTGTTTTTGAGATTTATTTTTGTAACTGTTTTCTGGTGGAGACATTGAGGGGGAAAAAGATCTAATGATAAGATGAGAACTGCACAAAGGGATCCTTTTACAGATGGTCTATGTTAATGTATATTATTCAACAGAGAACAAAGACCTGCTGTGTTTTTTGAGAGCTTTGGTGTCATGTCTTGTTTCTATTCATGAACTCAAAATGGGCGCAGAATGAGTTTTACTAAAGGCACAAATGTTTATAAAGCTAACGGTGGCAGGTTTGGTTTGCTTGGGGTTTTTTGTTGTTGTTTGGGGTTAGTTGTTTGGTTGTTGTTTTTTTTTGGGGGGGGGTTAAGGGGTGTACTGTTTACGCTGATCAGCTCCATCCCAGATTTCCAGGCCATGGGAATGAAGGGAACTCTTAAGCTCAAACCGGTTTTCTAGTTCTATGGGAATGAAGGATATCATTTTAGCGTAACCGGCATATCGGGCACATACTGACATTAGAACACACCCAGCTGTATGGTTTCAGGGCAGCAACGGCATAGTGATCGTGGACCCAGTGCAAAACGTCGTCATGGCCAAAGGTCACTCCCTGACCACAGACAACCCTCTGATGCATGCTGCCATGGTCGGCGTTGACCTTGTGGCAAGGTCACAGGGCGGGGGCATGTGGAACGTTTCAGGTAATTCAAAAGAAAGCAAAATTATCTTCTTCTTTGAACTCTCAGGCAGCAACAATTGTTGTCTGTTGTATGATCAAAAATGTGTTGCACTGCTGCAAAGCACTCAAGAAGTCAGGCCCAGCGCATCCGACTTTGGCATGAGAGAGAATTGTTATCTTTGAAGTCTTTCTGGATAGAGGTAGGAGAATGGACCAAGAAGGCAGAAAATAGACGTGAAGGAGATGACAGGAAGAAAAAGAACAAGGCAGAAACAAAGGAATAGAAAAAAAAATTCCTAGCACAGAATTTCCAGAAGGTGGGGATGCTGCTTATACTGACAACTAGTGACAGGTCACTGGAACCCCCATGAGGGGAAGCAAAATTATGAAGTTAATGATTGCAAGGATTGATGATTATGAGATGATAATAATGTAAATAATTGAATCTTTGATAAAGCATTTTCAAAATGATTGAGAAGTTGTAAGTGGTTACCTGCACTTGTTTCCCCCCACTACTATTTTCTCATTAGTGATAATAATGTAAGTGAGAAATTAATTAGGTAAGATAGAGACATGAAATATGATTAAAAGTGATAGTGATTTGAACTACAAGGATAGAATAAATGAACGATGAACCAGGGACATTTGAATAAATTAAGATTTCAAGAAGATCATAATCAAGAAATGAGGCAGGGATTTTGACTATGATTATTGATACGGCACAAGAACAACAACGTTTTGCCCCTAAACAGAAAACTATGCAGCTTGAAGTTAGTGATGCTTGTGGAGTACGTTTCCCATTTGGTTTTTTGTAATTATCATTTCCCTGTGTTTAGGCTAAAAAGGCAGCGTAGGAATTGCCGGTTTGAAAGTTAGTGGCCTTGACTATAATGAAAAGGTGTTATCTGGGTTTCCAATTAGTAAATGTAAAATGATTAATGATAAAAAAAAAATTTTTATTCAGCTGATAAGTGTTACAATAAGAAAGACTGTTGAGAATTATACAAGATTGCTGACAAGAATGCTGCTGTGTAAGCATTTTGTAACTCTGCCTGATTGATAGATCAATATCGATCAATTTTTTTTTTCAAATGAAAATAAAGAGGGAAATAAAACCAAAAAAATTCAGCAAATGAAAATAACTATGAGAAAAACACTTTTTCCCCCCAAGTACTTTTTTACCCAAAAGAAAAAAAGAAAACCAGTGCGAAAAGATTTCTATTTTTTTCTCTTTTTTTCCAAAAGAAATATGACAGGAAAAAATGTGTTTGTTCTTGTTACAGTTGTTACCAGTTGCTGTTTAACGTATCTCTCTGTCTTTTCAACTTCCTTTGATTTCATTAGTGTCAGGCATGCGTGTGTGTGTGTGAGAGACAGACAGACAGACAGACAGATATTCTAGGCTTAACTCTCAGAGGACGGCTGTCCGCTATAGCGGATTGGTGTAAAGCCACGGTTTTGGACGACTCGCCGCTATAGCGGATTTGCTGTTTGCAGATTTTTCACGTGGCGGCCGCATAATACTATGACTCGTGCAGCTAAACATAGCTTCGTGATTCTGTCCAACGTCGAATACAGTGCATTGTCAGGTGATTCCGTGTGTTCTGAGCTCTTTGTTCACAGTTGTAGAGAGTAGCCGACAGGCCCAGCATTTTTGCATGTGTCAGAAGCAAAATAGAAGGGATCAGATTAGGTCTCCATGACTGTGTTTTACTACAGTGAGAGCTTCAATTTCTATATATGTACTAACCCAGTATGTTATACATAAGTTCAGAAAATTTCATTTTCTTACTATGTGTTTTGTATTTTTTATGATTTTTTTTACTAACCATTACAAATGGGCCATCTGTGGGGAAAAGCAAGGGAGAGAATTGGCCGTCCCGGGTGAGTTAATATAGGGTATATTTTTTGTATTCCAGATGAAGACATGTACTTTCTGCCCAGCAGCGGTTCAACAGAGACAGCAGTGGAAGAGAGAACTGATGGCGCCAGCATCCAGGATAAAACAGGACCCTACCTCTGCACTGGCTACCACGCTTACCTGGCTGTGGAGCCCTGCCCTATGTACGTGCCTTGCCTTCACAACCTGCTTTCCGTTTCTGTTGGGGGAAATGTCAAGATTTTATGTTACTTGAATGGCTCTTTGTGTGTGTCTGTCTGTGTCTGTGTCTGTTCAATTTCATTTTAGGTCTCTTCACAAGGATAATTAGGACATTATTGTGGTACAGTTACCTGTGTGGCTGTGCGTATGTACGTGCGTTGCTCTGTCACAGCAGTGTTGTATGCTGTTTGGAAATGTAAATTATATTGTACAGTTGATGTTTTGTTTGCTTAAATCACTTTGCCCTCAAATCAAAGGCAAATTAAATCTTGAACTTGTGTGTGTGGGTGCACGCGCGCACATGCGTTTGTATCTTTGTTATGTGACATATGCTCTGTGTACAGTGTGTGTTTGTTTTATTTATTTATTCTTTTCATCCAAGGGTCAATGGAATTAAATTGAACTTGTGTGTTTACATCACAGTCCCCTCATGTGTATGCGTGTTTTTGTAAATTCTGTTACTGTTGCATGTTAATTTAATTTATCTCTTTACGAAGGGTAAGGAACAAGATTATGTGCTACATCAGATTCTGTGTATGCGTTTTGTCACGGGTTCGGTTTTCAAGTCACATCCACTAAAGGACTTTTGGGGAAGTGGAGTCTCACTGGCTGGTTAACTACTTCACCAGTTTTGGGGGTGGAGTTGTGAGTGTGCATGCATGGGAGGATTGAGCAAGTTCATTATCAAGAAATAGTTTACATATCATTAGTATGAATCATCCAATCTTCAGTATCTTGGAACAGTTCATATAACGGCCACATGGTCCTTACATCTAAGGATGATTTCAAAATGATCATGGCAAAGATGTAATCTTTTTTTTTTTCAAAGTTTATATCAAATCATGACATCATTTTGTATCAAGTTGACTTGATTGGAGTTTTGCATATATCATACATGGACAAATCACTGTTTCAGAAGAATGTGTGCAGGTTTTTTCCTTCCGAGTGTAAATCTCAGTCTCAAGTTTTCAGACTTGGGGGGAAGGGGGGGGGGGGGGGGGGGGGGGGGGGGGGGGCAGAAGGGGGGTTTGGGGAGAAGGAGTTGGCAGGATGGTCTGCTGTTTTGATTCTTGGTCACTGCTGTTGAAATTCAGAATAATTATAAAATATACTTCTTCTAGTATTACCACCACTTCCACAAAGTACTACTACTATACTAACACTGCTGCTGCTGCTACTACTCCTACTACTACTGCTACTCCTATTACTGCTGCTGCTGCTGCGACTACTACTACTACTCCTACTACTGCTATCTTTACTTCTACTACTACTACTGCTACTGCTGCTGCTGCTGCTGCTACTACTTCTACTACTACTACTACTACTACTACTTCCACTACTATTACTAATACTACTGCCATTACCACTGGTGCTGCTACTATTGCTGCTGCTGCTGCTCCTCCTCCTCCTCCTCCTACTACTACTACTACTACTACTACTACTACAACTACAGTACCACCAGTGATAATTAATCTACAGGCTATGTGTAATACACTTTTCCAGTTCTTTCTGCGCCGAAACAATAATTCATGACAAGTTTGATGGTGATTGTCATATCATCATACTTAACAATATCATAGTATTATATACAGTTTGATACCTATCGTATAATGTAGATATATATCTCGTTTCCCTCCCGACGTGAATGTTGCAGGTGCAGTATGGCTCTGCTGCATTCCCGTGTGTCCAGGGTGTTGTATCACCGCCCTCAGGATGACGGGGCCCTGGCCTCCCGATACAAACTCCACACCATCCCCTCTCTCAACCACCACTTCCAGGTCTTCCAGTGGACAGGCACATTACATGGTGACAGATGACCATTGCCTAGAAGGAGGAAGTCTTTGTTGATGTTTGAAAGTTTTATGGTGTGTGAGGGGAAGGGGGGGGGGGGGAGGGTCTCCACAGAGAGAGAGTGTGTTGAGTGACTTCTATGCCTGCGATTGAGTTTTGTATTGAAGTGTTCGGCGTATGCTGATTCTTTGTGAGAATCTTTTAAGAAGGCGTTTCATTCAGGTTTTGGCTCCTAGTCTAAGCTCTTTTTGTTGTCAGGTGGTATCAAGAGAAGTAATTTTGGGTTGTGACAGGCATTGCTATGCGCCACTGAAATGAGCCAGAAGCAATGCAGGGCCAGGTTTGGCTGGTAGCTTGATTGCAGTTCAAAATTAGAAGCCCTTCAAGGCTCTTCCTATCACAGCCTGTGAAAAGAATTCTAAAGGTGTGAGAATTTTAAAGGGTTTCATTCCTAGGTTCATGGTTTAGTGGGAGGGTTGTTTTGTTTTGGTTTGGTTTTTTTGGTTTGTTTATTTTTGAACAAAAGTTAGGTCAGTGTAAATGATTCAATTTTATACTTTACTGCAAATGCTTGCTCTTCAACAAGTTGTGGATGTGTTTTAGTCAAGGAAGGTGTTTTAGGAAGGAAGGTGGCAGGATGGTCAAGACGTTTGCCTGCCAACAAGTAAACCGTGAGGTTCTGGGTTCGATTCCCAGCCTCGCCCTTTCTTCCCAGTTTGACAGAAAAAATCGAACTGAATGTCAAAGTCCTTCGGATAAGACTATAAACCGAGGCCCCGTGTGCGAACGCATGCAGAACATCTTGCGCACACGTTAAATCCTGTTCCGCTTTTCAAAAGAGTAGGCCATTGTGTGCTGGTGGGAACAGATGACAAAATTTACAAAGCCACATACACACGGGGATGAGATAACCTGGTGGTTAGAGCGTTGAGCTCGTGATCTGACGTCCTGGGTTCAAGCCACCACCAAGGCCACCCCATTCAGGGGTGATTTTCTCTCTGGAGTTAACATCAGTGAAGACTCTTCCCCCCTTCCCTCCTCTCCCCCCCCCCCCCCCCCTTCCCCCTTGACTCCAGTACAACAGAAGATGAGGCAGCAAAAAAGAATGAAGCAGACATCTGTTTTGTCAAAGTGCTACACAGAAAGTTGTATATACTTTTTTTTTCGTTCCTTGGCTAGAGTTCTGAGGTTCAAATTGATGAGATTTTTGTATATGCAACTGTTACACACACACACATACTCGCGCACACACACACACATACACACACACACATTTTGGTAGTCAACTTTTGAGGATGGTGTCTAAACACAACACCTGTGTGCACACGTTTTCGAAATTTTGTCATCCATTCCTTGCTGGCATAAAATGGCCTACTCTTCCGAGAGGCTGAACAGAGATATTTTAACATGTGTGCAAGATGTTCTGCGTTCATTCGCATGTGAGGTATTGGTTTATAACCTCATGTGAAGGACTTGAACATTCAGTTTGATTTTGTCGTCACACTGAGAAAAAAGGGCAAGGCTGGAATTGAACCCAGAACATTACAATTTACTTGTGAGGTAGGTGAACGTCTTAACCGCCCTGCCACCTTCCTTTTGGGTGTAATATGATATGAGGACCAAGATGAGACTGAAGCTTGAAAATATGTGATGTTCAGGATAATGATAATTGGGCATTGAAAGCCAAAAATGTGTCAACAATAAATCTCTCATTGGTATTGCTAACGCTTTACACACAAATTATGCTTATTGACAACATATTTTGGTTGGATCTAAGAAATAATAAACGGTTTTGAACATGATTGAACTCTCATTGTGTGTATTTTTTCATTATAGAATCTGAATGGATGTTGTCAGGTTTTTGTGGTAAAGAGAGGATTTTGTATGTGCATGTGTGTATATGCATGCAAAGAGTTTGGTGGCACACACACTCACACACACACACACACACACTCACTCACACACACACTCACACACACACACACACACACTCACACACACACACACACACTCACACACACACACACACACACACACACACACACACACAGCAAAACCAATGACAAGGACCAAGAAAGATGGTTTGGCTGACTTCTGCTCTTTCTTATGAAACTTTCAGAATAATCTGATGTTCAGCTTTAAAAAATAAAAAATTAAAAAAAGGCAGGGTGGGGGTGATGTTTCATTTTCTTTATTATCTCAATTTTCCAAACATTACATCACAAAATCACAGTTTTTCTTATTTTGTTTCTTTTATGAGCAAGTACAGTGCTTTTTTTTTTTTAAAGTGAAGGTGTTTCGTTTTCTTTATTGTCAAATTTTATCAAACATTACATCACAGAATCACCATTTTTGTCTCTTTTATAAGCAAGTATGGTCCTTTTTTACAAAAAGTGAAGATGTTTCTTTTTCTTTTTTATCTAAATTTTCCAACCTTACATCACAAAATCACTTTTTTTTATAAGCAAATACAATGCTCTAAACAAAACAGTGAAGATGTTTCTTTTTCATCTAAATTTTCCAACCTTACATCACAGAATCGCTTTTTTATTCCCCCTTTGTAAGCAAATACAATGCTCTAAACAAAAAAGTGAAGGTGTTTCTTTTTCTTTTTCACCTACATTTTTTCAAACATTATATCACACACAGAATCCTTGTTTGTCTCTATTTTTTTTCTTTTTGTAATGTTAAACAGTTCTAAACAGGTTTTTTCTGTTGGGCTGTCCCAGATCCCAGCATTTTCCTTTCTGTACCATGCATGTTTGCACCCAGCACTTGACAATACACACATCTGCATATCCTGTGACGTTTCCTGTCAGTTTTGCACTCTGCATTTAATGAATGTGACATACGTCATGACCAAGTTGTAAGTGCACTGACAGACATGATGGATGCATGGCTTGTTGTGTCATGGTAACCTCAGAGCGCTGTCTCATAGCAGGCCAATGCACTTTTCCCCAGTGAGTGTGAATTTCTTTCAATTCAAGACACATACAGACATCGACAGTATTGTATGCAGTTCAGTTCACATGTAGTCATCATCATTAGCCATTACACCCAGCGGTGTGTAGGGCAGCAACAAAGCGCTTCCACTCCTGCCTATTCTGGGCCAACCTAGTCACTGAAGTTCACATGTAGTATAGAAGGCATACAGTCAGTCTGCTGGCAACAGAAATCAAACAGAATTGTATATATGTGTAAAAAAAAAAAATATTTAAAAAAAGGTAAAGGTGTTCCAAAACCTAGAAGGTCGTAGTGGAGCGAGGTGTCAGAGACCTCACTTCTCTAGGGGCCAGGAAATTGAGGGTGGCGCCCATCTCCTCTCCCTTGCTGCTGTGCCTTCCCTGACCCTAAAGAGGCAGGTACCCATTTACAGCTGGGTGAACTGGGGTACTGTACTGAAACCAAGGCACGCAAACAGTCACCCATCCTAGTGGTAACCACGCTCGATGCTGCTTAACCTTGGCTGGGGGAAAGTGAGTGCTCCGACCACTGAGCTATCCCGTCTCCATCCCGTACATATGTAAGGTATGATAATATGAAATACTGAACACTGAGAAGGATAACAGCAATAAGAACCAGAACAGCAACAGCAAAAAAAAAACAAACGAATGACAATGATGACAACAGTAATGGATGACAACAATTGGAAAAATTAGATAAGAAATGACAAGGAACTTGTGGATCATGATAACCTGAATACCTGTATCACTGAGTTTGCCCATGGCAAAGATTAAGTATATATATATATATTATATATATATATATAATTATATATATATATATATATATATATATATATATATATATATATATATATATGCCTATACATCTTGTGGCCTCTCTATTCTTGTGATTATTATACTTTACATCTTTTGATAATGTCTTTTGCTCCCAGTGTGAAA
>CM054138.1:47909282-47926782 GCA_028751875.1 Rapana venosa
TGTACACAGCTATTCTGTTGCCGCGTGCACATGTTAAAGAATGAATAATCTACCGTTCAGACAAACCACCGTTCCCCCGTTGTTGTGTCTTTATTTTCTGGTCCATCTATCTGGAATGACCTCCCTCTCTCCCTTCGCCAAAAGCCTTTAGGACACTTTCTTCTTCTACTTGTTGTTCTTCTCCTTGTTGTTGTTGTTGTTGTTGTTGTTGTTTTGTTCTTCTCTCTTCTTCTTCTTCTTCTTCTTCTTCTTCTTCTTCTTCTTCTTCTTCTTCTTCTTCTTCTTCTTCTTTCTTCGTCAAAAGCTCAGACAGCAACTATTGTTGTCCGTCATATTCATGAACGAAAATGCGTTGCGCTGCCGTTAAAGCGCTTGAGAAGTCAGACCTAGTGCATCCGACTTCGACAATGGAAGAGAATAAAATTATTGTTATATTTCAAGTCTTTCTCGAAAAAGAAAAAAAAAGAAGGCAGGAGAATGGGTCAAGAAGGCAGAAAACAGACAAGAAAGAGGAGAAAGGAAAAATTAATAAGGATCACAAGGCAGAAACAAAGAGGGGGATAGAAAAGAGGGAAATCCTAGGACAGAATGTCCAGAAGGTGGGGATACCATTTCTACTGACAGGCTCCCAGCATCCCCAAGGGGGAATATGACACTTTCAAATCCAGCTTCAAGAGGCTTATTACTGACCTAGGATCAAGAGGCTTATTACTGACCTAGGACCAAGAGGCTTATTACTGACCTAGGACCAAGAGGCTTATTACTGACCTAGGACCAAGAGGCTTATTACTGACCTAGGATCTTCCCTCATCGTGACACCTGACCTCTGTTCCTACTTTCGGTCAGCCTCCTCCATTTCCCTCACCTGGTTTTAGTGCCTTACTCTCTCTCTCTCTCTCTCTCTCTCTCTCTCTCTCTCTCTCTCTCTCTCTCTCTCTCTCTCTCTCTCTCTCTCTCTCTCTCTCTCTCTGTCTCTCTTGTTTTGTTGATAGTCCCTAATCAGTGCAAGGGCCGGATGAAAAAAAGTATGCGCATGCTTATTCTGTTACCCTTGATCCATCATTCATTCATTCATTCATTCATTCATTCTCTCTCTCTCTCTCTCTCTCTCCTCTCTCCCTCTCTCTCTCTCTCTCTCTCTCTCTCTCTCTCTCTCTCTCTCTCTCTCTCTCTCTCTCTCTCTCTCTCTTTCTCTCTCTCGGGTGTGTGCGTGCGTGTATCTAAATTTAAAATTTGTTAATTCATTATTTTTATTTGTGAACGGTTGCATGCGCGTGAATGATTTGAATGTAAGCGCATTGATTTGTTGGGTTTACAAGATTCAGCAGCTATAAACAGTCTATGTATTATTATCATTATGAAGAAAAACAAGCTGCAAATTGCCCGGGAAGTGGACCCGCATTCTTTTACTTTTCCTTTCCTTTAAGTTTTTTATTCATCCACCCCCCCCCCCCCCCCCCCCCCCCCCCCCTTCCTCTACCCACCCTCCTAAGACGGTATCGTTTACATGCACATTGAATTTTTACGTTTTATGCATTTGTTTATTTGCGAAGAACTGAAGAATTTTGGTGGGTTTTTTTTTTTTTTGTTTGGGGGGGGGGGGGGGGGGGGACGGTGCAGTTAGGTTATGAATTTTTGACGGGTAGTGAGTGTTATTATTTATTGATAATATACTTTCAAACACATCCGCAAAGAAGTAACTTCTCAAGTCTACAAAATGCGCCTGTCATGGCGGAAATGGTTTTACCAACATTCGACTTTCAAGGAAAACGTTTAGGCCTATTATATTTTGCCACTTCTACGCAGGTCGCACACAGATCCTTCTTTCAACCATTCCGCTCACAGGCAAAAAACCAAGGGGATTCCCCTAACCACGGCCCTTTCCGTATCGGTTTTGATTGGTCCGTTAGTCACGTGATAATTGTCAGCAAGCAGGAGAGACTGGTTTTTCCTGGACAGACCTCAGGCTACTCGAACACTCGTTATTCTGTGTCTTGGTGCAATATTGACTAGTAGTGAGCTGATATTATCAAAGTGTGCACTGTATTCTGCATTTGGTGGCATATTGGTGGTGTTCTTCGTTGCTACTTCAAAATCTGCAAGTTCCCAAACTTCGTGTATTCAACATGGCGGATTTGCCTCGATACAGGTTGGCGACAGACGAAGGTCCGCCACAACTGAGAATGTTGGGTCATGATCGCGTCCCTCCTCTGCCAAGCACTTCGGATGACAAACAGCTTTCCCTGATGGAAGATCGAGTAGATTCTGGTGTGGGATACAGTTTGGAATCAACAGATGCTCTTTCGTTTGAAGGTGTCCGAGAAATCAGAGATTTTATGTCCAGCGAGGCAGTCCAAAGGTTGCGCAAACAAAACGAAAAATGCGACTCCACAAGTGACAATTTTACCTCAGGACTGCAACACGAACTCAGAAAATTATCAATCAAAGACAGTGAACATGCAAAAGAATCAGTGAGGTCGAACAGATGTGACTCAGGTATTTGTGATTCTGGAAATTTTTCTGTGGAAGAACCTTTCATTCAAGCAGCATTTCCTGAATGTAATTTGTCGTCGACTGTATCTTATGATGTTTTCAGTTTACAAGAGCTGGAAGAGTTATCATCGCCAGATGAAGATGGAGACACGTAAGTTTTATCGTTATTTAATTTCATTTTTAAAATGATTTTTCAGAAGAAAGCCTCTCAATGCACATTGAAAATGCATTCTGCCAGTGTGTGTTTCTGAGCTGCAACCACCATTTTTAATCATTTGGAGTGCTTATGAATTATTATTTTCACTAAAACACTAATTGGTGCAAAGGGTCAAAATCTGCAAAGGTCATTTCTTAGTCTGGCGGAATTTACATGCGAACAAATCGAGCCTAGTTGGAAAGTACAGTGACGTCACAGTAGGGGATTCCCCTTTTTGCCCTCACCCGTCCTTCTCTTCCCTTTATCCAATAGCCTAGCTGAGCCAGTATGCAAGCTCATTGAGGCCCAGGAAGAGCGCGTATAGCAACTGTTAGTTATTTTACAGCGAGCTATTCTTTTACTTCTTCCTCAATCAAGTCCACTCCTCCTCCTCCTTTGTTGACTCTGTAGGCTGGACTGGAATATTCCATTTTAACAAGGACTACAGTTCTTACTTCTTAGAGGCATTTGGAATTTCCATCCCACTTCATAAAAGACATAGATATCTAATTATCTATCAAGGAGAGAACCTGGGAATTTCTGGCCAATGTAAAAAATTGGGGTGGGGGGGGGGGCCAGGCATGGCAAGAGTTAAAAAAAAAAAAGCTGTTAAAACTAGCAGACCATATAATACTAGCTTAGAAGATCCATGAATTATTTTAATTTTATGATTTTGTTGGTTTTTAATGTGTTTTTTATTTTATTTTTTGTTAAATAAAATGTTAGATTGTACTAGAACTGATTGATTTCAAGTGATACTGATACTGTGATAGATAACCAGTGTAAGAAGTGAAAAACTCAAAAAGCTAAGCCAACTGTGGTATTGGTTCAGTCACACTCACAGTAAAGTATCCCATGGTACAATATTTTTCAGCATTCATTTCATTGTTTCATGTTACCAATAATTACCCATTCATCATGCCTCCTTTCTGCCCCCTCCTCCCCCTTTACCTTCTCCTCCCTCCACCTTTGCTCTAGCAGTAACAGACACACACTCTCTCTCTCTCTCTTCTTTTTATTTTTATCTCACACAGTAAACACACTCACATACACAAACACTTGCACACACACATGACACACACGCACACATGCATGCATGCACACACACACATACGCACACACACTCTCTCTCTATCTCTATCTTTCTCTCTCTCACACAGGGACTGGATGTTTAAAAAAAAAAGCACATAAGTGCTTATTCCATTATCATCGATATAAAAGAATTATTTTAAAAAATAAAAATAAAAACCACACAGTAAACACACATACACACAGTGACACACATCTTACACTCTCTCTCTCTCTCTCTCTCTCTCCCCTCTCTCTCTCTCTCTCTCTCTCTCTCTCTCTTCTCTCTCTCCTTCTGACCAGATGAAAAGAAGCATGCATTGCTTCATTTGCTTGTCAGGTCACTTTTGGATTAAAAAAGAAACCTGTTTGATAATAATTGACTTATTGATCTATCCCTCTCAGTCTCTTTCTGCGAATTAGTATTGTGTTGTGGGTTTCTGTCAATGTAAATTAGTACTGAGTCATTTGAAATGTCTGCCAGGGCCCATCCCTATTCCATACTCAGAATCAGAATCACGTACACATGACACATGAAGTCGGACAGACATACACTGATACAGACAGACAGACAGACACACACACACACACACACACACACACACACACACACACACACACATAGACACAGACACACACACTCCGAGTACACACACACACACACACACACACACACACACACACACACACACACACACACAGAGTGTATGCACAGTATACACACAGAGACTGGACAAAGTATGCATACACACACACACACACACATGTTGACTTTTGTTGTAGTTGTACACACACACACACACACACACACACACACACACACACACACACACACACACACACACACACACACACAGAGTGTATGCACAGTATACACACAGAGACTGGACAGAGTATGCATACACACACACACACACACACACACACACACACACACACACACACACACACATGTTGACTTTTGTTGTAGTTGTACACACACACACACACACACACACACACACACACACACACACACACACACACACACACACACACACACACTGAAAGTAGTTGACTAACATTACAGTTATTATTAGCAAGGACTCGGAGGAGCACGAAATAAACTGTATTCCAGATATTATGTGGACTGATGTGATGACTGATGGAGAGAAAGAGACTTAGAGAGACAGACAGAGAGATTGAAAATGCTGTAAATGTTTACTGTAACTTTTCATACATTCATGAATATTTTTTACTTATTATTTATTTTATTTTATTTATTCTTTTATATCGAGGATAATGGAATAAGCACTCATGTGCTTTTTTACATCCAGTCCCCGTGTGTATGCAGTTTTGTAAATTTGGTCATCTGTTCCCATCGGCACACAATGGCCTACACTTTCGAAAAGCGGAACAGGATTTAACATGTGCGCAAGATGTTCTGCATAGTCTACATGAAGTTCAGATTGACTGCTTTTAGTAAGTACTATTTTAGCAACAAAAGTAGCACGTGCCAGAATTTGACCTGGGGGGGGGGGCTTATTTCTGACAGGCCTCTCCACACCAGCATCATCCTGATGCTGCCAGATGTGGCGCTGAAGATCGTGGCCCTCACCCATAGCCGGGACTGCGTCAGCCTGCCCAATGTGCTGCACCAGACTCCGCTGCACCTGGCCGTAGCCACCCGCCAGTTCTACATCGTGCGCAGCCTGATGGTGGCCGGGGCCCTGATGGAGGTGCCCGACTTCTGCGGCAATACCCCGCTGCACCTGGCGTGCCGGGATGGTCTGATGGAGATTGCGCTGTGCCTGCTGAGCCCCGTTCAGTGCCCGGAGAGGTTTGCCGGCGCCTACCCCATACCCTTGCAGAGAGTCCCTCAGGATCTGTCCATCAGGAACTATGATGGTGAGTGAGACTTGAGAGAGAGAGACAGGGAGGAAGGGAGGGAAGATTAGTTAAAAGCTTTGTTTTGGGGAGGGGGGGGGGGGGGGGGTGGGGAGAGGGGGAGTGTTGGTTGTTTGAACTTAGTTGTTTTTTAAAAGAAAGGTGTAGCATCAGGAGCTTGACATGTGTTCCACCTCCCTATGTGACTGTGAGTGTGTGTGTGTGTAGCCACTGTAAGGGGTGTTGGGGGGGGGGGGGGGGATGGTAGGGGTGGAGGTGCATCTTAAATTTAAATCTTATATTCAGTAAAGTTTATATACTTATGAATTTTTTAGAAAGCGCTTTGTTTTCAACTAAACTAAAGTGATATTACTTTCTAAGTTGAATAAAATTTTGTTCGATTATGACTGAAACTTAGCTCATTCATTCAAGAAGGGAAACACTATCAACCATTTATTTATAATTAATTATTGTATAATTAAAAGTGCTGTCTTATAAACCATCCTTGTGACGCTTTTTTCAGGCTACACCTGCGCACACCTGGCCCTGATGGGGGGACACCTGGACATCCTGGCCCTGCTGCTGCAGAAAGGCGCCGATGTCAATGAGCAGGACGGCAAGAGCGGCCGCACGCTCCTGCACATGGCCGCTGACCTGGGCGACCTGAAAGCTCTGCAGATGCTGCTGGGTCACCAAGGCTTGAACCTCAATGCCCTGACGTACAGTGGACTGACGGCGGTGTCCTTGGCTCATGGCCGGCGCTTCAACGCCTTTGTGGAGCTGCTGTACCGCCAGGGGGCCGATTGCTCGCAGATCTTGGAGGAGGCGCTGACTAGCGAGTCCACAGACGAGGAAATGGTGAGCTAAAGTGGGCAATTTTTTTTGTTTTTCTTCTCTTTAAAAATTTTTTTTTGTGTTTTTGTTGTGTTGTGAGTTTTGTTGGTTTTTTTTTGTTGTTGTTGGGTTTTTGGTGGGGTGTTTTTTTGTATTGTGTTTGTGTTGTTGGTGGGGTGGTTTTTTTTTTTTGCTGTGGTGATGATTGGTTTTTAAAAAAATGATTGTTGTTAGGGTTTATTGTTTTTGTTTTATATTGTTGTTACAGTTTATTGTTTTTGTTTTGTCGTTGTGGTGGTTATAGTAATGACTTTGATGCTTGTTAACAGGATTATGATTAATGCTTGTGCGTGAGTGTGCAAGTATGCACATTGTGTGTGTTTGGTTGTGTGTGTGTGTTCAGTTACTTTTAGTCAGATTATGCACATTGTGTGTTCAGTTACTTTTGGTTGGAATATGCTGCACACATTTTTGTGTTTGAAAGTAAAATATAAGATTTCTTATTCATGGAAAAGAATAGGTGGGAGGGGGTTGGGGGGGGGGGGGGGGGGTATTCACTTCAAGTTCAAATGGTGACTGACAAGTCAAAAGATAAGAAAATAAAATAACTTGTTTTATGATTGTTTTCCTTTATTTAGGTTTGTGCTAGTTTTGAGTTAATAGAGAACTTTGTAAAAGGTAAAAAGGCATAGGAGATTTATCATAGTATGATTTGATGTTACTTTCGTCATCTTAGTTTAGTTCTGAAAATAGCTGTCCTCTTAGAATGTTGGATTTTGCGTTGAAAATTTTGTTCGTAATATTGATCATCAATCTGTTGTAATATTACTGATAATAAAACATTGAGTTTTGTCAGCTTTGTGCTTGTGTGTGTATTAATGAATATTTCAGTGTCCATGTGTCATTTTGTGTGTCACTTTGTGTTTTTATCTTTTTGTCTATAGTTGGGGATTTTTGTTTTCGTTTGTTGGGGGGGGGGGGGGGGGGGGGGGGGGGGGAATTGGATTCAAAATTTGGCTTTTTGAGTTGGTTTTTTTTTTTTTTTAATTCATTGTGTTTTCCTCTTTTTTTTAAATGTGTTTCTTCAGGTTTTTTGTTGTTTTTATTTGTCTCATCATTTTGAAGAAAAAAAACCAACACCCCACACAACAGTAAGACTAATTTTTCTCTTCTGCTTTTGTCATATTTTCAGAATGACTGCGTCTATGATGATATCTGCATCAACGGGGAGCCAGTGAAATTCAACTAAAACAAAACCAGAATCACGCCTGCACAAGCTCAGAAGTGCGACAGCGAAAGTGTTCTTCTCTCCCCCCCCAATTTGTTGACTCATGCTGATACAAAAGCAGTGTCCCCACTCTCTTGTCTCTCTGTCTGTGTCTTCCTTTGAAGCTCCAAACACAAAACATATCACTGACTGTACCCTCTTTCGAGACGCGCGACTTTTCGTCTTTCGTGTGGTACAAACAGTAGAGTGACTTGGATTCAAGTGGTGGCTAAGCTCAGCAAGAGAACATTTTTTAAAAAAAGAGGGATTTTGGGGGGTTGAATAGGGTGACTTTTTTCCCCTCTTTGTACAGTGAAGAGGGGTGATGTTATGGGAAAAGAATGGACCTGGGAGGAATTTGGGAGGGGGTTCTTGAAGTGACCTTTGTGAGTGGTCAGCCTTTGGTTGTTGCCAGTAAAATGCTTTCAGTATGTGTGTGGTATTCTATGGAAAATCTTATAGCTTTGTTCAGCTTTTATAGTTTGAGTGTGTGTATGTGTGTGTGTGTGGGGGGGGGGGGGGGATGCACACATGCTCCTGTAGTGTGTATGCATTGTGCTCAAGTAATATCAGGTGTATAAATAGCTGTGTTTGAGCTTGTGCATGCAGTCCATCGTTGCACAGACATATGGTGTGGGTGGGGGGGGGGGGGGGGGGGGGGGTGCAGTTAATAGAATTTTTGTGGATGCTAGTTTTTACTTAGGTTTTTTGTTTGGTTTGTTTTTTTGGTTTGTTTGAAATTGAACAAAAAGGATTTTGATTGATTTGGAAAAATTTGACATGTATCCCAGTGTGAGTAAATCTGGGCGCAGTGTACCCTAGCAGGGTTTGATCAACATGTCATGTTGAGAGATGTGAATGTTGGACCTGCCTACCTGTACTCTTAGATGCAGCTCACCAGGATTGTGTCGACTTTTAAGTGAGGGGTTACCTGACTGTGGAAATTAATTTCCTTTTTCTCTTTCAATTTTGAAGACATTTGGTGGAAAGTTCCGGGGGGGGGGGGGGGGGGGGGGACACAAAAAACCTGAAAAGAGACGGTGCCAGAATTGGACTCGACTCCCAGTTTAGAAATGTGATAGTCTGAGTAGCATAAAAGCAGCGTGGAAGAATGCAATTGGTCATTTATTTTGAGATATTTAAAATGTCGACTTTGCTTGTGTTAATGTGAGCATGATGCATCAGGGTTTGTGTGATTGATCATTTATTGAAAGAGATGTGAATGCCAACTTTTGTAAATATATGCAATGTTGCAGGATATGATCATTCACTTCGAAAGATTTGGATGTTGAATGTACAGGTCTGTGTATACAGTGTATATATATATATATTATTGGATTGCTTTTGTGATGTTTATTTTTCTGACTTTATTATTTATTTGGTGATAATGATTATTATGATGATGATGCATTATTTTATTTCTTTGTTTTTGTACAGCATTAATAATGAATGTTCCATTTATTTCATAGGGTGTTGTCAGTTGCTGTTCAGGGTTTTTTGTTTTTTTTCGTTTTGTTTCCTAGGATGATATTCGTTGACTGTCAGATTTGTTGTTGTTTGGGGGGGGGGGGGGGGGGGGGGGGGGAATCATGTTCCATTTGGGCCAGTTTATTTGACATACATGAAAATTTCCATGATAATTGATGATTATATGTTCTTTTGTTCAGGAGGTTTTTTTTCAAAAAGTCTGAATCTGATTGCTTTAGACTTGTTTTCATGTATAACTTTTTTTCTATATCATGTTTTAGTTAGTGTTATTAACTGGTCTCTGACATAAAAAAGAAGTTGAACATACTTTGCTTAAAAATGAACATACTTTGCTTAAAATATATATAATTGACATAGTCCTGAGCAGTTAGCTTGACTCAAACCTGAAGACTTTACTGTTTGATGTACTTGATGCCAAAAGTAGAATATGTGCAAACTGTAGAATACTTAGCAATTAGTAGTTATTACTACCAGTGTAGTGAACACTGATGTATGGTAGGTAATGTTTTCAAACTGAAATTCTGTACTTTTCATTTTTGACACCCCAACTCCTCCTTACCCGTATGTATGCATTTTTAAGATTCTGAGATACATGTTTCTTCATGTTAAATCTTTTCTTTAATGTGTTTTTTTGGTCTGTGTTGCGTGCACAATGTATTGTTTCTTTCTTTATGATACAGCAAGGAGATTTGAAAGAAATTGAAGTGTCTCTTAGGACTGATTTTTGTGATAATTTTTGGGCTGATTTGTGTGAGAAAACTAAGTCTTGTCTGTATATTTGGGGATTGGGTCTTTTTCTTTTTGTCAGTAGACTTAAAAGTTCTTTTCTCTCTTTCACACGATTTTCTAAAATGTGGAGCTTTTCAGTTTTTGATTTCTGGAAAAAAGAGATTGTCAAAAATGTGGAATTGCTGTCTTTAGTAAGTGCAAGAAATGCTCACTTTCAAGTGCTAGAAATGGTTTGTTTGTTTTTTATGTTGTCGGATGGTCTTCTTGGAAAGATGTTTGTTGCTGAATAATGTGTATTCGTATTGTTCTTTATTGTTGTTGTCATTACTGATACACTGTTGCTGACAAATAAAGAAGAGCGAGTAGTGTCGTCGAAAGACCACCTACCATCTTCAGGTTTTGAGCAACCAGGTAACCAAAACAGAAAGAAAAACAACAAGAAGAAGAAATCAGCAAGATGTTCCCTACTTTAAAGAAGTAAAGGAGAAAAATAAGAAACAGGGGGGGAAGTCACAGTAGATAACAGGAAATTGCCAAGGTGGATGTGGTAGATGGATTTAGAGGAAAGAGGGGAGAAAGGGAATGTTTTGTTTTGGTTCATTAGTGTCATTTGTCTACGCGAGTTTTGCGATGTCTTAGTTGCTGTTGTTTGCCTAACCCACCTCTTCAAAGACTGTGCTCAGGGGAGTAACTTAGGAGAATAGTGTGATTTGTTGAGAGGAGAGGGGATGGGCTTTTTTTTCTTTTTATTATTATTTTTTTTATAGTAGATACCTAGAAAAATAAATTCACAGAGTATGTAATTGAAAAACTAAGATTTATTTCAAAGCACGTAAGAAGCATATTTAAACAAACTGAATGAATTGAGTAAATATACAAACAAAAACTAAACAAAGACAAAGAAAGTGGATTACTCTGAAAAATTATACATTCACATAACGATCAAAGGGGCTGTTTTGTTCAGCACTTTCTCACTATCAGTCAAAACTCAGCATGATTTCAAGCACAAGAACATAAAAATGATAGCATTGTTTTCACAAGTATTTCCTTTCAACTTGCTTTCATAAGAAGCCCTGGGTTTTTTTCCTCTTGCGTGTTCATGCTCTTACAGAGGAGAAGGGCACTTAACTGCCTTTTGTAACTTCTCGTTCATAAAGCATTAGCTGAGGAGTTTTACGGCATGGTAGCACTTAACGCTGGTAAGAGGCCTACATGTAATGACCTCTCACACACCAGTGTTTCTCTCTCTCTCCGCATCGATTGTGTGATTGCGCTTCAAGAGATGGTCATATAGAGATTTCTATAGTGTGTTGTGTATGTAAGTACCAGTGTTTGTAGCATGTTTCGTAATGACATGTTCTTGAGTAATAAAGGCAAGCTATGACACCCCCACCCCCCCCACCCCCCCCAAAAAAAAAAAAAAGAGAAAAAATATTGTTATGTGGTGAAGTGAAATCTTTACTATAGTAGTCTTAACATTTTTTTTTCTTCTGAATTTGCTTGGTACGCATCTCTCTCTCTCTCTCTCTCTCTCTCTCTCTTTCTCTCTCAGTCTCTGTCTCTCTGTGTCCGTATGTCTGTCTCTCTCTCCCTCTCAAAACACTTCACTGCTTTGGCACAGTAGTTAGTGCTGTGAACTCCTGATGGTTCAAGTCCCATCCAGAAGCAAGTGTAGGAAGCATACTCAGTTGAACCCTTTTATACCTAATTTCAAGCTTAGTTGTAGGACCTAGTTGACATCAGCCTTATTATCATCCTTAACCTCTGTCAGTGGTTTTGTGCCAAATGAAAGTGAAAGTCTCACTTGTGGGATTTTCCCTGTCACGGTTATTTCAGTATCAGAAGTTTTGTTCACTCCGGACCGCAACTCGACTGGGCCGTATTTTCTGATTCATTTCCCTTTTCATTACTTTTGTCGTTTCCTCCCCCCAACACTCTTCTTCCCATATAACTGTTTATTTCATCATCTCGTAGTTATTTCAAAATTAAATGGATGATCCATTGTCTCCACTCCATTGTTAGTATTTGTGTTACAGTATTTAAAGTTGTGTTGATTGATGACAAATGTTTTCAGAGAAAAGTCATTAGACTGACAGTTTAATTTCTTTTAGAATGGAAATAGTGGGGGGGGGGGGTTCTTCACTTTTTGACCATTGATGTAAATATGATGGGCTTGATTTTGTTGTTGTTGTTGTTGAAAACTGACTAATAACTATGTCTTAGTACATGTGTATAATATGACGATGATATGTTTGTAAGCAGAGTATCTTTTCCCTTGGCTCCCTCTTTATTTTATTTAATTTAAATAAAAAAATTTTTTAAGTTAGTGACTGCTGGTATGACAATGATTCTGCCGGTTGGTTCAGTGGTGTTGGCAGCAGTATGTAACTGTTGATAGATTTGTCTGTAGAAATGATAGTCATTTTGTTGTTTCTTAGAAAAGTATTCGTTGGATAGAGAAGAAGAATTAATACACAATGTTGGGGTATTTTGTGTGTGTGTGTGAGTATGGACAGAAAATCAGAATGAAAAATAAAAGAAGAAAAAACCTGTTTGAAATGGTGGGTTTTTTGTTTTGTTTTTGGTTGTTGTGGTTTTTGGTTGTTTTAAGGGATGGGTTTTGTGTGTGTGCTTTTGTTGAGGTTTTTTTTGTTTTTGGGGTTGTTGGGGTTTTTGTTTAAGGGATGGGTTTTTGGTTTTTTAGGTGTGCTATTGTTGGTTTTTAAAAATTTTGTTTACCAAAAAAAGTTTTGTTGGTGTGTGTGTGACTGTGTATGTGTGTGTGTGTGAACTCGCAACAAAAGACACAGAAGAGGTGCTGAATGCAAGTGTAGACAACTTTATCGACACGCATTGCCCATGATGTGTAGCACTCCTGCACATAACTATAAATATAACATGGAACTCATGGTCCGTCTCCTACCACTCACTCTCGCTCTTGTCTGTTTCTCTTTGACTCTCCTTCCCTCTCTGTCTCTGTTTTTCCCTGTCTCTCACATGCACGTGCACACACACGCACACACATACACTCGCGCGCGCACATACACACACACACACACACGCGCACTCATTTATACACACAATCCATTAATTAAGGAATTAAACTAGGCCTACATTAGTAAAGAAACGATTTAATTCCGACATTTTTTTTTTTTTTTTAGGTTAGTGACGAACGCTATCGCCAAGCGGTTATGACCCTTCGACTTCAATCCCATGGGTCCATGATGTCATGGTTTCGAGTCTCAGTGGCGTCTGGTGAATTAAGGGTGGGGATTCCCTTCATGGATATATATACACAAACAGAAGATCAAATGTACATGTTAAAGATCCCATTATTCTTGTCGACGTTCCATGGGTTACAGAAACACGAACATACCCAGCATAAACCCCCAAAGTCGGAATGCGGCTACCTTCATGGTGGGCAAAAATGGTCACATACGCAAAATCTCACTATTGGTGAACCTCAGAGCTCTAACCAAGGAATGGGGGGACAAAAATGAAATAAGTGACAGGAAAGAGAAGTTAGGTGTGAGTGAGTGCTGAGCCTGGCGCGCATCCAAAGGTCGGAAGTAAGATCTCCATGTGGCCTCTAGACACAGAAAACTAGACTGACAGGATGGGCAAGTCAACATGACCATCTGAGGTAATTGATATGAAGGCACGTAACTTCTCCGTCCTGTCACTAACCTCAACTAATCGTAATTAAGCTGCACCTTGCTAACGTAAGTCTAGTTTAATTTCTTCATTATTTTTCCGTCAGTGACTTGAGTCATACGAAGAAGTCACGTGTGAGATGTTAGCATTCTGTCTAGAGGCCACACATTTTCATTTTATGAAGTGTTGAAACTTGTCCTTACATGGAAATTAGTTTTTTAAAAATCGCAAGTTAGCGTATGTGAATACATTTGTGTAGTGTCACTCCAGTAAAGAGGCGTCTTAGTGGTAGTAAAGCACACATCTCATGTCCTCTGACATAACCAGGTTATACCGGAACGTCTCAATCAGTTGTTGGAGTGATCATACAGTCCTAACGAATATTCCTGGGACTAACTACTTGGGGATTCTTTCTCCTCACCATATAGTGATGGTACCTTCTTTCCTTACCTTAAAGTGATGGTACCTTGTTTCCTTTCATGTAGCATGGATAATCAACTACATTTCCCTTCTGTCTTGACCGCAACTTCAGGTTAAGATAAAAGGTAAAGGTAAAGGAGTCCCATAACCTATAAGGTCGTAGGGGAGCGAGGCGTCAGAGACCTCACTTCTCTAAGGCCAGCATATTGAGGGCGGCGCCCATCTCCTCTCCCTCGCTGCTTTACCTTCCCTGACCCTAAAGAGGGCAGGTACCCATTTACAACGGGGTGAACTGGGGGAACTGTACTGAAGCCAAGGCGCGGAAACGGTCACCCATCCAACTGGTAACCACGCTCGACGCTGCTTAACTTGGCTGGGGGAAAGCGAGTGCTCCGACCACTGAGCTATCCCGTCCCCCAGGTTAAGATAATTATATTGTAAAAAATAAAAAAAAATTAAAAAAATAAAAACAACAACAAAAAACCCATAAGAACCAAGGTTTGGTTTTCACAAAATTGTCAAGAACTAACTGACTTAAGCTTGACAGAGGCACGCTTTTTAAAATAAAATTTAGCAACTATTTTAAGGCCATTTCACCCGGCACTTTTCATTATCGTTGATAAGGCTAATCTCCTTTTAGCTGGGGCAGAGGTGAATGCACTAGGTGTGTTATGAGCAGTAAAAATGCCGGTATCAATGTCTGCCTCAGTAAGCACTTGTTTAACCCAGCCTGAAGTGTGTCTCTGCTCACAGGCACAAGTGGCTTATACAATAGTTGTGAACAATGAAGGCCCAGTGTCAAAGTTTCTGGTCTTGTCCAAATAAGCCTTCAAATGCGTTCAAGACAATGCATGGCATGGTTCGATTCCCGTTCACGAGGATTTTTTTCCTCTGGAGTTGACATCAGTGCCGACTCCACTCTCCCCAAAAGTCCTTCGGATGAGACTATAAACCGAGGTCCCGTGTGCGAACGCACGCAGAACATCTTGCGCACACGTTAAAACCCTGTTCCGCTTTTCGTAAGAGTAGGCCATTGTGTGCGGGTGGGAATAGATGACAATTTACAAAACCGCATACACACGGGGACTGGATGTAAAAAAAAGAACATAAAGTGTTTATTCCATTATCCTCGATATAAAAGAGTAAAATAATATAAAATAAAATAAATAGATTCATTTACAACAACAACAACAAAATTAAAATACGTAAGTTGTGGATTCCCATCACTGTCACGTGATCAGTGGGAAACCTAGGGCGAGAAAAGAAAAACGAAAGTCGCAATTAGTTTTCTTTTCCTCAAAAAAACTGGGATAGTCAGAAATTCCGGACCACACACACACACACACACACACACACTACCGGAATCCCTTACTAACGTGTACATAATTTTTTTTTTTATATATCCCTTTCCTAGCAAATGTCCGTTATCTTCCAGGATAGAGTACGCCTGCGTCTGTTTTATGGTAGGCATGACTTTAAAAAAACACCAACACCCCCCCCCCCCCCCCCCCCCCCCCCCCCCCCCCCCCCCCCCCCCCCCCCCCCCCCCCCCTTCCAACACTGGTTTACTATTTTATATTTTGACTGATGCTGTCAGCTTGGAAATGGCGTATTGGGACGAGAGGAGTGGTAACCGTCGCGCCCGCGCGCGCACGTCCGCGCGCATACGCATATGTTTATATGAGAGATAGTTGCAGGCTTTTGAATTTGCTGTCGTTGTAGCCTGCTTATTTTTTAAAGGCAGACAGACAAACATTACACGACTTCAAGATGTAGGCTAATTCCTTAAACCCCCTTTAGGCGTTAGAGTATGGAGGATTGCAAACATATTTAACAAGAGAATAGTTCTAACAGCTATTGGCTTTCAAATTCCAGTACCAACAGAAACTTAGACAAACAAGTGATCAGCATGGAAGGAGCAGCTCTTAGAAGTCAAGAATTCCCACATCATTCACTGAGGACTCATTGGCTTTTGGCGGGTCGCTGCACTAAAACTGTCATAAACCCTGCCTAGGCGTACAAACTCTTTTCTCTGTTTCTGCGGAGCTCTTACGACCTCATGTAGCCTTCCCAAATCACTGATCTCAGTGATGTTGTTGGCAATGTACAATATTGGTGGTCTGCCTCTTTTTCTTCTGCCCTCAGCCTTACCTTGGAGAACTGTTGTCATCATCAGATGTATCTCTGTGTTTCTGTTTGCAACATATCTGGGTAGGTGCTTATCAATTTCAGCTGACATTTGTCTTTTCACTGAGAGTTCATCAAGAATGCTTGCATGTGTTCTTCTGCCTGACCATTTGACTCTGGGAAGTCGCTTGTAGGACCACATTTTGACTGCGTTCATTTTATTTTCTCTTTCCAGTTTTTGTAGTGTCCAGGCTTCTCACCCACACAGCAATACAGGCTAGAATTTATGTTTTGACAAATCTAATTTTGAGATATTTAGGTATGCCTCTGTCTTTCCAAATGTTGCTTAACTGAATCATCTTTTCACGGCCAATGATATCACAAGCATAAGAAAAAATTTTCTACATAGGGGAGCAGATGGCAACCCTGCTGGCCTTAAGTCTTTCACTGCGGAAGTATCAGGAAACATGGGAGGCAGGTGACGTTTCAAGATACTTAGATTCACTCCCTGACATTGAAGACTTATCACTGAAGGAATTAACTTATAGGAAATGCATGCTGCTGGCTTTACTGACGGAACAGAAAGGTCAAGCACCCCATTCTTTGAAAAGAGGAGATATCAGACTTTATGATACTAAATGCGCTATTGTATTTTTCAGAAAAAAACCCAATAACACTCTAAACCAACCATGTTCATTTAGAACTAGCACAAATAGCTGCTTTTCCGCATCATTTATTTTATTTGATTGTTTTATTTCGAGGATAATGGAATAAGCATTCATGTGCTTTTTTCATCCAGTCCCCGTGTGTATGCAGTTTTGTCCATTTTGTCATCCGTTCCCATCGGCACACAATGGCCTACTCTTCCAAAAAGCGGAACGGGTATTAACGTAAGATGTTCTGTGTGCGTTCGCACACGGGGCCTTGGCTTATAGTCTCATCCGAAGGACTTTTGGGGAGAGTGGAGTCGGCACTGATGTTAACTCCAGGGGGAAATATCCCCTTGAACGGGAATCGAACCCGGGTTGTCAGATTGCGAGCGCAATGTTCTAACCACTAGGCTATTTCTGCCCAGGTTCGTGCCACCACCCAGACGCGCGCCCGTTCAAGGGGATTTATTCCCCTGGAGTTAACATCACTCCCACCCAAAACTCCTGCGGATGGCTATAAACCGAAGTCCCGTGTGCGAATACACATTCCAAACCTGTTCCGCACTTTGGAAGATAAGGCCATTGTGTGCCCGGTGGGAATTGGTGACAAAAGTGACAAAACCGCACACACACGGGGACGGGATAGCCTGGTGGTTAGAGTGATATATTCGTGATCTGTTGACCCGGGTTCGAATCTCGTTCAAGAGG
>CM054138.1:47936782-47949282 GCA_028751875.1 Rapana venosa
CAATACCAGTATCAGAGTCATCCACTGTGCAGCCAACTGTCAGCTCTTCCTGCACATCAGACGCCTCAGAAGACACACCAATCTTGGTGTCTGTTGCTGGATCACACAGTAGATCAAGTGAATCTGGTGTGGCCGAGGCATTCAATTCACTGCTGACACACAGTTCTGTGTACACACTGGTTTGTTTTTCTTCTGTTTCCACATCGAGCAGGGAGTCAATGTTACACAAGACCGGCTCTTCCAAGACACTGTCACTGTCACATTGGCGACTTGCCTGTCTTTTTTGGTGTTGTCTGCTTCTTTGGACATCACGACCTATTTGACAAGGGGGTTTCTTGCGATAGTACTGAACACGGTGAACTGGGGTCCGCCATTTCTGTTGACACTGACTTGTCAGCTGGCTTCATTCGCAAGAGGAACACAACGCTGCCGCTCTCCCCAGTGACTTTCCATCTGGATACGACGTTGTCGATCAGCAGGGCGTTTAAAGTTGTTATTACAGTTGCTGGAAGGCCAGTAACTGACATTTTGAAGCTAAAATGCAAAAATTTGCAGCAGCTTACTAACAGCACACCCGTTCAGTTCTCGTGGGTCACGTGGTCAGCGAGAGAGAGAGAGAGAGAGAGAGAGAGAGAGAGAGATCACGATAACTAGAGAGAGAGAGAGAGAGGGGGGGGGAGGGAGGCAAACCAAGACAAGGCAAGATCATGATATTCCCCGCAATGGAAATGCGGCTACCTTAATTGTGGGAAAACGGTCGTATACACAAACTCTTACCATTGATAAACCTCAGAGGTCTAGCCGACGCACAAAAAAACCAAACCCCCCCCCCAAATAAAAAAAATCATGAAATCAAAATGATAAATAAAACCACAAGATTGTAATAAAGCAAACAAACAAAAAGTTGAGAAAGCCCAACAATGTTCATAATTGCGTAACAAAACAAACAAAGAAACAAACAATATCTCATATAGCTAAAAAGTAAATAACGATAGTAATGATGATAATAAAATCAATGGAATTTATATAGTGCTATATCTTGTAAAAATAAAAAAACAAACAAATTAAAGCGATTGCATTCAACCCACCCCTA
The DNA here is from genome assembly GCA_028751875.1 of Rapana venosa. Lineage (NCBI taxonomy): Eukaryota > Metazoa > Mollusca > Gastropoda > Neogastropoda > Muricidae > Rapana > Rapana venosa. Next base: position 47,937,876 of record CM054138.1, read on the forward strand.
CACATGCAACCAACCAACAATTAACAGTTTAAACAAATCAAAATGTACACACACACACACACACACACACACAGGTTATACACTTCGGCTGCGTGATGGAAATTTTGGCCGTTGAAGGCAGAATGACAGTGTACCATTTCACACACACACAGAGTTTAAATAATAATAATAATAATAATAATAATACATGGAACTTATATAGCGCTATATCTTGAAAAGACAAATCAAAGCGCATGCATTCAACCTAATCTTACACAGTCATGCAATCAATGATAAATGATCAATAGTTTAAACAAACAGATATTTACAAACATAGTGCGCTGCAGACAAAATCTATGAAATAAAATTTCAATAGTCAAATGTTTTACAAAAGCCCACACACACACTCACTTAGGTCCTATACTTTAGCAGGGTGATAGGACATGGGTTAGTGAGGGTGGGATAGCTCTGATATGAAACAGGAGGGGGAAAATCTTAGGTTTGAAATAAATATGTCTTGAGGCTGGATTTAAAAGTGTCATAACTAGGTTTCTGGCGAAGAGAGAGAGAGGGAGCTCATTCCAGGTCGATGGACCCGAAATAGAGAAAGAGCGGCCGCCAACAGTGGATTGGTTGAATCTAGGTATTCGTAGGCACAAGGTATCTGCAGTAGAGCGGAGGGAACGTGAAGGAGTGTACAGGTTAAGACATTCACAGAGGTAGGAGGGTGCAGTTTTGTGGAGACATTTGTAACAGAGGGCACTGATCTTATAATTTACTCTCTGTGGTACAGGCAGCCAGTGGAGAGATCGGAAGAGAGGGGTAATGTGCTCAGATTTTTTCTTTCTGAGAACTAGTCGAGCTGCGGAGTTTTGTATACGTTGAAGGGAGTGGATAGATGATGCTGGTAGACCAGACAAAAGAGAATTACAATAGTCCAGCCATGAAAGAATGAGAGAAGTGACAAGTTTGGCTGTTGCATCAGTGGACAGGTACTTTCGAATTGCACTAATACGCCGTAACTGATAGTAGCACGACTGACAGGTCTGAGTGATGAATTTTTTCATAGAGAGTGTGTTGTCGATAACAACACCTAGATACTTCACAGCAGTGGATAGAGGGACTGATGTATTGCCAAGTTCTATTGAAGCTGTTGTAATGGAAGAGAGTTTGTGTTTGGTCCCTACGAGCATGGCTTCGGTTTTATCTGCATTTAGCTGTAATTTGTTCTGTGTCATCCAGTTTTGAATATCTTCAAAGCAGCGGGCCATATTTGTCAGGAGAGAAGGCAGATTTTCAGGAGTAACACTGCTTTGAATCTGAGAGTCATCTGCGTAAAAATGATGGTTGATTTGATGACGGTTTATTATATGTGACAGTGGGGCAGTGTAAAGAGTGAAAAGAACAGGGCCTAGAACTGATCCCTGTGGGACTCCGCATTCCAGTTTGGCAGGTATTGATTGAATTTTGTTTACTGCAACTGTCTGGTATCGGTCAGTAAGGTATGAATTAAACCAGGTGAGGGCTATGCCAGTAACACCGAACGTTTCTTGAAGACGGGAGAGAAGAATTGAGTGGTCTATAGTATCGAAGGCTGCTGATAAGTCGAGTAGAGTGAGAAGGGAGATTTTCCCTGAGTCAGAAGCGAGTAGAAGCGTGTTTAAAGTGTGTACTAGGGTGGTTTCAGTGCTGTGGTTGACGCGATAGGCAGACTGAAACTCAGGAAGAAGATTGTTGGAGAGAAGGTGGTTGTTGAGCTGTTTGAGAACTACTTTTTCAAGGACTTTAGAAATAAAAGGTAGATTGGAAACAGGTCTATAATTCTTCAGAATGTTAGGGTCAAGGTCATGCTTTTTGAGTAGAGGTGTGACTATAGCAGTTTTGAGAGCTGATGGAACATTTCTTGAAACAAGGGATGAGTTTACTATTTTCGTGATAGTGGGTATGAGTTGTGGTAGGCACTGTGTGAAAAGAGAAGCAGGTATGGGATCAAGATCACATGATTTTATAGTCATTTCTTTCAGAATTGTCATGATTTCTTTCTCACTTGTCGGATGAAAGAAAAGGAGAAGAGTGCCAGAGAATTGGGGATCAGGAAGTGTAGGCTGGAAAGGAGTCTGATCCAGTTTAGAGCGAATGTTATAGACTTTTTCAGAAAAGAATGCAGAAAATATAGATGGAAGTTCAGATGCAGACTCCACTCTCCCCAAAAGTCCTTCGGATGAGGCTATAAACCGAGGCCCCGTGTGCGAATGCACGCAGAACATCTTGCGCACACGTTAAATCCTGTTCCGCTTTTCGTAAGAGTAGGCCATTGTGTGCAGGTGGGAACAGATGACAGAATTTACAAAACCGTATACACACGAGGACTGGATGTAAAAAAGCACATGTGCTTCTTCCATTATCCTCGATATAAAAGAATAAAATAAAATAAACAAAATAAAATAAAATAAAACGCACACACAACACACACACACACACACACACACACACACACACACACACACACACACACACACACCAATTAGTACATACATAAAAGAGAATGAAACATTTTTATATGAGCAACAACAAAAAATAATAATAATCGGACATAAAATAAGATATCAAACTGCTGAGAGAGAGGGAGAGAGAGAGAGAGAGAGAGAGAGAGAGAGAGAGAGAGAGAGAGAGAGAGAGAGAGAGAGAGAGAGAGAGAGAGAGAGAGAGAGAGAGAGATTTGTTTTATTTATGTTATGTTATTCTTTTATTTCGAGGATAATGGAATAAACACTCATGTGCTTTTTTCATCCATCCCCGTGTGTATACAGTTTTGTACATTTTGTCACCCGTTCCCGCCGGCACACAATGGCCTACTCTTCCGAAAAGCGGGACGGGTTTTTAACGTGTGCGCGAGATGTTCTGCGTGTGTTCGCACACGGGACCTCGGTTTATAGTCTCATCCGAAGGACTTTTGGGGGAGAGTGGAGTCGGCACTGATGTTAACTCCAGAGGAAAAATCTTCTTGAACGAGAATCGAGCCCGGGTCAACAGATCACGAAAACATCACTCTAACCACCAGGTTATCCCGGAGAGAGAGAGAGAGAGAGAGAGAGGAGAGAGAGAGAGAGAGAGAGAGAGAGAGAGAGAGAGAGAGATACCAACGCATCCAATATGTCCATAATGACCGAGGCTGACCACACACTAATGGTTATAGAACGGTCAGTGGCTGGACTTGGACTCACGTCTCTCCATCAAAAGAGCTTCGTTGGGAAAAACCCATGACGTTCCTCGCAGTAATTTGTCCCCCCCCCCCCCTCCTCCTTCCCCCAACCGCCCCCCCCCCCCCCCCCCACCCCTTCCCCACCCCGCTCCCTTTCCTGGCGGACATTAAGAAGATTAATTTCGTCTTGTTATCATCTTTAATATACGCAGGATTACACCAGCACCGATCATCACCATCATCATCATCATCAACATCATCATTATAATAATAATCATCATCATCATCATTATTATTATTACTATTATTATCGTTATCATCATCATCATCATCATCATCAACATCAACATCATCATCATCTTTATCATATTTTTTGTTTTCGTTCCACTGCTAGAGTTCCGAGGTTCATCAATGGTGGTGAGATTTTTGTGTGTATGCGGCCGTGCTTGCCCATCATGAAGGTAGCCGCATTCTAACTTCGGGGTCGTATGTATTCTGGGTATCTTCGCGTTTCCGTAACCCACCGAACATCTGACATGAATGACGTGACCTTTAACGTGTATATTTGGTCTTCTGTATGTATGTACACGAAGGGAATTAGGGCACTGGCAGATCTGCAGTTTTAAGTTGAGCTGAGAGAAAATTTCTCCAACCTTAATTAATTCACCTGACGCCACCGAGATTCCAACCCACGACTTCATGGCCCCATGGGATTGAAATCGAACGGTCTTGAGTCACTCAGCTATAGGGTCCATCATCATCATCATCATCATCATCATCGTCGTCGTCGTCGTCGTCGTCTTCATCATAGCCGTCGTCATCCTCATCATCACCTTTATAATCATTATCATATTTTGCTATTGGTTAAGTGAATTGACATTATCTTTCTAAACCCCCACCCCCACCCCGAAATCCTATTTTCTTTCTTTTATGTGAAAGAACCCAAGGCAACAAAAGAGTTGTCCTTGGCAAAAATAATGTAGAAAAAAGTCACTCTGATAGGGAAACAACACAAGCGCACAGAAAAATATGGGTGTCGCTGCTCTTGTGGCGATGCGCTATCCCCAAAGAAAGCAGCCCAAATTTGACGCAGAGAAATCTGCCGTGACTGACTACAATACAATACAATAAATAGAATACGATACAGTACAATACAATGCAATGCAATGCAACACAACTCAACACAATGCAACACAATGCAATGCAGTACAAAATGCAATACAATAAAGTACAATACAATACAACACAATGCAATAAAGTACAAAACAATGCAAAACAGTACAAAACAATGAAAAACAGTACAAAACAATGAAATACAGTACAAAACAATACAATACAATACAATACAATACAGCCCAAAACTGTGTTTTGTACAAGAACGAAAGCTGTTAATTTTTCAGCGGCTAGAGCTCCCAGGATCACACCAACGGTGAGATTTTGCGTACGCGACCGTTGTAGCCCGATATTAAGTTGGCGCATTCCGACTTCGGGGATGATGTCAACACACGACACCTGTGTGATTGCGCTTTAAAAAAAACCCAACAACAATGTCATCGTTCCTTCCAGCACGCAATGGCTCACCCTTCCAAAAAATGGTATGGGTTTTGACATGTGCGCAATAAGTTCTGCGTGCGTTTGCTCACTGGACGTCGGTTTATAGTCTCATCCGAAGTACTTTCCTGGGAGTGGGGTGGACACTGATGTTAACTCTCGGGGGGCCCAACCCCCATACTTGGAGGGCCAGTGGTTTTCTGTCAGGGTGGCCTTCCCTTAGACTGCGTTGGTCCACGGTGCAATCTCCCATCCGCCACCCGGGAGACGCGCCTCTACGCCGTGCAGTCCCAGCGCGAGGAAAAAAAATGTGGAGTGGTAGAGTGACACAGAGTGACTCAAGTGTTCCTTCACCAGTGCCAAAGACCTGTTCAAGCCTTGTGTGCCTCCTGGCACAGAGAGAATTAAGGTTAAGGTAAGGTAAGGTAAGGGGGAAAGTCCCTCGAACAGGTGCTAGCGACTCGAACGCGGGCCATGGGATCGCGAGCTCAACGCTCTAACCACTAGGCTACCCCACTCCAAAACTTTATTTTGAGAGGCCCCTCAGCTAGCGGACGGGATAGATCAGTAGTCAGAGCACTCGCTTTCCCGAGCCAATGTTAAGCAGTATCCAGCGTGGTTACCAAGAGGATGGGTGACCGTTTGTGCGCCCCGGCTTCAGTACAGTCCCCCGGTTCACCCAGCTGTAAACGGGGTACCTGCCCTCTTTAGGGTCAGGGAAGGTAAAGCAGTGAGGGAGAGGAGATGGGCGCCGCCCTCAATATGCTGGCTCCTGGAGAAGCTGAGGTCTCTGACGCCTCGCTCCCCTACGACCTTATAGACCTTTTTTTCCTTCTCAGCTATGGTCAGGAACCAGGAATAATTTAACATCATGTTATCCTCGAATAGGGCTCTACAACCTACCAGTGTAATTTTATTCATGTCTAGCTCTAGAAATAAGAATATGAAAGAGGACGGAAAAACCGAGACGAAATAACGACCAGGGTTTTTAAAATAAATAAAAAAGCATTGGGATGAATTCTTAGAGTTTGTGCAATATAGCCTGGAATTTTTAAGGTAAAATCGTAGGATAGAAAAAAACTAAGAAAACTAAAAAATTACGTATGTATTCTTAGACTTTGTGCACTATGGCCTGAAATTATAAGATAACAAACCGTATGAAGTTATCTGTTTGGCACCGAGGTCATTGGGGCTGGCTGAACCAATAATCCCGCAGCCTTTTTATGTGTGTGCTTTCTTTTTTATTTATTTTAGCAGTTGTTGCTTTGAAATAAGGTTATTTCCTTTGGTTTTGTTTTGTTTTGGTTTGGTTTGGTTGTGGTGGTTTTTTGGAGGGGGGGGGGGGGGAGGGGGGGGGGGGTGTTGGGTGGGGGTTGTTTGCTGCTTTATCTTCCGTGACGTTCCTGACCTGCTGTTTCCAGGCTGGGAAGACTGGGACCACACGGTCGAGCTTCATCCCCTTGATGGACGCCATTTTGACAGTGATGCTCAAAGTACCTGACCAACACTGCAGGCATCTGTATCTCTCGGGCCCGGTTGACGCCGGGATATAGATATATTTTGATAGGAAGCGTGGAGGAGTACAGCTCTTTCAAGTAGTGTCAAAGAACGCGCTCTTCCATAGCAGCGCCATTGCATCATTCTCGCCATCATGGATTATCATGCAACTGTGAAGCCTTAAATAAAAGTATGTTTGAATAAAATTCTGCTGAAACCAAAAGAAGCAAGTGAACGAGCAAACATGCAAACAAACAAACAACTCCAAAAATGAAAGTGCGTGGGTTGGGGTTTTTTCAGTTTGTTATTTTTTAAGTGTCTGAAACATATCTCTCTCTCTCTCTCTCTCTCTCTCTCTCTCTCTCTCTCTCTCTCTCTCTCTCTCTCCTCTCTCACACACACACACACACACACACACACACACACACACACCACACACACACACCACATGAATACACACACACACAGGTTCTATTCATGAAAATGTTGTATATGTTAATTTTTGCAACCCATCGTGTGTGTTTTTCATTTGTTATTTATAAATATAGGTTACCTTAATGATTTGATTTTGTCGATGCCAACTTAAGATTTACTGTCTAATTATCGGTTTTTCTTTTCACAGCTAATACTCCCTCTTCTCTCTCTTATCTCTCTCTCTCTCTCTCTCTCTCTCTCTCTCTCTCTCTCTCTCTCTCTCTCTCTTCCTCTCTAACACACACAGGCGATTGCATCAAGTTTCTTTGCACATGTATGGTATATCTCCCAATTTTCGCCCTGTGCGTCACATCCAGTCTGCTGATCTGAGGCAAAAAACCTAAGGCCCACACCCACTAGTTAAACACTTCATACCCTTAATACCCACCATACCCCCCACCCCACCCCTCTCACCCTCCCTCTCCCTCTCGTTCGAGTTCTCTCTCTCTCTCTCTCTCTCTCTCTCTCTCTCTCTCTCTCTCTCTCTGCAAAGACAGGGGGGGGGGGGGGGGGGGGGGAGGGGGGGGGATTGAATGTATGCCTGACGGACGCTATAGTCGAGTGGTTAAAGTCGTTGGACTTCTATCCTATGGATAAATGAAGTCGTGGGTTCCAATCTCGGCGGCAGCGTCTGGTGAATTAGGGGTGGGGATGTTTACGATCTCCCAGGTCAAACTTGAAGTGCAGACCCACCAGTGCCTTAATTCCCTACGTCTACATCTTTACTGCAGAAGACCAAATATGCACGTCGAAGATTCCGTGGTTCATGACAGCGTCCGGTAGATTACGGAAACATGAACATACCCAGCATGCAACCTGTATAATAAAATAAACTGCTATGAAGTGGGAAAATGTTGGCTGTGGCCAGAGGGCAGACCTGCTGAAAAGTTACAAGCACAGGAGAAGACACCAAGCGACCGTGGGGAAGTAGGGGGGGGGGGGGGGGGGGTAATAATCGATAACTGTATATTGCAGCCTAATAAGGCCCAAAGCAGAGCCTATTCATACAGCCTATGTCGCGGAGCGAGGCCGCCTACATGGAAATTCCCTTACACTGTTCCTTTACCTTGCGTCTTAAGAACGCATTAATTTCAGTCATGTTACATGTCTGCGGTACTAAGTGCTTTTGCTAACGCAAGTGCTCTCTCTCTCTCTCTCTCTCTCTCTCTCTCTCTCTCTCTCTCTCTCTCTCTCTCTCTCTCCTCTCTCTCTCCTCTCTCTCTCTCTCTCTCAATGGAAATCCCTTCTCCGCCCACCATCATCTGCTTGTTTCAGAGTATCATCATAATTTTGGGGACCATGGCACGCCCTTTTTTTTAAAATGAATATTTTGACCAAGTTTTCTCCTTTGTGTGTGTGTGTGTGTGTGTGTGTGTGTGTGTGTGTGTGTGTTTTCTTTTCTTTTATTCTTTTATATCGAGGATAATGAAATAAGCACTGAGGTGTTTCTTTACATCAAGTCCCCGTGGGTATGCGGTTTTGTGAATTCTGTCATCTGTTCCACCGGCACACAATGGCGTGTGTGTGTGTGTGTGTGTGTGTGTGTGTGTGTGTGTGTGTGTGTGTGTGTGTGTGTGTGTGTGTGTGTGTGCGTGTGATATGTGATATGTGATATTAGTGATTTCATTCAGGAAAAAGAAAAACACCCAAAAGTCTGCCTTCGTGTATATATATATATATATATATATATATATATATATATATATATATATATATATATATATATATATATATATATATATATATTATGTTTTTTACAGAGTTGTAGGTCAGCCTACTTCACCTGATCTTCATGTTCTAGTTGTTTGTAATGGTTCTGTTAATGATGATACTTATTTGAAATGAATGCCTCTTCTCACTATCTGGACCATCCCTTCAGGAGATAAAGTTACATTGAAATGGCTGTCAGGAAATTACGTTAAATAAAAATAATATGAGCGCGTTTTAGATACTCGGATTGACAAGGTCCTTGTCTGTCTGTCTGTCTGTCTTCTGTCTATTTGTCTGTCTGCCTTCTGTCTGTCTCTGTCTGTCAGTCTGTCAGTCTGTCTGTCTGTCTGTCTGTCTGTCTGTCTGTCTGTCTGTCTGTCTGTCTGTCTCTCTCTCTCTCTCTCTCTCTCTCTCTCTCTCTCTCTCTCTCTCTCTCTCTCTCTCTCCCCATGATTCTACTGTGAGACTGTATAAGTGTTGGGTTATTATTAAGATGTATCCCTACGGGCGGGGACTGGATGTAAAAAAGCACATGAGTGCTTATTCATTATCCTCGAAATAAAAGAATTTGTCATTTCATTTGTCATTTGTCAATTTGTCTTTCTCTCTCTCTCTCTTTTCTCTCTCTCTCTCTCTCTCTCTCTCTCTCTTCTCTCTTCGCTCTGTGGATGAAAAAAATATGTCAATACTTATCTGTTACCCTTGAGAATAAATTAACTCTCTCTCTCTCTCTCTCTCTCTCTCTCTCTCTCTCTCTCTCTCTCTCTCTCTCTCTCTCTCTCTCTCTCTCTCTCCAAAACGAAACAGCAGGACTCCCTGCTGATACTGACAATGCCATGTCACAAATGCAGCAAACACCTGCAAAACACAGACAGTCTCAGCGTCCTTCCCCTAATAAAAGTAGGAAAAAGAAGACCGGCAGAACAAGACAAACCAGTCAAAGCAGCATCATCAACAGCTTTCAACATATGATGTCAAGTGATCGTAGTCAAGGTGCACATGACAGGGGACGCACCAGATCTCGTACTCAACGTGGCTCCCCCCCTAAATAGGACATCAGCCGGGCCAATAAAACCAGTAGAACAGAAGGGGGAAAAGTTAGCTGTGATGACTGCCATGAAGTTAACTCGCCAGAACAAGTACATTATTCTGTAAATAATGCAACAAATGCTAACATTAAATTTCTTAACTTCAATGTTAATGGTTTATTTTCAAAACTAGATAACATCGACTTCATTCAGTACATAAGATCTCATGACTTTATATGCCTGACTGAAACATTTGTAGCTACAGAATTTGAATCATCGCATTTCAATGATTATATCATTTTTAATTCTAAAGCAAAGAAGCTATCTAAGCAAGGCAGATATTCTGGTGGCGTTATTGTCTTAATTAAAAAGAAATTTGCAAGTTTAGTTACACACATTGAATACAACTTAGAGAATATAGTGATAGTGAGTATTGATAGAAAGTTGTTTGAAACAGACTTAGATATATTCTGGATATGTACATATATACCCCCTCACGATTCTGTTGCATGGAAATGTAAAGAAAATGGCTATGGCATAGAAATTCTGGAACAAACTTTTTTGGATTTGCATGAGTCTTATGATTTTCATACCCTATTATGTGGAGACCTTAATGCAAGAACAGCTTCTGAAAATAGTATGTGCATCAATGTAGATAACTGTACAGAAAATGATGAAAATGATGAAAAGTCCCCTTTTCTGAGAAAATCTCAGGATGAATCTCAAAATATGTTTGGGGATCAACTGTTAGAATTATGTAATGCCTTTGATTTGGTTATCTTGAATGGTCTATGTGAGCGTGAATGTGATGGAAGTTGCACTTTTATATCTAATTCAGGTTCTAGTACTGTTGATTATTTTGTCATTTCATATAACTTACTCATGATGTCAAATTATATATCATTCAATGTTGAAGATTCGACTGAATCTGATCATTTACCTGTGGTTTTTTCTCTTCTGTCATCCATCAGTTACTGTGTTGGAAAAACTGGGAAAGATGAAAAGGTATGTATTCAAAAGCATGTATGGAGTAAAGAAAAAGAACACGATTTCTTAAACAAATTGAATGACACAGATATAAAAGGCAAATTACAAGACGCTGAAAGTATTATAGAGCAAGATGTAGATGGTGCATTGGATATTTTTGTGCATTGTTTGATAACTGCTAGTAGTTGTATGCTGACAAAATTTTTATCCTAAAAACACTAAGAAATCTTCCATGTGGTTTGATAATGAATGCCAACAAGCCAAAATTAAAAGTCGACAGACATTAAGAATATTTAGGAAGTCTGGTAAAACTGAAGATAGGGTAATGTATGTTCAAGCAAAAAAGAGTTTAAGACAATACTTAGAGTCAAGAAAAGAAAATTTAGACGGGAGCAAGTAATAAAGTTAGAATCAAATATTTCAGATTCTTCTAAATTTTGGAAACAGTTAAGTGAAATGGGATGTGGGCGGCAAAGATCAATTAATACTAGTAATATTTCTATAAACGAGTGGTATGATCATTTTAGAAAGGTGTTTTCTATAGATGATAGCAATTCAAGAAATGAGTTTAATGATGGGAGTGACTTGACAGAACAAGAAGATCATATATTTAATTCTGAAATAACTGAAGGGGAAGTTGTTAACGCAATTAGCAAATTAAAACTGGGTAAAGCTTGTGGAATAGATGGCATTCTCTCAGAAATGTTGAAAACTGGTAGTCAAATTACAGTTCCTTTTCTACAGAGATTATTTAACATACTATTTTCAAAAGGCATTTACCCAAAAGAATGGGCCAAAGCCATTGTTATACCAATCTATAAGAAAGGTGACATTGAAAATGTTGATAATTACAGAGGGGTTTCTCTACTAAGTATAATTTCAAAATGCTATAGCACAGTACTAAACAAGCGGCTTTATACATGGTTAGAAGATAATTATATGATCTCTGAAGGTCAAGCTGGTTTTCGTAAAAATTATT
>CM054138.1:47959282-47961782 GCA_028751875.1 Rapana venosa
GAGTGGTTTTATATTTTCAGTTTAAGGTTGTGTGTGTGTGTGTGTGTGTGTGTGTGTGGTTTTATTATTTTCAGTTTAACGTCTCTTTGCATTTAGCGATTTTAGATTTTTTTTATATAAAAAGACCAAACAAGAAAAAGCAAACAAAAACTCTCAAATTTTGAGTGCATGCACGCGTGAGTGTGAGAATGAGTGAGTGTGTGTATATGTGTGTGTGTGTGCGCGCGCGCGCGCGTGCGAGCGTGCGTGCACGTGTGTGAAGAAAAAAAGACAGACAGACAGACAAACAAACAGACAACTACTTAGACATGCAGGCAGACAGACAGTCAGCGAGCCTGACGAACAGACAGACAGAAAAACAGGCAAATAGAGATAAACATGGGTATTAAAATCTTGCACACACACACACAGCACAACACACATACTACACACTACACTACACAACACAGCACAAACACACTACATAACACAGCACCACACACACACACTACACACCACAACACACACTACACACCAAAACACACACACAGAGCTGTCATAAGATAATGACCTATAATCATTATGCTGTCTAATGAGACAAGCGCCCACGTAGTTTGCTGCCAGAAAGTCTGACAGGCTGGTCAGCATCGTGTGTGTGTGGACTGGACAATGCATTCCATTGCCCTCTATTATGCCTGGTCAGTCTTCACTCACGATAACCCCTGTTTGCTTGTTTTCTCTTTGTCTCTCTGTGTCTCTGTCTGTCTGTCTGTCTGTCTCTCTCTCTCTCTCTCTCTCTCTCTCTCTCTCTCTCTCTCTCTCTCTGTGTCACACACACACACACACACACACACACACACACACACACACACACCTGTATGTATGCGTCTTTGAGCGCACACTACAGTATTATCATTAAGAAATTTGTTCTTAGATAGATGAGATGGCTTGATGAAAAAAAAAAAAGCAAATGTATTGCTTATTCAATGTAACATCTAGAAATAAAAATTTGACTTGACTTGACTTGACACACGCACACATGTGCACGTACACATGTGCGTAGTTCACACACACACACACACACACACACACACATATTTCATGTCCTGTTGCCTGTATCCCACTTAATCATAGAAGCCATACTCACGAATCTTGTCACCATTCAAAACCAGTCCCCACAGTCGCAGATGAAAATCTACCATTCACAAGACCCGTGGGAATATATATATATATATATATCTATATATATATATATATATATATATATATGTGTGTGTGTGTGTGTGTGTGTGTGTGTGTGTGTTTCTCTTCTGGACAGATCAACCACATTGCTCAGAAGAGTCAACCAAGTGACACAATGCTCCCAGCCTGAATAAAACGGAGTGGCTGAAGTGCCCCAAGGACTTCTGAAGGAGCCAAAGGAGAAGTCAATCAGGCAGTCAGTGAATCAGTTAGCCAGTAAGTCAATCAGTCAGCCAATCAGTCAACCAGTCAGGTAAGCAGTCAGTCAATAAGCCAGTCAGTCAGTCAATCAGTCAGTCATCCCTGCAGTCAATAATTATGAGGGAGGAATACAAACAACTGAACTTGGACAACTTGTACAAACTGTGAAGACAAGAGATGAGGAGAATGGTACATTTTTATTATTACTTTTTTTTTTTATTGGGGGGGGGGGGGGGGCAGGGGGAGGGGGAAACAAAATCTTGACACCATAATTTTGGTCTTTCTACCTTTTCTCTTTTCCTCCCTTTCTCTGTGTGTGTGTGTGTGTGTGTGTGTGGTGTGTGTGTGAGAGAGAGAGAGAGAGAGAGAGAGAGAGAGAGAGAGAAGAGAGAGAGAGAGAGAGAGAGAGAGAGAGAGAGAGAGATTCCCCATCAGTAAACAGAAAAAAACACAACCATTTATTTTTATTTATTCAGTTATGCAAAGGCTCCTGTCATCAACACTTGGAAGTTAAAAGACAGCACTATGCACCACCATGCAGATGATTTTCACTGCTTTTGAACAGCAGAACTGGAACTACCATCTCCTGATATCAGCCGACGACTTTGCTTGTGGCCCCCTTTCTCCTCAACCGAAACAAACCCATGAAAGTTTCGCGATATTTGGAACCCATAACCAGATAGATGAAGATATTGCAAGATGAATTCACGTACGATGTAAACTCAGAAAACCACAGCACGGTAAAGTGCGTGTTGTGATATATATTGCCAGCTGCAAGCTGCGGAACAAAGAGCAACACGCCACGGAATGCAGAAATGGGCGCAATGCAAATGAGGAACAAAACGGAGGTATAAATCAACATCCGGGTCAGAGCGATTTCGCGCGTTGACAGAGACCCGGATGATGAGGATGACTGCGCTCTCCATGCTACCATCTGGCGGAGCTTAAGGGCGGTAAGGAAGGTGCTGACAATGACGACTAAAGTGACGCCCCCTGGGATGATGGCCCCAAACACTACCGAGTCCATGAAATCCCACACTTCCTGGTTGTCGTAGTAAAACTGGCTCCCTATCCAGAT
>CM054138.1:47966782-47981782 GCA_028751875.1 Rapana venosa
GTATCATTCTTCAAGTCGGACTTGTATGGGGCGCCTCAGTTTATATACTTTGCATGTAAACTGATCTTGCCACACATGACCGAAATGTAAGTGACGCAGGAATTGATGAAGAAGTCTGATCCATGCAACAGTTTCAACTTTTTCCAGCGCTGAGTTCTCGTTTCTCAGCTAGAGCTCCCAGGTTCACCAATGGTGAGATGTTGCGTATGCGACAGGTTGTGCCCATCTTTAAGATATGCGCACTCCGACTTCGGGGATGATGTCTAAACACGACACAAGTGTGCATGCATTTTTTAAAAAAAGATGTTGTCATCCGTTCCTACAGGTACGCAATGGCCTACTCTTTCGAAAGGTGGAACGGTTTTTTAACGTGTGCGCAAGATGTTCTACGAGGGTTTGCACACGGGACCTCGGTTTATAGTCTCATCCAACGGATTTTTTGGAGAGTGGAATCGGAATTGATGTTAACTCCCGGGAAAAAATCGCCTTGAACTGGTGCCTTAGTGGTGGCTCGATCTCTGGGCCCTCAAATCACAAATGGCAACACTATTACCTCTAGGCTATCCCACCCCCAAGCGAGTTATGATATATTTTATTCTAATCACGGGTTTTGGCCAGCATTGGGAATGTTGACTTAGATTTTATTTTCAGACTTTAATTTAAAATGCTTTATATTTCAGAGAGTACTGACAGTCTTGTGGCTGCTATGAATCCCCAAAAGAAAATAATCAACAGAGTTGAAGATGATAATAGGCTATCGAGGCCTGAGGAAACAGTCTGCCCAGGCAGGCTTCGAGAAGTATTCTGTGGAAGCTCCAGTAACTTTGTCTTAAGCTCGTACGTACACGGAAGCCAGGTTTCAGGATGTATACCCGGCTACCTTCATGGTAGGCAAAACAGGTTGTAAAAGCAAAAATCTCACCATTTGGTACCTCGGGTTCTGGCCGAGGAACACAATAAGAAACAGAACAGAAGAAGAAGAAAATAAAGATGCACACGGTCTATTCAAACTAAACCCAGTAAACGTACACGCACTGCATATTTACTCATAAACTATTAGCAATTGTACCATTAATTACTGTACTTACAAGATACACATTATGCAGGGAACTTATAAACCTAATGTGGTTTTCAAGAAAACAAACTAAGTTAAGAGTCTGTTTATTTTAAATGTTATAAACCGTAAAAAATCAGACTTATTTTTAGGCCTATATACCTGTGCCATAACTTAGATCTATGTTAATATGAAAATAAAATGCACACACACACACACACACACACACACACACTGACCCCCAGTTTTGGAGAAGAAGAAGGGGGGGGGGGAATTACAACACTTCACACAGTTCTGTCTTACCTTTCCGTACCAACCAGTTGAAACAGTCTCTCTCCGTTGAAGATCATACACTGAATCATGTACAGTTCATCAGCAAAGGACAGAGCAAACAGACAGAAATTGGTCCGGTCCTTCAACCCTTGTTTGTAAAACACCGCCATGTTGAGCAGATTCGCAGGTCCGCCAATGAAAAAGAAGATGGGAAGAACAATGGCCGACTTCACGCGCTCTATCCTCGCTTCCGTCTCGGCACTGATGAGATTTTCTGGGTTGTTCCAAGGGACGAAACCTTCGAATTCGAGAATAAGGCATTCTTCGGAGTTGTTTGAGGTTGTATTGGAGTTATTGAACGACATGATGTTGGAAATGGTGGCCGAGATCATCAGAGGATTGGTGAGTTCGTCATCTTTTTGTGGACTTTATTTCTGGAACCAGATTAAACAGAGGAGGATTGATGCTCTCTCTCTCTCTCTCTCTCCCCTCTCTCTCCTCTCTCTCTCTCCTCTCTTTTCTCTCTCTCTCTCTCTCTCTCTTCTCCTCTCCTCTCACACACACACACACACACATACACACACACACACACACACACACACACACACACACACACACACACACTGGGTGGGGTGGGTAGTAGGCCTACCTGAGCTTCTGCACTTCTAACTCTGCAGGAGGTCTGCCTGCTGGCCTCAGCCGACACATTCCAACTTCAAAGCAGCTCATTTCAAAGAACAGGTTGCATGCTAGGTATGTTCATGTTTCCCTAACCCACCGAACGCTGACATGAACTACGAGATCTTTAACGTGCATATTTGGTCTTTTGCATGTCTTATATACATGAAGAGAATTAATGCGCTGGCAGGTCTGCGCTTGAGGTTGACCTGGAAGATCGTAAAACATCTCTACGCTTAATTCCCCACACGCCTCCGAGATTCGAATCCACGACTTCATGAACCCAAGGCACTGAAGTCAAAGGGTCTTAACCACTCGGCTATAGCATTCACCGATTGGTGGTCTAAATCAGGTCATGCTTCTCTCCACAGGGAGTCGCAGTGTCGATCCCAGTTTGAACCCGACACTCCCCCTCCCCATCCCCCCTCCGCCCACATCCACTTAACCTTCAGTGGTGGTCTGGATGCTAGTCTTTCTATGAGATGATAAACTGAGGTCCTGTGTGCAATATACATTTAGCGCGCGTGAAAGTAACCATGTCAACATGAGCTGTCCTTGTTAAAATCCTGGAAGGAAAAAGTTATCCCACAATAAATTACACTGCGCTGCACTGCACTGCACTGCACTACACTGCACTTCACTGCACTGCACTGCACTACACTACACTACACTAAACTAAACTACACTACACTACACTACACTACACTACACTACACTACACTACACTACACTACACTACACTACACGACATTGTCAGTCATTGATGTAAGCTAAGTGTCAACGCCTACATTAAGATGTTGTTGATGATGTCAAATGTTATACTGACATCGTCTTCAGCCATGACAAGCTCTTAACATAACAAACCCGCACTTTCCTTTAAAGGAGAAAAAATATCCTCGTAAGTCGGAGTATGGCTGCCTATGTGGCGAGATACTGGAAAATAATAATAATAATAATGTATGGAATTTATATAGCGCTGAATCTTGTAAAGCAACAAATCAAAGCGCTCAGATTTCATTTCATACCACTTTAAGTCACGGCAGATTTCTCTCCGTGAAATTCGGGCTGCTCTCCCCGGGGAGAGCGGGAGAGCGCGTCGCCACAAGCGCAGCGCCACCCTTTTTTTTTTCTTTTTCATGTCTGCAACTGTATTTGTTTCCCTGCATACATGCACATTTTTCATCAAACGTGTACTATCAATCTCACCGTGCATCCCAGGTGGGAAAGATCAAAGATAACAATTCTCTTCCACGCCGAAGTCGGATACGCAGGGCCTGAACTGTCAGGCACTTAACGGCAGCGCAACGCATTAATAATAATAATAATAATTAATAATGTATGGAATTTATACAGCGCTGAATCTTGTAATGCAACAAATCAAAGCGCTCAGATTTTTTTTCGAGGATAATGGAATAAGCACTCATGTGCTTTTTTTTTTACAACCAGTCCCCGTGTGTATGCAGTTTTGTCAATTTTGTCATCTGTTCCCACCGGCACACAATGGCCTACTCTTTCGAAAAGCGGACCAGGATTTAACGTGTGCGCAAGATGTTCTGCGTGCGTTCGCACACGGGGCCTCGGTTTATAGTCTCATCCGAAGGACTTGCATCACAGACGACAGTACCTGCTGTCTGAGCGTTTGACGGAGAAGAAGAAGATGAAATTGAAGCGGGCTGAACACTATCCATGTGACCTCCTAACAGCAGTGCTGGGCCTCTTCTGTTTGGAAGTCTCATGGCGGCGTTCAGAGAATAAAATGATTAGACAGACCTCTGGTTAACGGAGCATACAGTGTGATGCAGCTACTTATTTTATTTTATTTTATTTGAAACCACTTTTAAGTCACGGCAGAGTACTCTGCGTGAAATTCGGGCTGCTCTCCCCGGGGAAAGCGCGTCGCCACAAGAGCAGCGCCACCCACTGGTTGTTTTTTTTTCTCTTTTCTTGTCAGCAACGGTTTATTGTTTCCCTATCAGAGTGGCTTTTTACTAGAGAATTTTTGCCAGGGACAATTCTCTTGTTGCCATGGGTTCTTTTACGTGCGGTAAATAATTTTGTGTAACCTCGTTTTATAGGCTCATCCGAAATACTAGTACCCAGACCACCATTCACGGTCTAATGGACGGGGAAAATTTTTTTGGCCAAAACGGGGAACAAACCACCGCACATTTCCGATACGGACTTTTCGCTTTCTAGGCAGGCGTGTTACCTCTAGACCACTGATCTACTATGGAATACGGAATGTGAAGAATAAGCATGACTGATAGGAGTAGAAGCACAGAAATTGTAGTGGCAAAAAAAACATTCATTAGTCAATCAACTATTCAGTTAATCCATCAACCAATGAATGAAAAGAAAAAAATCAATCGGTCAATAGACCAACCAATTAATCAATCAACCAATAGATTAAGCAAGCAGGCAATCAATCAATTAGTCAGTCAATCAATCAATCAGTCAGTCAGCAGCCATCTTGATGTGAGCAGTAGGCGTTGAAGATGTGCTGAGTTGAGAAGAGAAAGTTTATAAATCCCAGTCTCATAAGTGGGATGACCTTATACCACTCGTTGGAAGGATGTGCGTGCGTGCGTGCGTGCGTGCGTGCGTGCGTGCGTGTGTGTGTGTGTGTGTGTGGTGTGTGTGTGTGTGTGTGTGTGTGTGTGTGTGTGTGTGTGTGTGTGTGTGCGTGCGTACATGTGTGTGTGTGCGTGCTTTGGGTTTTCTGACATTAGCAGAAAATCCTTCAGCCAAGTGATATTACTCAGTCTGGTGTGACTGACCCCTGTATTGGGTTTTTTTTTCCATTCCTCATGCTTAAAACTCCCAGATGCTCCTGTGGTCAGAATTTGCTTGTGTGTGACGTGTTTACCCACCCGTTAAGGTAGCCACCTTCCGTCTAGGGAGATGGTTGTCTAACACACGACCGCCACTGTGTGTGCGGGTTTTTGTTTATGAAATTTTTTTTATCCGTTCTTTCCGGCACGATAGTGGCCAACTCTCTTTGGAAAGGCATGAAGCGGTTTTTTTCTTTTTTTATTTTTTTTTTTTTTTTATAGTGGTGCTTGAGATGTTCTACGTGCCTTCTCTTCGTAGCGGGGATCTCGGGTTTTTTTTTTTTAGTCTCATCTCAAGGGTCTTTCGGAGTGGGGGGGGGTAGGGCTGTGGGTGGGGGATGTTTTGTGAAGGGTGGAGGGTTGTTGTGGGTGGGTGGGGGTGTTATGGTTGGTGTGGGGGGGGGGGTGTGGAGTGTAATAGTCGAGCACTGATGTTACTCCTGGGGGGAAATCCCCGCAACGGGGTGCCTCGTTTGGGTGAGCTGGAAATCATGGGCCACGAGGCCGCAACAGTCGAAGATAGCACTGGGATATCGATATCGTCTCCCCACAGTTTTAGATGAATTAGAGCCAAACGCTGTAAGTGTGTGACCCTCTATCGGCTTTCGCCTGACATCCAAACTTATGATGATGATGATGACGATGATGGATGATGGTGGTGGTGGTGATGGATGATGATGGTGATGATGATGAGATGGATGATGATGTGATGATGATGATATGATTGATGGTGGGTGGTGGTGGTGTGGTGCGTGGTGATGGTGGTGGTGGTTGGTGGTGGTTGTGAAGAAGAAGAGAGAAGAAGAAGGAAGACGAAGAAGAAGATGAAGAAGAGGAAGGGGTAGAAGAAGAAGAAGAAGAAGAAGAAGAAGAGAAGAGAAAGAAGGAAGAAGAAAGAAGAAGAAAGGACAGAAGAAGAAGAGAAGGAGGAGAGAGAAGAAAAAGGAAAAGAGAAGAAGGAAGGAAAGAAGAAGAGAGAAGAAGAGAAGAAGAAGAGAGAGAGAAGAGAAGGAAAGAAGAGAAAGGAGGTAGAGAGAAGAGAGAAGGAGAAAAGAAGAAGGAAGGGTAGGAAAGGAAGAAGAAGTAAGAAGAAGAAAGGAAGACGAAAGAAAGAAGGAAGAAAAGAGAAGAAAGAGAATGAAGAAGAAGGAAGAAGAAAGAAGAAGAAATGAAAGAAGGAGAAAGAGAAGAAAGAAAGAAGAAAGAGAAGGTAAGAAGAAGAAGAGAAAGAGAAGAAGAGATGAGAAGAAAGAAGGGGAAGAGAAGAAAGAAGAGAAGAGATGAAAAAGAAGAGAAAAAGGAAGAAGAGAGAAGAAGCAGAGAAGAGAGAAAAGAGAGAAAGAATGGAAGAAGGGAGAAGTTGAAGAAGAAAGAGAGTAGAAGATGATGTAGAGAGAAAAAAGAAAAAGAAGAAATGGAAGCTTGTCACCCGTTAAAACCCTAGTAAACCCTATTTATCATATAAGTAATATCCCCCGTCGGGGAACTGCCGGGGGGGGGGCTATCCTCCTAATCAGATCAGTCAAAATAGAATCCTACCTTCTGAAAAGTCGTTTGTGCTAGAATTTCCTCTTTTCTCTCCCGTCTCTTTGTTTCTATCTTGTTGCTTTTCTTCCTGTACCACTCTTGTCTTCTTTTTTTTTTTTTCATCCTTGTCCAGTCTCCTGCTTTTTTTTCCAGAAAGGTTTGAAACCATAACAATTTATAAAACAACAACCTACCCCCCAAAAAGCCCCAACTAACCAGATAAACAAACTAGTTTTCTCCACAGAAGTCAGATGTGCTGGGCCCGACTTGTCATGGCGCTCGTTTTCTCTTTTAAAGGCAGCAGGAACAACACATTTGCGATCATATACCGGACAACAATTAATATAGTTGCTGTTGCTGCATGAGCGTTCGAAGAGAAGCATATCAGTCTAATTCTAAAAACTAAATCAAAGTAACAAAGAGTACTCTCAGTCTTTGATGTTGTCTCTTTTTGTCGGCTGGGCTTTTAATGAAATGAGCTAAAAGCAGAGGACGCTCGTGGGGAGTGTGAGGAGGCCTGGTTAGCAAAATCTTCACTTAGTACCCCTAAAGGTCCAAGGGGAAACTTACGGGGTAGTGTGAAGGTTTGAACTGAAATGAATACAAACAACCAAAAACTGTCGATAGGTGTAGCATGTGGCCTAAAAGTATTGCGTTGTCACAGGAGCCTTAGTGGGTGTATTGCCGTGTGTTTTTAGTATTCTGCATCAGAACAGGCACTGCAGCAGGCTACCACCATGCAGTGGCCCAAAGTAGAATGCAGGGCTTCTCTGGTTGGTGGCCTCGCACAGCCCATCTGTCATGAATAGTGATCCTTGTGGATGGTCGATTCTGAAATTGTCTAAACAACGATCCTAGGTGTAGCTGTTGGTCCGGCAGATTTGAGATGCTACAAAAGAAAAAAACCAACTTGGATTTAAAAAAACAAACACGAACATATTATGCTCAACATGACTATGCAGAGATTCGTCTTGCATGTCTAGAACGACTGTTCTTGTTTTGTATTTTTTGTTTGTTTCGGTTTTTGTGACTTCTGCATTTTACTACATGTAGAGATTTTTAAAAAAAGACAGATAAATTAGAACTGAACTATACAATGTTTTCTTTTCCCCCCCATCCACCAGCAGATAATGCAAAGAATTACCAGAGTATGTGCAAACCAGCAACTTATAGGAGCCAAATTCAAACATTTTCTTGCTGATGCAGACGCAATATTTCCGAACTATTTGTTTTTATTATGGAAAAAGAAAACAGCGAATCATTCACTGCATGCAGCACTTAGACTGGTAAAGAATAGCCCCAACTCTGATTTAAATAAAAAGACATTGACTGGACGATCCACCTTGTGCTTATGGTCACCCTAACGAAACAGCTGAACATTTCCTTCTTTACTGTCCACATTTTGTTTTTAAACTGTTCGCCGTCAAACAATTGATTTTCTAAATGCATATGAACAGATTGTTTTTTTCAATTTGATATGGCAAAGGACAACTAAGTTTAAATGAAAACCCTTAACAAAATTAAAACAGGGGTATGGGTTAATAAAAAAAATCCTAACAAATTTTAGAATTTAAATAAATAATTACCCCCTAAACGGGTTTTTTTGTGTTTTAAAAAAAAAAAATTTCTGGGTTAGGGGAAAAAAGCCCCCCCTCCCTTTTTTTTACATCCAGTCCCCTTTTTGGTATGCAGTTTTGGTAAATTTTTGTCATCCTTTCCCCCACCGGCACAAAATTTGGCCAAAACCCCTTCAAAACCCCCAAAAGGGGTTTTTAAAACGTGTGGCAAGATGTTTTTGCGGTTGGGGTGCTTTTCCCTTCACAAGGGTTTTTAGTCCCTGAACTCATTAATTTTGAGCTACAGAGAAGAAAAACATATACTTATAATAAATGGGGGAACAGGGGGAACCCATTTTCACCGGGACGCGGGGGGAGTGGTTGGGGCCAAAACCCCTCCGAAAGACCCACGTCAATCACAAGAACAGCATTGAAAGGGACCTCAAAAGGGAAGGAAAAAAAGGAAAAAAAGACCAAAACAACGGGGAAAGGAAAACTGAAAAAGTGAGAAAAAAGGGCCATGCAGCACTTTTGGGGATCAGTGACTGGTTGGGCCCCCAGGATAGGCAGGGGAGTGGGGGAACGCTTTGTTGCTCCCCTTACAAAACCACGGGGTGTAATGGTTAATGTTGATGATAAAATAAATAAACGACGGGTATAACAGGAAAACAAAAACGAGTGCTAAAAAGAAAAATAGTAAAATTTGATGAATTGGGCCCGGTTATACACTGTAAGGGCCATACACCATGGAGGGTTAAACAAATTACTCATGTACTTTTGAAAGTATACATGCAATGAGGTGTTTAATGAGAGAGGAAAAGGAGAGAGAGAAGAGAGGAGAGAGAGAGAGAGAGGGGAGAAAAGGGGGAAAGGAGAGAGAGGGGAGAGAGAGAGAGAGAGGAGAAGAGAGAGAGAGAGAGGGGAGAGAGAGAGAGAGAGAGAGGGGAGAAAAACAAAAGTTAAATGTAATAAGAAACTTGAGCTCCCTGCCCTTTCAATATCTGGATTTAAAGGCGGAAAGGAAAAAAAATTCAAAAAGGATACAACCCATTCACAAATGAATGTAAAAGAGAAAGGAATAAAATATTCCCCCCTTCCCCCCACTCTTTTCCCCCCCACCCCTCCCCCCCCCCCCCTCCCCTCTCCCCTTCTCCCCCTTCTCCCCTCTCTCCCCCCTCTCTCTTCTCTCTCTCTCTCCCCTTCTTCTTGGAAGCAAAATTTTTTTCTCTAAACGTCTTGCTCAAAAAAAAAAACAACCAAACAACACAAAAAAGCTTTTGGGTTCCCTCCCCAAGGACTATTCTCAAATGCAAAAAAAAAACCCTTTTTGACTTGAAATCAAAACCCAAAACGCAACTGAAACACACACAATAAAAAAAACCACACACAAAACACTAAACCTCACACACCCCAGTCAGACGAAGAACAGGACCCCTTTAACAATACCCTTTTCCCCTCCCACCAAAAATTTTCTCTCTTCTTACCACCAAAAAAAAAACCACAAATAAATTTGTACCCATGACAACCAAAACCAGAAGCCAACCCCCACTGACTCAACAATTTCCCCCACAACCCAAGGCCAATACTGTAAACTCAAAAACCCAAAAACAGACTTGGCAAAAAAGCACCGCTTTACTGAAAAAATTCAAAAACCCAAAGCCAAAATCAACATTGCCAACACTGTCGCAAAAAAACAACCAAACAGCCCTCGCAAAAAAACCCCCTTTAAAAAACACCGGGAGGGAAAAAAACCCAAAAAACCCAAATGTTTAGAAAAACAGCCCCTTTAAAAGAAATAAGAAAAGCAAACACCCAATCACAAAATTTGAAGCCCCTCGACTACTACCAACAAAACCCCCCACACCACGCCAACAACTAGAAAGTACAAAGAGTACACTCCACCAAAAATAATCTCATCCTGGGTGACTCAGTGACACGACCATCAGGTCAGTATTACAAAGGCAGAAATCAAAACACAGCCTCAGGTCTCAAAACAAGCCTTTTTCTTTGGTTTCAAAAACCTTCCCGAAACCCAAAGAATACAGCATCTCTTTTTTTCATCCCTGGAATCAACTCTTTGCAAATATACATCCATCACAGATAAAAAAGGGGGCAAAAACTTATCAGAAATATCAAGCTTTGTTTTTCCCCCAAGCCAGGCTGCGGGCCCTGTCCATTTTTTCTCCCAAGGGGAGGGCTTTCCTCAAAAGAAGACCTTTCAACCAAACCAATATATCCCTTGCAAAAATGTGTTCGAAGGAAAAAAATCACGTTTTCATACCACCTGCCCTATTTTCAACCCCCAGTGGGGCCCCACGCAAAGATTTTTTAAAAATGACCCTTTCCCATCCCAGCCCCCAAAAATGCAGCAGGTTTGCGTTTCAAACCTTAAAAACGGGCCCACCCCGACACCAACGACAGCCCCTCCTGCGACCCCAACTACACGGGGCCCAAAAAGGGCGTACCGAGGACGCAACCCTTACCTCTGCTTCAAAAGGGGATCCAAAAAGATTTCCCGTTTTCCCTGGGTACCCCTTTTTCATCGCAAAAATCAGGACGCCAACCCCCCCCTAACCCCCGAATGACGTTCTTGGGGGAAAGACAAACCCTCCCACTCTACGATCTGTGAGAAACCCCACTCCTCCCCACCCCCAGCCCCCAACCCCACCCACAGTGTCCCCCCACCCGACTTCACCCAGTCCAACTTTTCTTTTCTGGGGTTTTTTAAAAAAAACCTTTTGAAAAAAATCTCGTGTGATAAAAATTTCCCCCTACCAATTTTCCACATTAAGGGTGTTGTTTGGGGGGGGGGGGGGGGGGGGGGGGGGGGGGGTGGGGGGGGGGGGGGGGGGGGGGGGGGGGGAAAACAAAGGGGCACCCATGTGTGCGTTTGTGTGCATATGGTGTTGTGTATGTGTGTGTTGTGTGTGAACAAGAATATGTATGTGCGTTCATACGTGCATTCATTTGTATGAACTCTTCCTTTAACCAATCATTAGTTAGAAGCTGCATGACATCTTACAAGGACTGATTCCAGTGTTCTGCTACCCATGGCCTTGAAATGTCAATTTGGTGACAGTTTAATTTTATATCATATATCTCTATTCTGTGCTCCAGACACGCCCACCCAGTGCTGCAGTGTGGAGCAAACAGTGGCAGAACACAACCAGTGGCAATCTACACCAGTACCAAGTTTTCTGGAACACTGCTGATCGTGCTTATCACTTTCTTTTCTTTTCTTTTTTTTCTTTCTTTCTTTTTAAAAAAAATCATATTTTCCATGGACTGTGCTGATTGTAGTTGTGCTTATTATTCATATTCTGGCATCTTTTATTTACAGGTGCTTTACTGTATTGTCTGGCCTTGCTAGTTGAGGGTGATTTGGTTGCTCTTTTGTTGTTGTTGGGTTTTTTAATATCTCCCCTTTCTCTAGGTAACCAACCACGCCACCTGTGGAATTTTTTTTTCTCCCCAGACTACTGTTGGACATTGTGTGCTATAAAGTGGTAATTGATTTTACTCCTTTCTTCACCCTTCCACCCCTATCAAGTATTCACTCCCCCCCCCCCTTATTATTATTATTATTATTATTATTATTATTATTATTCATTGTCTCTCTTTTCTTCTTATCTTCACCATTATTGTACACATTAATACATTCCTCACAAAACTAACTTCAATAGATGTATTCAAGACACAACTCACGGCCCTCCAAGGATGGCTTACGAATTTGCCACCTAAATATAAACCATGCAGTCAATACAATCGAAGATATAACAAGACTCATCACAAACCAAGGCAAACCATTTCCGAGTCAAGACTTTCAGAACACATACCCAACACTGACATTTCCTTTCCAGGATATAAAATCGTGCGAAAAGATCCGCAAAAGCCCAAAGAAACGGGTATCTTAATCTATATTAGTGAGTCTGTAACGTTCAAACGTCTTTTCCATCTTGAACGTTACGGAGTAGAATCCATCTGGATCGAAGTAGCTATAAAAGGTGCACCACCTATCACAATGGGGTTCTGCTACAGAAATTCAACAAAAAGAAAAAATTGGATAGACAAGTTTGACTCCATGATGAATGTAGTCCTATAAGAATCTAGGGAAATTATCTTACTAGGTGATTTTAACATTGACCTAGCAAAAGTCAACAATCAATGGACCCAAGTTATGAACTCATTCAATCTTCACTAATTAGTTTCTTCACCCACAAGAGTCACATCAAATTCTAACGCAATTATTGATCACATCTACGTATCAGACCCTAAAAACATCAAAGATATGTGTGTCCCTGTATATAACTGTAGCGATCACTACCCAGTCTGTACCACATAGTCAAAAAAAGGAACAAAAATTCCTAAACCCGGCCATAAAAATTTAATGAGCAGCTTTTCTTACTAGAGTTAAGCAGTTCCATGCTCTCGGAAACATTCAATATTACTGATCCAGACCTGGCCATTGAGTTTTGGATAAAAGTTTTTACTGAAATCTATAACAAACATGCCCCATTAAAAAGCATAAGAATCAAACATGTCCGCAAACCGCCTTGGTTTACAAAGGAACTAGAAGAAGCATGTTATCTTAGAGATTTCTTAAAAGAACATAATATTATGAGGAGTCAAAAAAATTAAGAAATGCCATAAACTCATAAAAACGGCGAGAGAAAAGGAAATATTTCCAAGATCTACTATCATCCAAACAAAATTCAAAGACTGTATGTAAGGCAATCAATCAAATAACAAATAATCAATTGTCTTCCAAATCTAATGTAATTAAAGATATTTCTGCTGAAAAACTTAACAATCACTTCATTAATATTTCTTCTAACATAATTAACAATCATAACTCGAAGTCCAATGATCTCAATGAACTAAAACAATACTGCTAAGAAAAGCGTATTCCATCAAAACTCCACATACCATTCACATCTGTTTCTGAGAACTAGCATTATCTGACTCACCTCAAACAATCAAGTACGCGTGGTCTTGGTGGAATAGATGGCAGAATACTGAAACTCTCAGCTCCAGTTATTACAGACACTCTGCCACATATCTATAACCTTTGTCTTCATAAGAACTCTTTCCCCCAACGCCTTCAAAA
This sequence comes from Rapana venosa, assembly GCA_028751875.1. NCBI lineage: Eukaryota > Metazoa > Mollusca > Gastropoda > Neogastropoda > Muricidae > Rapana > Rapana venosa. The sequence continues at coordinate 47,979,809 of CM054138.1, forward strand.
CTGCTAAGGTGATTCCGATCCACAAGTCTGGAGACACTTCCGATCCCTCAAACTATAGGCCAATCTCCATTACATTTTACCTTTCAAAACCCTTGGAAAAACATATGAATAAACACCTAGTCCATCATATAGATATTAACAACTTACTTCACCCAAATCAGTCTGGATTTAGAAAAAATCACTCGTGCCATACGACATTGACTAGTCTTGTAGACAATTGGCTGTCAAACATTAATGACAATAAATTTTGAGGAGTATTATTTGTTGATTTTAGAAAAAAACATTTGATACAATTGACCGCAGACTTTTCATAAAAAGCTAGAAACCTATGTAATCTCTCTACAAATACCTTTTGAACTTCTTGCTTCTTATCTTACAAACAGGCAACAGTGTGTCTCAATAGCTAAAGTATCCACATCCACACTAAAACCCCCTCAATATGGAGTACCACAGGGATTCATCTAGGGCCAATTACTCTTTCATAATACATAAAGAAACCCTTTCCCCTCCATATCAAATCCAATGCGAACTTTTTGCTGTGAACAACCATACAAACAAGCCATACCGACATTAACTCTCTTGCAAAGACATTCAAAATGCACTGATGATCTTTACAAATATCCCCTTTACATTTAAACAAATTTCTCTCTTCTTCTCTCTCCTCTCAATCCTTTTTCTTCCTTTATTCTCTCTCTCTCTTAAAATCTACTCTCACTCTTCCCTCTCTCTTCTCTCTACTCCCTCTCACTTTTTTCTCTCTCTCATCCCCCCTCTCTTCTTCTTTCTGTAAGTGGAATGTTTTTGTATAGTCAAGTCAAGTCAAATTTAAAATTTATTTCCAATGGTACATTGAATAGCAATGCATTTGCTTATTTTCATCAAGCCATCTATCTATGAACAAAATTTTTGTAATGGTTTAAAACTGAAATACTACATTATTGCATCCTTTACCATTAAATTAAACCAGTAAAAAGAGGAAAATCGATAAGATAATACATTGAAAAACACAAATTACCACATATACATATACACGCACACACATACTCATACACACCTGCGCGCGTGGTGCTCACGTACACACACACTCTTAAATAAAGAATGTTTTAAGAATTAAAAAAAAGAAAATCATAAAACGTCAGGACAAACAAATTATATCGCTATTGTGTTATTGCAAACTGACTTCTAGAAATGATTTTTTCCACTATCCTACTTCTTTATCATGACATGTACAATGTTAAATCACAGTGAGTGCTAATGGTGATGTGTTGATGAATTGAAAATTGTATGCAATATCATATGGATTCAAAATGTTCTGTGTACTCTCTCTCTCTCTCTCTCTCTCTCTCTCTCCCCCTCTCTCTTTTCTCTCTCCCTCCACCCCCTTTTATTGTTTTACTTATAGATTTAGTTGTCATGTTTACAATTAGTATCCTGTTGAATGCTTTATTCATATTTAATATTTCAGTTTTATTGCGTAAGTTGACTGTATTTGTGATTTAGTAAATGTTTTATTTTGATATCTTGTTTTGAGTGTATCAATTATGTATAGCTAATTCCAATGTGCAGATGTCCTTTTTTTATGACTATACATGATATGCATAAAGATTTGATTTTGGCATTGATGCATGGTGTGCGTGCGTGCGTGTGTGCCCGTGCGTGCGTGTGTGTACATGTACGTGTGTGTGTGTGTGTGTGTGTGTGTGTGTGTGTGTGTGTGTGTGTGTGTGTGTGTGTGTGTGTGTGTGGACGAGTACGTGTGCATGGGGATGCAAATTGCTTGTGCATAATCTCCTAAGTCTGCTTATACAATATTTGTTTGTGTAGTTTACTATTGCTGTTGCTTCCCATAAAAGCACAATGAATTTTTGACGTTTCTGTCTGTTAGCCAAAATGATACTATTTACGTGGTTTGTTATCCTTTATATTATGGAGGTTTTGCTTTGTTTGGTTCTGTTTTGGTTTTGGTTTGGTTTG
>CM054138.1:47991782-48049282 GCA_028751875.1 Rapana venosa
GTTTGTTAATTAATTGATTTATAATTATGTGTAACAAGTATGTGTACCATTTGACAATGTGTAGATGTTTATCTTTATGACTTATTAAGTTTGGTTGTGTTATTTTTCTTGGCTCTGTTGTTGTTCTTGTTCTTGTTGTTGTTGTCTGTCTGTTTTTCTCTTTTTTATCATCTTTGTTGGTTTGGTTTTTCCTTCTCTTTTGTTTGTTTGTTTGTTTTGGTTAAGGTTTTTTGGGGGGTGGGGGTGGGGTATTTTTATGGTTTTCTTTTATTTGCTTGCTTTGGGGGGGGGGGGGGGGTTGTTGGGGGGGGGGGAGCTGTTTTGAAAAGGGTTATTTCCCCTTGTTTTTATTGTGAGCTGTATAAGTATTGGGTTATTATTATTAAGATGTATCCCTAACGGGCGGGGACTGGATGTAAAAAAGCACATGTGTGCTTATTCATTATCCTCGAATAAAAGAATTTGTCATTGTCATTTCATTGTCATTTGTCATTGTCAGGGTTAACAACTCGTGTATTCATTTAATAAAACGTAGTTTCCCTTGCCAAGCCCTCATCCGGGGCTGTACCAACAGATCACGTGATGAACACAATTTATGTTGTTGTGGAGAAGCCGCCATATTCTCTGGGCAAGCTGTGAGAATGTCGCTGTCATGATATTCAAAGATGGTCAGGCAAGCAAGTTTTCCTTTCATGATGATAGAATGAGATGATCGGTAACCAGAGGCATATATGCCTTCAGTTTCTTATCCTTTAGTAACGGTCGGAGACGTAGTTAGGTTTAATGGCGAGCAAAATTCAAGTTGCTAAGTTCCATGACTTCAGTGAGGGTCCTATGCTAGATCCAACTTCTTCTGGAGTTTGGAATATGGAAGAAAATGACGTTGTGGGCCAGTTGCGGGATGAAAGTTTCAAGAAAAGAGTGGAAATTCTAGAGCAGCTTATCATTACTGTGAAGAGAAATGGAGGTCGCTTGCCATACTCGGATCACGAATCCATTTTTAGGGGGCTTGGCCTGGCTTTGTCAGATTCGAACTGGGAGATCAGGCTGAAATGCATCGTTCTTCTGCAAGAGTTGATTCCCAGCCTTCAGGATGACCTAGATCATTGCATGTCTCTTGTCTTGAACAAACTGATTTCAAACATAGGAGACAGCAAGGTCACACTGAGAAAAGCAGTCATCAGTAATCTGCATCGATACATGAAACACACAAAAAACCTTCCAGTATTGCTTCATGCCATTGTCAACACTGGCCTAGAGAATGAAGATGCAAGGGTCCGACGAGAAACAATTTGCGCCTTACCGATGCTTCTGACGAGAGATTTTACAGATGCAAATCTGTATGGAATTGTTCAATCTCTTGCGAAAAAATTGCTGGACACTTCAACAGAAGACAATCTGAAAGATGTGTCCCTCACAACATTGGAATCTATAGAGAAACTTTTGGGGGAAGACAAGTTTCATGTCTACATTCAGAAGCTGTCACCATCTTTGAGGAAGTACTATCTTCAACTGACAGGAAAACTTGAAAATGCCACAGAAAATCAAGATCATTCTGGCATGTACAGTGCACGACAGACAATTACGCAAGGAGGGGTGGACAGACAGGACAGATATATGGACAGTTTGGAGTTTGGGATCATACCTACTCACATCATGACACGCATCAATGACCAAAAAGATTTTAAGACTCGTGCACAAGCTGTGGAAGATTTGAAAGGAGTGATCCTGGGTCTGACACCACATGACATCAACCAAAAACTCATCCCAAATATGTTGCCTTTCATGAGCTTTCTTAACACACTGCTTGACGATTCAAATTTCAAGATAATCACAGTGACTCTAGAAATTGTGTACAATGTTGTTGAAAGTCTTGGTGCAAGTGTTAAGAACTATGTGAAGAACATTGTGAATGTGTTATCAAAGCGAATGGGAGACAACAAAGTTGTGATCCGGCAGTCCATAATGCGAGTTTTGATGAAGATGATGCAGTGCTATTCACCTCAGCTGGTTCTGTCGGTGATATTTGATAACTTGTCACACCGTAATTCCCGTGTCAGACAGGAAATTATTAATTTTGTTATTGCTGCCCTTTTGACTTTCCCAAGCTACGAGTTTGACCTGGGCAGCATCTGCATGGTTGTGGGACCAACACTGACAGACGTGAAACGACAGGTGCGACAGGCTGCCCTGGAATGCTTTGCTGTTCTTGCTCAGGCCATGGGTTCTGGTCGCTTACATCCTCTGGTACATGCTGTTGACCAGGTGGAACTTAGTTCTGAGGGAGAAGGTCTGATGGCTGCAGTACAAGCTCGTCTTGCTCGCAGGCAACTTCCCCGACTGAATGGTGATGGTTTGGTAGAATATGCAACCCCAGTCCCATCATCAGCAACACAGAGATCTTCACCTGCCAGTCAGAGTGCAGACACAGAATGGATTTTAGCAGTTGGAGGTGGGACAGTTCGCACAGCTCGATCTGATATCATGGAACTTGAATCAGTTACTTCAGGTTCAGCAAGGTCTACCCCAATGACTGATTCTCATTCTGCTGCTCCGACCCCTGTACCACGCAGATTTATGAGTGCTGGTCGCGGGCGCAACAAACTGCCTTGGGAAGAAGATGAGCGCTCCAGGGCATATGAAGATCTGCCGAACTCAGCACCTGCTCATGTAAGTCTTTATTTTTAGTTAATTGTAAACAATAACACCTTGGTCTTAATTTCACACAGTGAATGGTGTGGCTAATCCATTGTGTTGTCATTGATTGAGTTTCATAATCTTTATGTAAAACATTTTCAGAATCAGATTCTGTGTTGAAAATCAAGAAAAACTTGAACAAGTCAGTAGGATGCACATAATTCACAAAGTCATGTTTTATTTCACTGGCCCCAATTGTTTTTTAAATGTGCACGTTTGCCTCCAATAAAATTCTGACTGTGAGTGTATACAGTACTAAGTTTGTCATTTAAAACCAAGTTTTTAAAGGATAAATCATTAAATGCCACAACATACAATCTGTAGACTATAAAGTAACACACACAGCACACACACACACAGCACACATGCACGCACACACACACACAGAGGCATGCGCGCGCACACACACTCATGCACACACGCATGCGTACTGGACTCCTCATTATAGTACACACACAGGTCTACACACACACACACACACACACACACTGTGACCCACACACTCACACAAAGTCACACACAGCTCTAGACAAAGACATATGCACACACACAGATAATATAGAACTCTGTATACATATGTACACGTTTCCAGTTGACATACTGATATGTATGTAATCATACACATGTATACATTTGGTGATACTGATACTGTGATACTGATACTGTGATAGTGACAAAACACACATGTGCGCACGCACTGTGTATGCACACACACACAGTATGCACTTGCACACACATATTACATGTACACACACATGTACACACACACACACACATATGACATGATATGAGCATGCACCACACATACATGTATACATATACACACACACACACGTGTGCATGCATGCACCATACATGACAGACACCCTCACATTAGTGTTACACAGTGACATCACACACACACACACACACACACACACAGTACACACACACACACACACAGAGTACACACACACAGTCACACACACAGAATACACACACACAGTCACACACACACAGAGTACACACACACACACACACCGCAGGTGGGGGGAGGGGGTATAGCAGGTTGGATAGAGTGTTATGCCTTGTGCTCTTGATCTGATGACCCGGGTTTGAATCCTGTTGAAGGGGATTTTTTCCCCTGGAATTAACATCAGTGCTGACTCAACTCCTCCCAAAAGTCCTTCGCCAGCTTTGGATGAGACTATAGTATAAACAGAGGTCCTGCAAAACATCTTGCGCACACATTAAAACCTGTTTCACTTTTCAGAAGAGTAGGCCATTGTGTGCCGGGGGGAATGGATGACAGAATTTACAAAATTGCATACATATGGGGACAAGCCTGCAACAGTTAAGACATATAGGCAGCAAGGTATATGCAATAGTTGAACAAAAAATTGTAACAAAATCAAAGTTTTTGTTACTTGGCTGCTCAGAGGATCAAAAAAGGTGAATGTACTTTGAACTCAAACTAAAGTTCTGTTGAAGAGTATTTTTCAGGTTTCAAGAAAATTATTCAAATTGGGCAGAAAAGACTGGATAGTGGATAGGTTTGGTGAGGAATAGTTTGGGAAAGAAAATTTGTCAGCCATGCTAGATATAGTACTTAGCACTAGTCACTGTCTTTAGACTGCAAACAGGTACACTGCTAGAGGTCTCCTCTCTCATCTCCATTGCTTGAAAATATCCCATACTGATCAGTGCCCTCATGGCACAGACCTGTCAACATCCTGTATTATACAATCTGTCCCCACCTTACACACTCAAAATCTATGCCACTACCAGGTACATGCATACATTATATGGCCCATCCCCTGGACTAGTGATACTATATAGAGAGCTCCATGAGAAACTTAGCGCTTTGATTTGTTGCTTTACAAGATTCAGCACTATATAAATTCCATACATTATTATTATTATGAGAAACTGGGGGGGCTGTTGCCAGGGTGGCTGTAGCATGCCGACTTCACCATCCAGACAGAATTGAACATTAACTTAAGCATGGCCAAGGAACAGAGAAAAAGTAAAACCTTTTTTCATCAGTCTCTGTTTGGTTTGTGCAATAAAATTATTCAAGAGATTTCACTTGACGGACGGCAAAAAGGTGAAAACCCTAAGAAACTGACAAACTGCTGTATGGTAGCTTTAAAAAGAAATGATAATTGTTTAAAAAAGCTAGCTCAAAAAAGAGAAATTTTTTGTCTAAACCGGGTTTGGGGGGGTCAGCTAGTAAACTGAAAAGTTTTTAAAGAAAGTAATTTTAAGTATTATACTTTTCTTTGAGCATGAGTAAATTCTTTGGGGGATGGGTGTGCCCCAAACTTTTTTCTTTTTAAAAAATAATGAAAATTTTAAATTTAAAAAAACTTTTTTTTTAAAAAAAAGACAGATGATATTTCATTGCTTGCCTGTTTACCATACATGAAATTTAGTACAAAACAGAAAAGAAAGCTGGGTTGGGTTTCCCTTGTTTGCAAAAATGCTTGGAATGAGCCCTGATAATGAGGAGGATATATATTTTTTTAAGACCTTTTATAGTTATAGTATAAATAAAAAAAAAGAAAAAATTTTTTAAGAATGGGGTTGAATACCCCCCTTAAAGCTAAAACCCTTATTGGGCAGCAATTTATTTTAAATCTAAACAAAAGGAAACCTAAAGGATGTGAGTTGAGCCCTGGATTGAGTTTGATTCATGAGCTTTCCTGACCCCAAAAGGTTTTATACGGGTCAACTTCAAAAAGAGAAGGGGCCTGTACAGTGATTCCAAAATTTAAAAATGAAATTCCTCTTTTCTTCAGAAACAAAAACCAAAAAAAGTCTGTGCTTCTCTGACTCTCTGTTTGAGAAATTAAATTTAAAAATCACATCAGGGGAGAAAAATAATTTTTAAACAAAAAAAAAAAACCCAAAAACTGAAAAGCCTGTAAGTATGTTTTTTGGCCCCTTACTTTGCCCCGTGGGTTTAAAAAATAATGACAAAATTTTGGTTTCCCCAAATCGGGTTGACATTGTTGTTTAGGTCCTCTGTTCTTTAAATCAAGTTCATTGATCAATTTTTAGAGTTTTCCCTAAGTTTCTAGAATTTAAATTTTTTTCATGCTTTGCATACATGAAATGGGAGGGGCAAGTGTGGCAAAAGTATAAATTCATTGAGAAAGGATTTTTTCTCACTTTCTGTTAAAATTTTTCAAGGGGGGTTGTAAAACTATAGTAATATATATATATTATATTTTGTTATATCAGATTCTTTGAAATTTCAATTTCAATTTGGGCTGGAATCCAGTTTTTCCCTATTTCATACGCTTATCTCTGTTGGCGCTCGCCGTCCTAAGTCTAACCCCCGGGTCCTATGTCTAGCCTGTAAGGGTGTACCCCCCCCCCCCCCCCCCCCCCTATCTAGTATCTGTTTTATTTTTTAACACCTCCTTTCCCAATGTACTATCTTCCACTGGCCAAAATTTTTCACAAAACTGATCAACCAAATTTCAAGATTGGCTTAAGTTTTGGTATTAATTCTGTTTAGAAAAAGATTTGGGAAGAGAACTTCAAAAAAAAAAATCAAGAAAAAAAAAGGGTTTACATATGGTCTGCAAGGTGACATGTTTCTGAAAAATTATAATTGATATCTATAAAGGAAGTAAACTAATGATTTGAAGAGATCTTAAAATGCGATTTTTTTTGTTTTTATTTCCCCAACACAATCATTCAAATGATAATGATAATGTATGCCCCAATTGTAGTTGTTAATAATGTTCTTTGTGTGTTAAAACACACACCACAACACACACACCACCACACAACACACACCCACACACAACACACACGTCACATGCACACTACACATTTCACCCAACCCACATACACACACACCACAACACTCACACACACCCCTCTACACACACTCCACCCACACAAACACACACAAACACACACACACCACACACAACAACACACACACCACCGTTGTACACCCGCACACGACACTCGCAGACACAGACAGACACACACCCCACACAAACACACACACACCCACACACACCACACACCACACACCCATTGACACCGCACAAGACCTCGCCCAGACAGACAAAACACCACACACACACACAACAACAACACCACACACACCAACTTTACCAACGCAGCCCACACACGAGTCAAAAACACATCACAACCAACACATGAAAATTGAAAATTTTATGGGAAATTTATACACTCCTGTGCATAATCTCTTGAAAGGTTTTTTTCACTGGAAATTTTTTTTGTTTGGGAACAGGTCTACAAAATCCCTGAATTATCTATTTTTTTTTAAAGGCTTTCCCCCCCCAAATTCAAATTAAAAGCTTTTTTATCTCAAAGACAGAGAATTCCCCAACCGCATCATGCTTTAGTTTTTTTTTTTTTCTGACAAAAAGATAAAAAATTAACAAATTTTTTTTGAACAGCCTTTGGTTTTAATTAAAAATTCCCCTGAGGTTTTAGTTCCCCTAAAAATTTTTGATTGAATGTTTTTCAGCCATTGGTCATGGGGGGAAACTATATCAACATGTTATATTGTTTCTAATTTGAAGGTGACTTTTGGTTGCCCGTACGTCTTGGGAGCAGTGTATTCGTTTTTTTAAATTAAGAATAATTTTATAGCAGCTTAACAGGCACAATAAGATTAATAGCACCTTTTACAGTTTGCCATATTGTCCCCAAAAAAACCAACAGCGTGGCCAGATTGGGGGAGCTGTTATGTGCAAGCGCTTGAGAATGACTGCCGCACTTGGAATATTTTGAGGTTTCAGCTCCACCGAGAGGTTTTTTGTTGGTGTGCATGACCTGAATTGAACCACTTCGGTGACTTTTGGAGTACACCCAAGTAGCTGTAGGTGATATGGTGTAAGCCAGACAAGCCATTTGTGGGGGAATTTAAAAAATAAAACCCCCCTCCCCAACAAAAATCATAAACTTTTAGCATTATTTTTGTAAAATGTTATTCTTTATTATTCTTTTTCTTTTTGTTTTGATTACGTACTTAACTTTGAAATTTGTGCTCTTTTTCAAAAAGTGTTCAAAATATACCCTTTGAAAGACTTTAAACCTAATCAATTATCAAGTCCTTTGGATTTGGGGTAGTAAATCTATAAAATTTTTTAATGTTTGCATAAATTCCCCCCCCCCCCCCCCCAAAAAGGGGGGAGGGGAGAGGAATAGGTATGCATTTTAAACATTCCCCCCAACTTACCCCATTTTCTTTTTCTAAACACAGTTTAAAAAAAAAGTCTAATGCATACAGTACTGCATTCCACACTGGCACAGAATAAGAAAATTGAAACGTAAACCAGTGTTTTTTTATTTGGAAAATACAGCTAAAGTATATTTGAAAAAAAAAAAAGGCATATTATGTTTTATGATTGTGAATGAAAAAACTATTTAAAAAAAATTATTACAGGTTTTTACATGTGTACAAAATGTTTTGCTTGCATTCTACATGGGACTTCGGTTTTACTTTAAATTTAAAATATATCTCACCCAAAAGGATTTCAAAGGTAGTGGAGTTGGCTGAGTTCACCCCGGGGGAAAAAAAAACCCCCCTTTGACAGCACCCGGGGGTTCTCAAAAATAGGCTTTGAGATAAACAACACAAACTCTTATAAACCCTTTGGTTCATAAGTTGGGTTTTTGCATTTCAGAAAATTTAAATTTCCCTCTTGCAAGTGGTAACCTGAAGTGGTTTAAAAATTTATTCAAAGCAAAATAATCTGACCCCAATTTTCTTTTCATTTCTCCATTTTTTAAAGGCCCACAATAAAAATTGATTTGTTTATTAGTATAAATAATGTTGTTTAAATTTGGGGAGTGGTGTTGACCTTGATGTTGCCCCATGTATATGTATTCTTTTGTTTTTGTGATTGGGAAAAGAAAATGAAATCACAAAATTTGGCAGTTTGGAAAGAATGAGTCGTGACGTGTGATTTTCGAAGCCCCTAATGCTTGTCTTGCCTCTTTTTTTCCTTAAGCCAGCATCAGTAGAAATAGCATTAGCTTTGTTAATAAAAACTTTGTCCTTTAAATTTGGGGGAATGATCTTTCTTTCGTATGATGTGGGGGGAAAATTTTAAAAGCCTAGACTCTGAGATCCAAACGGGTTTTTAAAACTATTAAACACAGTCAAAACTCTGTAAAATTACAGTTTGTTCAATCACAAATGTATAGCCTGGAAAATAGCACAAGTCAAATGCAACTTGTAAGTGACTTGTGATTTTCCGGTGATTTATGAAAATGATTGTGATTATTTTTTTTTTTAGTTTTACTTTTTTCGTTTTTTTTTTTTGCCCCCGGGTTGTTGTTTTTTCCCCCAATTTGTTAATTTTGCGAGTTAACTGCACTTTTTCTTTTTTAAAATTTATGTTTTGACAAACATGATTTTTTTTTTCTTTTTAACATTTTTTTGAGAATTGTTTACTTTTAAAATTTGTTTCTGCTTTTTTCCTTTTCTTACATTCATGAGGAAACTATTGGCTTTTAATTTACTAAGTTAAAACACATGCTAGAACTTTTATGGACAAAAATGAAAAATTTATTTAAAAGAAATTTTTTTTTTTTAAAAAAAAAAAAATATTTTTTTATAGCACTTTGATGTTTTTATGTGAAACAGGTACTAGAATACTTGACGCATGATACTTTTTCAAAAATTGTAGATAAAAAGTTTAGCATTTATCATTGACTGAGTTAGTTATTTATCATGAGTCGAGTTTTAAGGGGTATTATATTGATAATCATGATTGATTCTCTTTGTAAAATTTGGGAGTGGAAAGTAAGTAAATTTTAAACCATGACTTTATGATTAACTTGGAATTAGGCCTGTTTTTTGAAAGTGAGAAATTTCATGCTGGTATTTGTAGTGTCATCAGAGCCTAAAGTTAAGGTAGTTCTTTCTAGCCAAATATGAGTTGAAAAGTTTTTGGGAAAAGGGTGAGTCTTTGTCTATTGACATTTTTTTAAAAGGGGAATAAAGTTACAGCAAACCCCTAATATTTAGTGTGCCTTAGAGTGGAACTGTAAAGAAAAAACCCCTTGGTTTTCTTAGATTGAATGGGGAATGAAGAAAAAATCTTGAAGCATGAATTGGGGCCCGGGGTTCTATTCATGGGGGGTGTACATATATTTACTACTTGTTTTTTTTCAGATTTGTTACTAGAATGTTGTTTGCACAACTGGGTATTTTTTCCAAAAAGTGAATTTGAGGCGTTAAAGGGAAAAAAGAAAAAAAAAAATGTTTAATGAAAAATTGCCGGTGGAAAGATTTAAAGGTTAAATTCAGTTTCGTAACTAACGCCACTCAGTGTCTATTACTTATTAAAATTTTTAGTCAAAAATTCCCTGATGAAGTAAAATTTAAATTTTCTTTGTCAAGGGGAAGTTGGAGCTTTGGGCCTACTTGTCAGGCTTAAGGGCAGTGCAATGCATTTTCGTCATCTGGGAAAAACAACACGCTGTTGAGCCATTGTGAAGAAAAGTCATGTGTTAAAAGTGAAATCCGGGAAATAAATCTATGTTTAAGAAACTCCAATTTTTTAATATTTTTGCTTTAAAAAACAAGATTACAAAAAAATTTTATTTGCTTTATAAATTTCAAGGGATCAATATGTTGAGCGTGTCCCCTAGAAGAATTTTGCCGCACACCATACAAAGAAAAGGATAAAAGATTCCATAATAAAAGTTTTGTTCAAAATTTTCTAAAATAAATTTACGTATTTTTTTTTAAGCTAATTAAATTGGAACCCGGGGGTTCATGAAAAATCTCCAAAAAATAAAGAACTGCTTTGTGCTTTCTAAAATTTTTTTAGATAATTTTATTTGTTAATTTTTTTGGGTTTTGGGTTTTTTTTTGGGGGGGAATGCCTTGTATTAATTCTCTTTTATTTTATTTCTTTGGGTCTTTGGGGGGGGGGGGGGGGGGGGGGGGGGATTAGGGTTGGGAGGTACAAAAAAATTATAAAAGTCTCACCAAAATGGCACAAATGCCATATAAAGAGAAAGGCAAGTTTTTAAAGAAAAAAAAGGGTTTCTATTTTTTTATTACTAGTTTTGTAGTGAGAGTTTGAAAGATCTTTACATATTATAATACAGAAATAAACTGATACTTTTTTAAAAAAAAAAAAAATGGAAAACTCTGGGGGGTGCCCCCCCCCCCCCCCCCCCCCCCCCCCCCCCTCCCCCCCCCCCCCCCCCCCCCCCCCCCCCCCCCCCCCCCCCCCGTCCCTGTTCACCTTTCTGCCCATCAGCCCAGTACTGGTTAGTTAGTAAATCAAGTAAACACCTTTGATGCCATAAAAAAAAGTATTTAAAAAACTTAATAATTTTATCATTGCAAAATTTGTATAAATTCATGACATCGTTACATGAACTTTGCAGAAAAGGGTTTTTGAGGAAGAGTTTTAAAAAATTAAGTGGGGTTTTAAGAAGTTTTTTCTTGTTTTTAAGGCTTTTTAACATTTTCTATTCAGTCTGTTGTGCTCATTGCTTTCCGAAAAATTAAGTGGAAGAAAATTGAGTGCTTTTCAGTTCACTTCCCAGTTTAAATTGCTCAGTTTCTGTCAAAAGTTTTTTTTTTGGTTTTTTTGTGCTTAGAAAATTTTTAAAAAATTGGCTACGTTATTTTTTCTTTTCTTCAAAATTTTTTGATTTTGAATTTTTAAAAGATAATCATTTGGCGCACCGTCTTAAAGTTTTGTAGGGAAATTCAAAAATTAAAAAATAATAGGGGAAAAAATATATAATATATATATTAAATTTTTTAAAAAAATATATTTATTTGAAAGCTTTAAAAAAGGAACGTTTTCAGAATCGCATGACTGTTTGGGGTTTTGAAAAATCTGGTTTGGGGTTTTTTTGGGGGGGCCCGTCATAATTTTTGTTTTTTTTTTGGGTTTTGTTGTTTGTTTGTTTGGGTTTTTTTTGGGGGGGGAGGGGGTCTTTAATCATTCTGGCTAAGTCTGTTTTTTTAAAAAATAAATTTTTGGCGGGGGGGGGTTTTTTTTGTTCTTTGGTTTATTTACACGGTCATTTCTTTATTTCCACAAAAATTTGTGACTGTGTAATGAATTTCAGAAAAACAGGCTTCAGCCCCCTGGGTATTATTTTTGTCTCTGTTTCATTTTTTGTAGTTATTTGCTGTACTTTTGCATGGTAGTATTTAAAGGGAATTGTTGTGTTTTTTTTGGGTTGGGGTTTTTTTTTGGGGGGGGGGGGGGGGGGGGGGGGGTTGGTTGGTAGCTTTGCTAATTATAATGCTCTTGTAAAAATTTGTAGAAAATTAAATGAAAATTTTTGTGCAAATTTATCCCCCTTCATTTATTTGTTAAGTTCAAAGGGGATAATTTGTCTCTCCTTTTTGTTTGCTTTATTTGTCCTCATTTTTTTTCATTCATTTCAAAATTTTTTTGTCTGTAACCCAAATAAAAAAAAAAAAACAAACTTATTTTCCCCCCCAAAAGTTGCCTTTTTTCAAACTGGATTTGGGGTTTTGCTTTGGGAAACACAATAAAATAAAAAAATTTTACCCCCCTTCCCCAAAAAAAGAAATTAAAATTGTTGGTATTTTGATGAAAAATTTTTTTTTCGATTAACTACATGTTTTTTTTTAAAATCGGGGGGGGGGGGGGGGGGGGGGTTTTTTGGGGGGGGGGGGGATTAATAATAAAAAAAGGGGGAATTTGTGAGCCCAAATTTTTTGCGGGGCCTTTATTAGTAAAACGAAAATCCATTTTATTCACAAGTTTGTTGGTTGTTTTTTTCAAACGTCAGCGGTTCAGATTTAAGCCCCTTTGTTTTTGCTTTCCGGAAAAGGAGTTTGTCCCCCTTTCAGTTAACGTGTTCTTACAGTATTCCCCCCTGAATTTTCATGAAAAGTGTACTATTGTAAAAACTACAGTTTTAAAAATATAATTTCCCTTTTCGTCTCATTTAGACATCTGTTTTTGTGTTTAAAAATTTTGTGTGGACTTTTTGGGACCCTTTTTATTTACTAAGTAAATTTAATTTGTAAAGTAATGTCTTTTTATAAAAATTTCCTCATTGGTTTACATATTTTTGAGCTGTGTGATGTTTTATTAAAAAAAGCCAAAAAAAACCATGCTGTATTGTAATTTTAAATTAATATTATAATAATATATATATATTAATATATATATATATTTTAATATTTTTAATGATGCAGGTCTGTGAATTATTTTTAAGCCTTAGAAGAATTATGTTAGACTTTTTTTTTGTTTTTTGTTTGGTTTGGGTTGAGTGTGTGTCTTATTTTTTTTATAAATAATAGCTAATTTTTTTAATTTATTACTAAGGCATCTCTTAGGTCTTTTGGGGTTTTTTTTTGGGTTTTTTTTTTTTGTAGGACTTCATAAAGTTATTTTGTATCATGTCTCTGTTTTGTTTTGTTTGTTTTGTTTTTTATTACGGGTACACCCCTTTGGGTGGGCTGCTTTTTTTTTTTTTAGATATATGCTTTTTAAATTTTAATAGTTTTCCCTTTTTTGTATGTTTGTAAACTTTATTTTTGACATGTTTCAGATTTTAATTTGTGATTTTGTGGTAAATAAACCCCATCACAGTTTAAACACTGCACAATTTAGTGTTTAGTCTGCTTGCATAATTTAAGAATCATGAATTTGCTTTGAAGTAGATGTTATGAAAAAAAATGATATAGTAAAACAAAAAAAGCATGAATTTGGGAATTAGCCCCATTTTTGGCAATCCTCATGGTAATATGTGTACATTGTGTTTATGGCGTGACAAGAAGAGTTACACCCCCAAAGCCCAGCCCCATGGGAGGGAAGAAGCGCCACCTCTGACCACCCAAGGGGCCCCAAACGTCGCAAACTCTTGACAGTCTGGGATGCAAATGAGGACAACGAATCAACAGGTTTGTCATCATATCAGTGATCACTCTTGAGTTTTTGCCCCTTTCTTTTTTGTTTTGTTTTGTACTTGTACTCTTGTCTGATGATATCTTATTTTGGGTGAGTCTTTCTTTGCACACCGGGATGTAAAGGTAAACGGATCAGGTGGAAAAAATGTCTTTTTATTATCTAAAATAGTTTTTATCTGTGTTATTTTTGTTCTTGAGTTTTTTTTGTTCTTGTATCTAGTGATCATAATTATCGTTTGGGGGTTATTGATAAAAGAATAAAAGAACAAGGCTAAATTGAACTGTTAATTAATCCCCCTTTTTTGTCATTGTGAATGATGCCTTCAGCATAAAAAACCAAAAATAGTAAAAAAGTTACTGAAAAGGGGTCAAAAATCAAAGGTACAGAAAATCTAGGTTCATTCTGTTTCTTTGTACATTGCTTCTGGGGATATTTTTTTTAGTTTTGGGGGAACCCCCTCCCCATAGCATAAGCCCTACTTTTTAGTGCTTGAGCCCCATATTATTTATGTGTGTTTTCAGCTCACCCCTTTGTTTTTTCAGGGGATTTATGACAGGTGTAAAAGATAAACAAGTCAGCATCTCATTCAAGATGAAAATGTGCACGGCCCCTTTCAGATGGTCGGGGAACCCGTTAAAAGATTGGGATAACTTCATAAAAAACAGGTACTTTAGCATTGAAAAGGGAAAAAGAAAGCCAAAACAAGATTATTGCATCACAGCCCTTTTTTTTTCCGACAAGTTTATTTTTTTCCCTCAAACTAAAATGATAAGAAAATGCTATCTGAAAAAAAGGCCATTTGTCCCCAACCCATTTATTCAGACTTCGGTCTTTATGCTTGTAATAAATTTTTTCAGTTAAACGTCCGAGAAAAATGAATTATTTAGTTTATTATTTCAGGGAAGTAGTGATGGTAAAATAGCTAGAAAAGAGCTAAATTTTATGGGGGGTGGTGTGGGGAATAAACAAATGTGTGTTGCAGTTGCCATTCTCGGGGCTTAGATTGTGTGAAGCTTTAATGTGGTATCCTATAAGATTAAAGGTGAAAATTAGATGATCTTTTTCAATGCATGTGTGTATGCTTGTAATTTTTTTTTTCCCTAAAGTATTCCTACTTTCGAAGGTTTGCTATTTAGTTGTATGCTTTCTTTTACGGCTTAGGTACAGCAGAGGGACGTAAACAACAACCTTGCCATTGCGCGCAAACAACCACACTTAAACTACACACACACACCTTTTTCCCCCCTTCTCTTCTCCCCTCTCTCTCTCTTTTCCCCTCTCTCTCTTCTCTCTCTCTCTCTCTTTCTCTCTCTCTCTTTCCTCTCTCTCTCTGTTCCTATTTTTTTCTCTCGGGCTGTTTCCTCTCCCTTTCTCTGTCTGTCTTTCTCTGTCTCTGTTTTCTAATGTGTAAATCATCCCACCCTCTTCCACCTTTGTGGTCAGATATCTTGCCCCCTTTAGTTACTAGGTTTTAGAGCACTTGCTCGTTGAGAGGGCTACGATTAACAGGTTGTTTTTTAGGGGTGAAATTTTTTTATTTTTATGAATTATTCGGGGAGGGCATGGAGAAAAAAAAAGGTGCATTAGTAATTGGGCGTTTTCCTTTGCTAGTCAAATTACGATATTTTATGAAAGGGGGGGGGTGTGCGCACATGTGTGTGGTGTGTTTTAACATTTTTTAGGAAACCCTCAATTTTCAACCCTTTTAATTGAAAACAAATTGCTATTTTTGAATAAATTTATAAAAACATCACACATGAAACACACACACACAAAAACTCGGACATGTACACTAAATGTATGTGTGTGCTTGTGCGGCACAAAACCCATGCACACCAACACAAACTGCTGCATGCCAAACACTCACAAAAACACACACACACACACTCACATGCACCCTTTTTCCTTTGTCCCCTTTTACTTTGAAAAAGGGAAAAAAATGTAATGTGAAACTGACAAATTATAAGTTCTTTTTTTTGCTGTTCTGTTATGTTTGACTATTTTAAAAGCATGCACAATTTTTAAAAAAAAAAAAATTTAAAAAAAAAAAAAGCTTTTGGAACAAAATCTAGGAAAGGAAAAAAACCAAAAACCTCAGGTCAGTAGGGAAAGGTATGGTAGCAATCTACACTAGTCGGAAGTAAACGCATAAAAGCCTGTTAAATCGACATTGAAACCTAAACCTTTTCAAAATGAAGTATGTTTGATGGGAGGGAGCTTAAAAAGCACTTTTTCCCAGCACAAAGCAGGGGAGAAAACCTTACCCGTTGTGGAAGGTATACTTTAAATGAGTCCCTATTCAAAAAGTTTTAGTTTGGCGCCTGGAAAAAATTTAAAAATTTTTGGGGAACACGTTTCTCAGCCCCGCCCTTTAAACCCACTAAAGGGCATTCGGGGACAGATTTTTCTCTTTAATCGAGACTTTCTGAAGTGCCTCTCTTTTTAAAACTTTGCATTACTGGACTTGAAAGATCGGTCCTTTTTTTGGATGCTATGAAGGCTGACTTATGCTGTTGGGAAAATAAAGTAATTCTGTGCACGTGCCTAAAGTTTATGAATGATTCTTAAGATTTGTATTAATCAATCGAAAGTGGGAGGGGGGGGGGGGGGGGGGGGGGGGGGGGGGGGGGGGGGGGGGGGGGGGGTGTATGGACAAATTTTGGGAAAAGTAAAAAATTTTGGGGGAGGGGTGAAGGGATAAAGTGCATTATTTTAATTGCGTAGTTTGGGATTTTTTTCCGTAGATTTGTTTTATTGTTTCTTGTTTTTGCTTTCACTGCAGGGGTTTTTTGGAATAATAACTTTCATTCAGTCTGTACTACATTGATTTGTTTGTTTCAAAAAATTTGGGTTGGGGTTCTGTAGATGAATGGGCAAGGGTGTTTCATATATTGTATGTATTTTTATATATATATTAATATATATATATATAATATATAAAATTTTGTATACGCATTTTGCGCCACATTAAAATTTTTCCCCTTTTTGGGAAGAGTAGGTCATTGTGTGGGGGGGAATGGATAACTTTTACAAAACCACATAATTGGGAAGGGAAAAAAAGGCCCAAAAAAGTTGATAATTACCTTGAAATAAAAAAATGAAAATACCACACAACCACAAAACCACCACACAAGCACTAATACTAACAAAAAAAACCTCCTGATACAATGTTTGGGATCAATACCAGTGCACCATCTAAAAAATAAGAGATTTAGTTTTGGAATTCCAAACTAAAGTTCGCCCCCCTCCATTTTTTTTTTTTCCCCCAGAGTCTTGGTGCAGTTTTTCCGACCATGTTAAGTGGGGTTAAGTTTTAACATTTTTAACAGAGGTTTGTCAGAATTTGGTGTTGTCAAAATGTTTTGCAAAAAGAGATAGTCCCGACACGTTTTCCCCATGCACGAAAAATTTAATGCCCAAACAAAGTGCCTGGGGTTTAGGCACTTTTTTTGGGGAAAGGGCAACCAAAAATTTTAGTGGCCTTTTTTCCAAATAAAGAATGCAATGTGATACGCTAGATAAACGTATGAGAAACATGGGGAAAAGGGTAAAAGTGTTTAGTAAAATTTTTTTTTGTTTTGTCATGAAAATTTCTGTTTTTTTTTTTTTAAAATATCAATGTTGGGTTTAAAATATTTAATTTACAATACTTTTTTGACACTCCTAAGCAAAATGACCAACAACGACGCCGATGGTGAATGGATCCGACAAACTCTTTCAATGGATTGTGGATATGCCGATTTTGCCAGAGGTAGCGGGTGTGTGATGTAGTGAGTGCCCTGTAAAATGATGGTCTGGTGGGCAGGAGGTTTTGTGGGGGGGGGGGGGGGGAGCCAGAGAGATGAGAAAGTCCTTTAATCTCATCACTGTAGCAATGAGTTTTTTTGTTGATTTATTTTTTATCTTTGAAAAAAAGTGACCCTGTAGTTGATATGGTTAATCCATTGAAATAAAGTGAAAAAAATGAGGGAAAAATTATTTAAATTCAAACACATTCTTAAACAACAACACCGCTTTCTCATCACCTCAAATGATGCTGTACCTCCATGTTTTATTTCCTTTGCTCACCCTTTTAAGTACTGCTCCTTTTGTTTTAGGGTGGAAGATTTTATAGGAAAACTTTTTTTTTAAAAAGGAAAAAAAACGACAGGAAGAAAACCCCCACTAAAACCCCCCAGCCACACCCACCAAACCCGCACTCCGCATCCCTTTTTTTCATTCTTTTCAATAAAAGGAAATAAATTTTTATCCAACAAGCGGGAATAAGATCTTGAACTGCAGGAATATATTGGGCAGATAGATTTTGACGGTTTGCTTTACCCCTTTTATCTTATTAAAGGGGTTTTTAAAAAAAACCCTTTGCCAAAAAAAAAAAAAAAACTATCAATCCCCCCCAAAAAAACAACAAAACAAAACCCCCAAACAAAAACAACAAAAACCACCAAAAACCCAAAAACAGAACAAAAAAAACAAAAAAAACCCAACCCAACCAAAAAAAACCAACTAGCGCAACAACAAAAAACCCTCAAGGGGTGTTGCCCCAAGCTTTTTTTAGAAAAAACATTTTTTAAACTGCAACCCCCCTCCCCAAAAAAAAACAAACAAAACAAAAAAAGCCCCCTTTCCTCTTTGAGATAAAGGAAGAAAAAAGAAAAAACCTAAAAAAAAAATGGGAAGGGCCATCCAAATTTCTGTCGTTTATGAAAAGAAAAAACACAGAAAAGGGGTTTTTTTTGGGTGTCATGGTTTAAGTGGGTGATTGATACGACTGAGGCATGGTTTGGGGGCTTTCACTCACGGTTGCTGTTGGGCTCCACGCGGGTCTTTCAGTGTTTGTCTTTGGGCCCGGTCCCCACTAGAAGAGGGGTTTCCCCTTTGCCCAAAGGGTGTGGGGTTTGGGAATAGATATGTAAAAGGGGGTGTGCAGTATTTGGGGTAGAAGGTTAAATGGAATTGTAGGTGTGGTTTTTTTTAAGGGGGGGGATGGGAATGTAGAAGGGGATATGAGTGTTTTTGGTGAGCGTGTTGATGAAGTGCTTCATTTTTATGCTAACTTTTTTCTTTGTTTTCTTTTCTTTGGAGGGAAATTTTTTTTTTTCCCCTTTTTTGGGTGTGACGCTTTTTGCCTTGTCGTGTGAGAATATTACTTTTTTGTACTTGGGAAAACGCTTGTGGCTTGAATTTTTGGGGTTTACGCGCATAGTGCATTTTTCATTAAGGCATTTGATTTTCTAAAAAAATTGGCACCAAAAAAACCCAGCAGAGTTAAATGAAATAGGTTGGGGGTGGGGTAGGGGGGGGGAGTGGGGATTGAAAAACGGGACAGGTTTGGGTTCTTATCTGTAAATTTCCCGTAGGTGTTTGTGTGTGGTGTGTGTGTGTTTGTGTGTGTGTGGGTTGGGCCTTTTTTGGGAAACACCATTATCATTGCTCAAGGGGTGGGTAGTTGTGGTTTGAGTGGGTGCTCATGATCTGGCACCTTCGGCCCCACGAGTCCCGTTAGGGATATTTTCCCCCGAGTTAAAAACATACCAACTCCCCTTTTCTGAAATCCTTTAATGAACTATAACAGAGGCCCCGTGTGCAAACGCCCCCAAAACATTTGAAAATGTTCTTAGAAGAGGCTTGAGAAAAAAAACAAAATTGGTTTTTCAATGTACCTCTGGAAATAAAATTTTTACTTGACTTGGGGCACATCAAAACTAAACTACCTTTTAGAAGGGGGTTTCTGGTAGAAAAATGACAAAATTCAAAAAAAAATACATGTGTTGTGTTTTGACATCATTTTTTAAACAATGGTGGGCAAAAACAGTTGCATACCAAAAAATCCTGGAATGGGAAAAAAAAATTTTCTTAATTTGATATGGCGCTTTTGTTGGAAGGTATTTGAAAACCATAAACCCACAAACTTCTTATCCTCATGTACGCCAAAGGATTCCCAGGCATGATGTAGGTGGATATTTTGGGGAACCTTAGGGGCTTTGTCTTGGGATTATCAACAACACACACCTTCTCCTCTGTCCCCTCTGTTCCTTTCAAATTTTAAAAAAAGGTTCATGGAGGAAAAGGGGCGGGCAGTTAGTTTCACCTCCTAAAAAAAAATTGTGGGTTCAGGTTTTTATTTCTGGCCTTGCACTTTTTCCCCTTTTAACAAAAAAATCGCATGAAATTTATGTCAAAGTCCTCAGATGAGACTACAAAACCCAAAGGCCCGTGTCGAAAGA
The DNA here is from genome assembly GCA_028751875.1 of Rapana venosa. Taxonomy (NCBI): domain Eukaryota; kingdom Metazoa; phylum Mollusca; class Gastropoda; order Neogastropoda; family Muricidae; genus Rapana; species Rapana venosa. The sequence goes on from CM054138.1 coordinate 48,011,608, forward strand.
TGCAAACATTGTGCACATGTTAAAAAATCATTCTTCCTTTTGGAAGAGTGGCCCTTTGTGTGGTAGGAACAGATGACAATTTTTTTTTTAAAGCATGCACACATGTGTTTGACACCTATCCCCCAAAATTGGGAAATTTGGGTACCTAAAGTGGGGGTTGGGGGGGAGATGATTTGCAAAAATTCAGTTGGGAAAGCCCCGACCTAGCTGAGGGGAAAAGAAAAAAAAAGGGAAAAAAAGGGGGAAAAAGATGAAGATTCAGTGTTCATTTTGCTTTGTCTTTACAAATCATGTTAAAAACTCAGGGGGGTTTTCTCCATTGTAAAGCGGGTTTTGACGTAAGTGGGGGGGTTAGGGGCTCTGTTTGCGTAATTGATAAAACGGCCACTACTAAACACACTTTTGTGCCCGCTGCACACAAAAGCCAAACATTTAGACTGCCCCATGGTTTGAAAAGAAGGGGCGGGGGATTGGTGAGTTAGGTGAAATTTTGTACAAAAAAATCATACGGCAATGTGGGGGTGGTAAGGTTTTCCCTTTAAAAGTTTCTGGAGATGAGGTGAGGAAAAAAGAAAAAGGGAAAAAAAAAGGAGACGGGAAATTTATTTTCCCGTAGTGACAAACAATATATCCCGGCAATACTCTTGGGGTTGTGGCTTTGCGCACGCACCATGCACGCACAACATATGTTCCAATAGTGCGCATACTCCACACACCAAAAAACATACATCTCTTCTCTTTTGACTCTGTCTCTATCTCTCTCTGTAATCTCCTTCTGTCTCCTGTGTTTCTGTCTCTGTCTGTCTGTCTCTCTTTTTTTTTCTTGCCGCTCTCTTCCCTCTCTCCCCCTATCAAACACCAACACAAATTAGTCATCATTTTCCCCTCTAACCAATCCCATTTAAGTAAGGGAAAAAAATTCCAAGTCAAGTCAAGGGACAGAAGGGAGGACCCCTGCATTTTCTTTATACACCATGATTTTTAAAAGAGAAAAAAAAAAGGTCAGCGTTCAAATAAAAAAAAACAGGAGAAACAGAGGGGGGCAAGATGGGATATGAATTTGGGAAAAAGCGAAAGACATTGGGGGATTGATCTTATATCGACAAAAGGGAAAACATGGGGCACACTTTAAACTAAAGGAATGGTTGGTAAAATCAATCAAAATCTGTGTGTGTTTGGAAAAATAGCACTTGGGGGGATTGCGTGACTCAGCAGACCTAGCTTTTGCAAGGAAAAGGGACCCACCACCCTACTCCAGTTTTAAAATGACCCCCCCACCCTTTGGGCCCCCAAAATGGGGCAGGCAATCTTTGGGGATGAAGTGGATACTTTTAAGTTTTATAGAGGTCTGTTTTTTTAAGGGCGAAAGAGAAGAGGAGGGAAGGGTGGGGCAATGGTGCTGGGGGGGTTGGGAAAAGGGAGGGATTAAAAAGGAGAGAAAGGGGGAGTTAGAGAAGGGGAGGGGGGGGGGGGGGGGTTAAAGAGAGAAAGCATGTGTGTGTGTGTGTGTATGTAATATTTCAAAGCATTTTGTGCATTAGGTGAAAATCAACAAAACCCCCCCCCCCCCCCCCCCCCCCCCCCCCCCCCCCCCCCCCCCCCCCCCCCCCCCCCCCCCCCCCCCCCCCCCCCCCCCCCCCCCCCCCCCCCCCCTTTAAAAAAACAGAAGAAATAAAAATTTTTTTTTTCTTTTTTTTTTTTTATCTTATGTTTTGGGTGAGACTTGAACAATGTTTTTTTAAACAAGAATTTTGCCACCATTTTTTTTTGGTTTTTTGTTTTGGGTTTTTTTTTTGTGGTGGTTTTTTTTGGTTTTTTTTTTTGTTTTTTTGGGGGGGGGGGGGTTTTAAAAGAAATGTTTCTCTCTGAACTTTCTTTTTCATTTCATTTGAATGTAGGTCTTTTAAAAAAATATTCTTTTTTTGTTTTTTTTTTGAAGAGTAAACTACCTATTGGGGTTGACCCAATAGGGACTGGATGGGGATATTGCCCCCCAATCCATCAAATTACCAGAAAACCTGAGTATTTTCAAAGAATTTGGGGGTCATGAAATACTGACATTGAAATGTGAAGTAGGAAAAAAAACTGGATGTAGTGCTGGAATGGAATAGATCCTATGGATTAGCACTAAATAAAGCAAAGAAAGATTTGATCAAAAAAGGGTTTTTTGGGGGATGGCATAGGAAAATTTTCAATGTTTGCCGGGGACTTACTGTGGATTTTCTTTTATTTTTTTTTTAATTTATATATGTGGGTTATCCAGGGTAGGTAAAATTTAAGTGCCTCAAGAATCAAAAATTTAAACGCAGCTAAAAAATTTTAAGTTGGGTGGTTCAAGTTTTATATATTTTTTTTTTAGTAATTGTTTTTATCTAGTTATTCTTACTGTAATAAGTGGGTTCATTAGACACCTTGAAAAGGGGGCCGAAGAATGTGTTTATTTTCATTTGCAAAATTTCCCAAAGGAAAAATTTTATTTGCAGCAAATTAAAAGCAGATTTAAAAAAACCAAAAAAAGGCTTGCAGTTTTTAGAATTTTTCAGTTCTATTAGAGTTGATATTGTTATCAAGAACCTTTTTTTTTTGGACTGTGATGGGGGGGGTGTGTGTGTGTGTGTGTTGTGTGTGTGGTGTGTGTGTAGGATGATGAGTGGGAAGTAGGGGGGGGGAAGGGGAGGAAAAAAGAGGAGGAGAGAGAGAGAGGGAGAAGAAGAGAAGAGAGAGAAGGGGGGGGTGAAAAAGAGGACCAAAACTTTTAAACACAAAACTTTATCTTCTTTTTTATTCTTCTTTGGTTTAGCGCACTTTGTGTTTGTTTCAGATACAAATCAGAACAAGAACGCCCCCGACTGTTTGGACCCCCTTTCAGGTAAGTGCTTGTTTCCTTTGGAGTGTGTGTGTCTTTTTTTAGCCTCTCTCATATTTTTTACACATAAAAATTTGGGTTTAAAAATTTGGGGCATATCCCTTTAGTACAGCTAAAATGGAAGTCCGAGACTGCAAAATTGACAGCCTAGCAGAATAGGGGTTACTTAACTGAAGTAAAGAGAAGTTGAGAGGTGTGATATTTCAGATCACCCATTTTTAAATTTGATTAGTGACTTTCTTTTAGTATAAGTTTTAGGTTTTGTATTTTTCAGTTTTCTTGTTTAGGTTCTTATTCGGGGGGCAAAAATTTACAGAATTGCTGAAGATTCTATCACCCGATTGGTCTGCCCTCTTTGGGGAAAATTTCTGCAGATAAGGGAATTTTTTTTCTGTTGAAGAAGTAGAGTACAGTTCAAAATAGTTTTTTTGGAACAATTTTTCTTTTGAAAATTTATTAACCAACTTTTTCCTCCAAGAGCATGGTAAACGCTTTTTCTGGGGGATCCTTTTTTCCTCGTGTTTATTTTGCAAATTGCAAATGTCCCTCAAGTAGATCATGGCTGTGGTTGGCAAATAAGGGGGGAAAGGTTTGTGAAGAATTCTGTTTTCTGAAAAATTTTAAATTTACAGAATCTGTTTTGTTGAATTTTTTTTTGGTCACATTAAAAGATACACTCAGTGGTTTAAGAGAAAATTTGGGTTTTCCTTTAAGTTTTTCAAGTTTTTGTTCTGGGGTGGCTGTCAAAATTTCTTGTCTTCGGGTGTATACACAGTTCATTCTTTTATTCTTGTGGGGAAATGCATATTGTTATTTTACCTTGAGGTTGTTTTGGAAAACCTTTTTTTTCTTCTCTTCCTTTTTTTTTCATGTTTCTTCAGGGGGGGTTTGACATGATACCTTTCCATCTTTTCTGATAAATAAAAACACTACCCTTTGAAAGGGGGGGTTTCCCAGAAGACCCTTTTCTTTTTTTAACCACTTTCTGTTTTTTTATTTGTTTGTTTGAGGTTTTTTCCATGTCTGTTTTTTTTGCTTGTTTTGGACTTTGGGGCATTTTAAAATTCATGTCATCAGAGTTTTTTTTTTCCCCAAGGGAATTTTCATAATGAATTTGGTAACTAGGAAAATTCGGTTATTACTTGAATTTAACTTTGGGTAGCATTTTTTTAATTAAGTATTTTTTGTTTTTAACGAAAAGTTGAATTTCCCTAAATGTTTTTCACATTGTTTTTTTGTTGTTGTGTTATCCTTTTGGTGTAAGTTTTATTCTTTTCAGCAAAACCCCTAAATGGAGATACAAATGGAAGTAAAAATTATGTTAGCCTGTTTTAGATTCTTTTACTTCTATCTACTTAGTTCAATCAAGTGATTGCAGGGGTTTTTGTTTATTTTTAATATAATATTAATTTTTAATTTTTGGAAAAAACCCCATGGTAGAAAATTTTGGTATTAAAAAAATTTTTTTTTTTACCTCCCTACCTTTTTTTTAAAACTTAAACTTAGTTTATAAACCCCAGATGAACAGGAATTGAAACTTTCTAGAAATTAAGGTTATAGGGTTTAAAAAGTGTTGTGGGTCTCAGCACAAACAATATTCCCCCCCACTCAAAATCCTACACCCACACACCCCACACACACACCACACACAACACACCACACACCACACACACCAAATTACACATTACCAGTTCTTGGCATGGTTAGAACATGGCTAAGAAAAAAAGAAAAGGTTTGTTCTGAGCACTTTTCTTTTTTTTCCCCCCCCCCCTTTTTCTTTTTACCTGGCATTGCAAGCATTTTTAGAGCCTGCCAAGAAGCATTGTGGTGGAAAGCCTGTTGTAGTGGCCAAGGAAAAAAGACAATTTAAAAAATTTTCACCTTTTATGTTGAAAAAGGTGGTCCCAAAGGGGGTGCCCTTTTCTTTTTTTGGGGTTTTGGGGTGGGGTTTTAAAGGGGGGAAAAAAGCCCCTTTGGTTTGGGTTTTTGTAAAATCTCATGAAAAATCAGTAAAGGGGAGGGGGGGTGGAGAAGAAGAAAAAAGGGCTCAAATAAAGTATATATGTGTTGCTATTTAAAATGGGGGGAAAAGAGCTGTCACGGCAAAAGAAAAAAGGGGAAAAAACAAAAAAAAAGCAAACATATGTTCCCTTCCCCCCTCCTTTTACCCCCTCTTGTAGGCTCAGATGCATTAAAAAATAAAGAGGGGGTGGATGTATGGAAGATAGATAGCATTAGTCCGGGGGAAACAGATGGACTTACCTCCAAAATCTGTTGTGAGGACCCCGCAGTTTCGGAGCAGTAGTTTGCTGTCAGCGCAAAAAAGCGTGATTCTGTACCACATTTTAATAAAAGATGAGATTCAAATCACGGTGACTAGTCCCCCCGTCATAATTGGGCAAAAGGAAAAATTTAAGAGGTCTAGGTATGTCCCAAAAAATACTTTTTTGGTGAAATTGGCAGGGGGGACCTTTTAAAACAATTGCCCCCTTGGCATTTTAAATGACAAAGCAGCCAATTTATTAACCATTCACATTGTTTGGGTTTTGTGTTATGTGTTGAGTGGTAAGGTGTAAAAGCGTGGTGTGTGAGTAGTGGTGGGGTTGTTCTTGTGTGTTGGAGAGAGAGGTGTGTGTTTTTGTGGTGTGTTGTGCATGCATGTATCGTGGTTTTTGATATAATTTATGGTTTGGTTTTGGAATTTGAAAAAGTAATTTATGGTTGGGTTTGGAAATTTAAGAAAAAAATTTCTTTGTTTCCTTAAAGGTAAAATTGTTTAACCCGCTTCAATTGATGATTCTTTAAAGAACCATGTTCAAAAGTGGGGTATTTTTTTTTCTTTTTAAAAACAAAAACAAACAAAAAAACCCAACCAAAACTGTGTGGCCCAGGTTACTTCTGAAAGTTAGAAATAATTGTTATCCCCGACAGTGATAAATGGTCTTCAGAAGACCAAAAATTAGAAAAGCAAGTGGTGCCCAGCAATATGAAAGGCCTGACTCGGATGATAGAAGAGTGGAAATTAATATGCTCTACCAGTACACGGAAAGCCAGAAAAGGAAGAGCTGAAGATAGGGGTGTGTGTCCATGATAAGAAAACCAATTGAAAAGGACTACGGAGCTAATAATTTTGTCCTGCCCGACACGACAGCCGGCCACGTTTTGGGAAACGAACCCGGGGCTCAGTGTGAAACATTTCGGGTTGGTTCTACTCTTTCCTTTTTGGCCCCCGGGGTTTGGAAATGGCCAAATTTTATGGGTAAAACGGGGTGGGACACCCCCCCACCCACCACCTCTAACCCCCTGGCCATCGTGTTGGCCCTCAGGGGGAAACCTCTCAAAAACTCTGCTGACCCTCTCTAGCAAAGGAGGAATGGTGTTCCTGTCCATGCTGAGTAAGATATGTGAAACCTGTTTTTATGAGAAATCTAGGGAAAAAAAATAGAGTGAGCATCGTGTGATTTTTTTTAAATGTTCAAAATTTTGAGGGTTCCTCTTACTACTCCCCCCTTTGGGCCTTCCAAATTTTTGGCCATTGATGTGGGAATGATCTCCCTCTTCTCTCTCCTCCCCGCTAAAAGCCTTCTTTTGACACTTTTTAAAACCAGTCTCCAAGACATATTTTTTTTCAAATTAAAAATTTTTCCTTCCGCTTCATCTCATGTTTTTCCCTGCCTTCAACAGCCCAAAATTCTATTGCCCCGCCAGGGGGTGTGCCCCTGTGTGTTGTATGTGTTGCGCGTGCGTGCTGCACATTTTGGGCTTTATGGAACTATTTTTTTACTGGTTGTTGATGTGTAAGAAGATTGATGCAAAACTTTGATTTGTCTCGCAAAAATTTTGCCTAATACATTTCCATTTATTATTATTATTTTTATTATCAATGGCCACGGCCTTTTTTACCTTTTTGCTGCTTTTAAATGGATGTCTAAAAGCAGGCCCCTTTGTTAAGCCAAAAAAAAATGAACTCAGCAGCCTGAAAAAAGAACATGTCTATTTTATATGATGGAAATAAAATTGTATTTGGGCCCAAAAAAAGAATTAAAAGCATAAAAAATTCAATGAGAGCTCATCCTGCATGATCCAAAAAGGTGCACAAACTCTCTTTTTTTATTAATTTTTTTGTTTATGCTTGTGCAATCAATCTATGGAAAAATTCACGACACCACAAGACTTTGTACATATATTGAGAAGTAGGTTAGAAATTACTATTTTTGTAGCTTTTTTTGTTCAATAGAAATGTACTTCATTTGTGCCCTTTTTGTTCAAGAAAAAAAAAAGTTAAATTTATTTAAAAAATAGGGTATTTATACTTTCTACTTGTTTTAAAAACAGCAGAGTGGGTTTTAGTAATAGGCAAAATCATTTCCTCAAGAGGGGCGTTAAGGGTTAGAATTTTCTAGGCTCGAGGAAAGAATAGCGCCACATAAAACCAGATTGTGCCTGCTGTTTTTTTCTGGGGTTTTTTCAAAAATGGGCTTGCTCACACCCCTTTTTATTCGAACCGATTTTGGAAGTGGCCCCCCCACTCTCCCACCCAAAAATTTTTCCCCCCCTTAAATTTTTCCTTTTTTTTTTTTTTTTCTTTTTCGTCATTCATTTTTTGATGCCCCCTTTCTCAGCTCCCCCTGTCCCTTTTCATCCTTTCCCCAATACCCCTTCTTCTTTTTTTTAGCTTGCAAAAGAGGGCAAAAGTGACTGAAGTAATTAGGGAAATTTAGGGGTTTTTTTCTGTCTGTTTGTTTTGTTTTACGGTTTTTACTCTTTTGAATCTTCCCTAACCCACAAAGGGGGGAAAGGAATCAGTTTTCGAATGGGGCCATGAACTTTTTAAAAAAAGAAAGAAAAAGGGAAAACAAGGCAATCGTTAGAAAAGCAGTTTTCTTTTGTTCACACTGAAAGAAAAAAATTGGGTCTTCAAATGTACCAATTCACTTTCACAAAAAAAAACAAAAAAAAAATAAAAAGGAAGACAAGAAATGTGCACAAAAGGTTAAATTTTAAAGTACGTAAAGAAAAGTTAGTTTAGAACAGTGAGTAAGTTGAACCAAATTGTAAAGAAGGCATCAAAGAAAGAAAGGACCCAAAAAAAGGGGGAAAAATCAAACAAAACTACTAACTATAAAAAAAAAAAAATTTACCCCAAAAAACCCCCTTTCTTGAATTTTTGCAAATTTTGCCATTGTTGCGTTTTTTTGTTTAGCTAATTTTATAGGCCTCAACTGCATTAAGCATTATTAAGCATGCATTTGCACAAGTGCAGAAATAACACAAAAAAAAAGAAGACTTTTTTAAGTTTAGCTTGTCAATCCGTTTTGAGGGGGGGGGGGGGGGGGGGGTGCTGCGCAGGGGAGGGGGCAACATGCTCATTTGTTTGTTTTTTAATTTGTGTGTGGATTTAAAGGGCAGACCTCATAGGATTGATGAAGATTTTTGGAGCAGAGGGTTTAAATAGGAGTAAAAAAATTTTTGGGTTTTAGATGAAAAAACTGACATACAAGAAAAAAGTAGTTCTTGCTGACGCATATTGTCAGTCATAGCATATTGTGAAAAAAAACTGTTTTTATCAGGCAAGACGGAACTTTTTCCCCCTGTTTTTTCAGCTCTTTACCCTTTTATCATTGTTAAAGACAGATCAATCCTAAATTATATTTTTTTGGGAAAAGATTTTCTTAGTCAGCAGTAACTTTGAGCAAGTTTTTCCATGTTCAGAAAGGATAACAACAGGTTAGAGGTATGAAATTATGTTTTCTGTCCCGCAAAGCTGCCAGGCCTTTGACCCCCCTCTCTCTCTCCTCTCTCTCTCTCTCTCTCTTCTCTCTCTCTTCTCTCTCCTCTCCTCTTCTCTCTCTCTCTCTCTCTCTCTCTCTTCTCCTCTCTCTTCTACCTCTCTCTCTCTCTCTCTCTTCTCCATATATTCCCCCTTTTAGAAAACTTGCGTCACTTGTGTGTCTTGCTGTAGGGGTACCCCCCCAACAGCTAGCCAGGCCCCCGACCAAACAAACTTCAGTAAAGGGGAGGAGGATATTGGAAAAACATTTTCATGATTTGCAAAGGCAGTATCGTTGTTGGTCATTTTAATCCTTCTTCAGACCGGGTCTTTTCGCGGGGGCGGGTTTTTGGGGGACTTTGGTGGTTGGGTGGGACATGTTTTTCACGGGTTTGTCAGGGGGTGTGTGCACAGTTTTGTTCTTTTTGCCACAAATTTTTTTTGGGGGGGGGGAACTGCGGACTAATTTATATTGCTGGGGAACTGGATCCTTTTATCGCTTTTGAGAGGCAAAACCCGTAACATACATGCGGGGTTTCCACGAGGGTATCCAGTACAGGGCATGTAGCCCAAAGATTCATCAGCAAGTTCATTCCTGTTAGAGCTATAGTTTTAACAGTCAAACATGTCTTCATTGCACTTTAACACTCTCTTAGGGCGCAAGTGTGTGGGTCACATTTTTACTTTACCATCCCCATAATTAGTGTTATAAACTTATTTCCTGATTAAAACAAAAAAAGAAAGAAAGAAAAGGAAAAATTGCTATGGAGGAGTGGTGAGGAAGGTTGAACAAAGGATATTAAACTTTCTCTCTTTATATTCCCCCACAGGTTGCATCTTCATATAATGCACGGGTGGCTGTATCATAAATTTCTTTTTTTATTGCTTTCAGTTGTGTTAAAATGTAGCTTTTATGACTTTTGGGAGACAGACTTTCAATTTCATAGGGGGAGTGGTTGGGGGTTGGGGATGGAGAAGGGGGGGGGGGGGTGGGGGGGGGAGGCGCAGACAGGTAGACAGCTAGCGAACAAGACACAGGCAACAAGATAAGTTATTGAAAAATTCTGCATTGTCATACCTTTTTTTTCACTCATCACTCCTTGTACTATGTACCAGTTTTTCAAAGTACTGGTATCAGATAAGGTTTCTTTTTTCTTTCTTTCTTTCTTTCTAAAAGATTCTACCGCATCATATTTCTCTCAGTGTGCTTTGTTTTGTGTATGTACATCAGTTATTAAAACTACCATCAGCAGAAAAGTCTTTTTTTAAAAGTCTACTGAACCACGTTTTCGGGGAAAATCCGCTATGTCGTGTTTTCTTACTGACTCTGTCACTGCTCTTTGTACTGTGTATCAGTTACTTAAACACACTACAGGAGGTAGACTATCAACTACACTATAGATAACCTAAATCCAAGAAATATTTCTTTTCCAGCAGCATAGATATATTTACAAAAAGTGTTCACACACTTCCACATGAAATCAAGAACAGTGATATGAGCATCTTTGTGCTCACACATATATGCATGTTCAATCAAAAGGCATGTGGTGAGCATATCAATACATATGTTGTCTAGCTGTACAAAATGTATGCATCCTCTTACAAAGTTGTGCCTATTGAAGCTTGCATATGAGCTGTGTCTTAGCCAACTGTTTCAGTTATTCTGTCTTAACGTGGATTTGGGGCTGGGGAATTCGTATCAACTAGGATTTTCCAGGATTTTATTATGTGTCAGGGCCCACTTACTGTGACCGGTTCTTTCATTCAAGTTTGGGTGAAAGAGCCCGTAAATAAGTGTGCACAAATACCTCTTATGTTTGCTGAGCAGAAATACTTTCTGCATGGATCTGACAGACTTTAGTGTATACCCTAACAACTTTGTACCATAGGATAATGCGTGTATTGAGCTCATATTGGTAGCAGGAGAGGAAAGTGGACTGAAAGTTCAGATCATGTTTCATGCCTTTTTCTATAGAACTTTTGAAAGTCACTGAAGCGTAAAGGAGCTCTGAGTCTGTGCTGACTTACTGTAGATGATAATACAAACTTGAATGGTATCGAAAATGAAGAAATCAATTACTGAACAAAAATTAAAATCCAGAAACGTTGTAGTGGGTTCCATCGTGTTGTGTTGCGTACTGTTGTATTTAATGTGTTGCGTTCGTTTGTATTGTATCATATGGTATTTTGTTACATTCCATTTCATTGAATTGATGTTAATAGTATTTGCTTATGTCAGACACAACCCCTCCCCCTCCCCATGTCATTGTTAATTTTGTTAAGCCCATCTTTATCTGTTACCATGTAAATCTTTTCAGATTATGTAATATTTTTTTGTTCAGGTAGTTTTCTCAAGATAAAATTTGTTTACTTCTTTGACTGAATTGTTTACTTCTTTGACTGAATTATGTTTAATTCTTAATTTGCAGTAGGTTCTTTTTTCTTTTTTTTTTCCTGGAACAATTTTTTTCTTTCTGTTCTCAATTTCATGGTATGTTTTTGCCTAGTATATTTTTGTTTGGTCTCTATGTGAACATACATTCATTATGATTACAATATTGCTAAGACTTGTGTTTAGAAATCTTTTCCCCCTTTTTGTCCCCGCTGTTTGCAGATCTGATCTTTCAGACAAGTTCTTTTTCTTGTCACTCATTTTTTCCTTGTCGAAAACTTTCATTTTTCCGAACTCCTTCATTAACATTCATAACTAAGGAAGAATATGAATTACATTCTTCTTTTTTCTCAGTCATATCAATTTATCTTACATTGTTTTCTTAACATATTTTTATGCAGATTGTGTGTTTATATGGTCATAATGATATGTCGGAAAAAATTCCTGTGCCAGGTCTGCTTCTGCTATCAACAAAACGGCGTAGAATAGTCAGTATGACAAATGGACATGTATCCTAAAACCTGTGGGTTTTCTTTTTTGTGTGTGTGGTTCTGTTGTATCTTCTGTAATCTACCAGACCCGCTGTACATCTACAGCTTATAGCAGCCCCACCACCTTAGCCATGTCATGGCTCATTATGTCCTATCCTCAGGGCCAAACCTTCAGAGGGAGCTAGCTTATCAGTGTTAGGCTGTCTGAGGCGTCCATTCAAAAAATGGCTTGCACTGCTGCTGAGTCACTAAGGGGATGTTCATTGGTGCCTGACTGCCCTGATCCATGATCTGATCTGATCAATGATAAGCCGTGTGCTGATACAATGACAGTATCAGTTTCGTAGCAGAGTGATATGTGGCCTCCTAAGGGTGGCAATGACATATTATGTGCTTACTGTTAGTTTATTAAAAATAAATATATAAAAGTCTTGAAGATTCTTTATTTTCAGCCTCTGGGTTTTGGGATGCATATTTTAAAGCAAGTCATGGTTGTAGGCCTTAGATACAATATTTTATAACCTAAAGGTTCTTTTGTAGACTTTATGGAAAAATGCACAAGTGGTGCAAAAGCAGATCTGGCTTGAAAATTTTGTGACACTTTCTGTTGTTTGTGTTAGCACCTGTGACTTGTGTGGGTTGAGGGTTGTTTGATTATTAATTCAGAATTAACAATGTGCACCCTGGATTTCTTTAATCACTCTCTGCTCCTCTTGACTTTCTCTTCCTCACAGCTGATCATCCAACTAAGCCCAGCACTGAACCTAACCGAACAGGTAACTCAGCACCTTTGTCGGTTGTGTGTGTGCGCACGCGCGTGTATACGCACCTGTTTCTTTGTCTGTGTCTTTGATTCTTGTGAATAGTGTAGTTCGTGTTTACGAGTAGTATGTAGCAAGTTTGTGTAGTGTGTGTGTGTATGTGTGTGTGTGTGTGTGACTCTTTATGAATAGTGTAGTTTGTGTTTATGAGTAGTATGTAGCAAGTTTGTGTAATGTGTGTGTGTGTGACTCTTATGAATAGTGTAGTTTGTGTTTATGAGTAGTCTGTAGCAAGTGTGTGTAGTGTGTGTGTGTGTGACTCTAATGAATTGTGTTTGTGTGTATGAGTAGTTTGTAGCAAGCTTTTGTATAGTAGTAGTCTAGTAGTGTGTGTTGTGTGTGTTATGATTTATGTCTAGTTTGTGTGTGTGAATAGTGTGTAGCAAGTTTGTGGTGTGGATGGGCATGTGTGCATGTGTATGCCCATGTGCACTATAAGAGAAGTGGTGATGTTCATGCGAAATGTTGTGAGTAAAAGTACATAATAATGAGGGCACAAATCATGTGAGGATATATCAGTGCATAAATGCACTGTTTTTCCTTACAAGTATCAATTCTTTCTCTTCTCTAATCCTTTTCCTTTAATAACTATTCATACTTAAATATCAAGCACATCTTCCGCGTGCTTTTTCTTTGTTTCTTAAATATGTTGGAAAATAGCAAATTTCATGTCCTTGGCCTTTTATTTTGATGTTTGTTTTTTACAGAAAGGTTTGTGAAATACATCCAGAAGTTCGAATGCAGCCACCTTTATGGTGGGCAAAAACAGTCGCATGCACAAAAACCTCACCTTTGTGAACCATTGAGCTTTAGTCTGAAACTGAATGAGATGAGAGCCCTGATATGGCTTTCATGGTCAGTAGGGCTATAAGCAATATGGAATGGCATGGAGCTCTAGCTGAGGAATGAGGGGGAAAACAAAGATGAAAAATAAATAAAAGATCTGATAAACCAAGTACATTTCGATTGTTGGATTTACAGGCAGTTCAAAACTACCATCTTGTCAAGTACAAAGATGAAAATGATTTGATCAGTGTAGAGAATGAATCAGAAACAAACGAAATGATTGGATCTGTTGGAATAAGTAACAGAAACCTAAAATCCAGAATATTGAAATGAAAACTTTCCTCTTAAGAATTAGTGAAATAAAAAATAAAAAGTTTCTAAGTGCCAAGTTGAAAAAAAGATCGCCAACATAAACACTTTCATAATATTGAAGAATGCGTTTTCTGATACTGCCTGTTTTAACTTTATGAGAACCTTTTTTTATTGCAATTTTATAAAACACATTTTAGATCATTTAGAACAGAACAATTTTTGTGATTTTCTTGCCATAATAAATATCAGTAGCAGAATGCTCACAATATGCCACTGAAGTCAAACTGGTCATTGTCTAAATATACTAGTCAAATGTTGTAACCCACACTGTCTGAATACGGACAGTTGTTTCACATCTTGTAGGAAAAGGAATCTGCCAATTCATTGCCTCAGTGACTGAAATGACCCTGAACAGAGTACTACGAATAACACCAAATCAACAATCGAAACAACCCTGAATGAAAACTACATGTAATGCTATATGGGTAATTGCATGTAGATTATGTGTATGACAAATCCTGATTGCAGGTTGTCCATGTATATTTTGTCAGGTCCGTGTTTCAGTTAATGACAGTGTTTCTGCTCAATTCTTGGAGCAGATTGCCAGATAGATGTAGAGTTCAAATGACTGGTTGCTCAACCTGTTTTTTCCTGACCTTCATGGGTATAGTGTTTGTATTCCAATCACATGCTCTAAATGATGTAGGTTAAAGTACAACTGGTGTGGATACGTATGCTTCATTTAAGTAGGAAAAAATACTGGTTGAATATTTTTAGATTTGTTCTGTATAGGTTTGCATTGAGGGGAAAAGTTCAATACTTTCTCGTGGTTGTTCGGATGCACACATCACTATCAAAGATGTACTTTTTAAGCTAGCTTTGCCACTTCATTAAGTGGAACTGTTTTATGATCTTTCTCTTGTGTATTGTTGTTGTTTTTTCCACACAAAAATGACAGAAGTTTAGTTATGAATTTGACATAAGCACATAATTAATTCATTTTGTGATATATTCTACACACTTATCTTATTCAGGTAAAGTTACATTGGCTGGGATTCTTTTAGCAGTTTCATCATACTCTTTAGTAAAGAATCCTTCTCATGCAAAAGCTACTACCTGAACTGTGATCTAGTAAATCAGAAGAGTTAAATAAAAGATCAACCTTTTTTTTTTTTTACAAATCCGTCTGTCAGTTATGTTAAACTGGTGTCTAAAATATTCAGAGCAGATATGTGTCACAACAATGCTAAACAGTAGTGAAAAAGGCTATGTAAACGTTTTATGGACAGCATGTGTGTGTACTCAGACACATACGCATGCACCTGCTCACAAGACACACATACACACATACACACACACTCACACTCTCTCTCACACATGCGTACACATTCACACCACACATACACACACACACACACACACACACACACACGTACGTGCTCTCACGCACCCCTCCCTCTCTCTCTCTCTCTCTCTCTCTCTCTCTCTCTCTCTCTCTCTCTCTCTCTCTCTCTCTTCTCTCTCTCTCTCTGCTGAATCTGGCACCAGCTTTAGACAGTGAGTGAGTGGCAGGCGGTGGTCGTAAACAAGTTCAGGCCTAAGGTTGCCTCTTGAGCCTGTGTTTTGCTTGCTCACTCAGCTGTGACAGCTTAATAGCCTTTTTTTTTTTAAACAGCCACCATGTAGGAACTTGGGCTATATAACTCTGACTACCTTCCCAACTTTTGAGAGAGGATAAAGACATATATATATATATATATGCATTTCAGAACTCAACCTTGCTGTTTAAGACCAGATTCAGAGGAGGTAGATAGGTATATCAGTGGAATAAAAGAGCAGAGTAGAAGGGGGAGGGGGCTGTTTAAGACAAGATTCAGAGGGGGTTGTTAGGTATGTCAGTAGAATAAAAGATCAGAATAGAAGGGTGAAGGAGAGGATGTTCTATTTGTGTGTGTGTTGGGGGGGGGGGGGGGGGTGGATAGAGGAGAGAGGTCTGTGTTCTTGTCCTTGAAGGAACAAGGTTGAAGGTGTCGGGTATCAGGTTTAGTATCATGGGGAAGGTGTCTTAGAGATCAAACTGCCATGAAGTTGTTTGGGTGGGTAATTATGTCCATGAGTTCAATCAACCCCTGATTGTCTACTGAGTGTGAAGAATCAGGTGTCCGCCTGATGATCCGAATAGGATTTGATTGCATGTCTAGACTCCTGCTCTTGTTGCTTGTATGAATATAAACATAGTTCAGAGTTTATATAGTTTGTTTGAGTCTCTCCTTTTATGGGTGAGAGAGGGGTGGGTGTATGTGTGTGCGTGCGTGCATGCGCACACATATACATGCACACACACACACACCACATTGATTTGGAGAAAGGATTCACAAGATTATTATTTGCAAAACAATTGGTACTGACAATATCCGCATAAGAATAAGCAAGATTCTCCTTCATAAAACGATCAAGTTCTGACAATATCAGCATATGCCATGATATGGATCAGGAAGATAATCACTCACAAAGCAATCAGATACTGACAGTATCAGCATTCCAATACTGACAATATCAGCATTTTGCCATGTTGCATTTATAAGAATTTTTTTTTAAAACACCCAAAAACCAGTACCATCACTCGCTCATGGTTGTCACTTGTAGAAAAAAATCATAACGTTTACCCAGAAGCAAAACTAGAAATAAACAGGTCAATCGTGAATCAATCAATCACACACAGACACACACACACACACACACACACACACACACACACACACACACACACACACACACACTTACACTTACACACACACACACTTACACACGTACACTTATACACACACACACACACACATTTCTATACACTGGGTTAAACCAGAATACTAAACTACTATATGATGGCGCTTTTATTTTATGAAGTAAATCAAGTGAATAACAAACAGGTCACAAACCATTAGACTAACTATAAAACAGCAGCATTTACATTATTGGGCTACAAACAATGTTGTTTTGAGAGCATTGTTATTGTCAGGTAAATATTCTGTTTTCATCTGGCAGTCCCAGAATCTCAGTCAATTACCAAAGTGTTGTTAGTTGAAATAAAAGCCATTTCCGACTGACGCACTAGTATCAGTGGGTCATCTTTCAGCAGGTGGATATGCGTAGCAGTATCGCTGAACCATAAAATATCGCACAGGAAAAGGTAGGGTAAAATGAACTGATGCAGATCGCTATCTGGATGGTAGGGACACCCTCTAATGGTATTTGACGTATGTCTTGAGAAGGGAAAAAACATAGGTTCATTGTCTTCCCATTCCGGAACTTGGAAACTGTTTTCTTTTATGAGCCTTTTAACAATTGAAAGGAAATGGCCAAAATCATTGAGAGAGTAGCTGCATACATAAAGCTTGGCTGTTTTGTGAAAGAAGTTCACTACTACTGAGACTATCAGAGTTGTAGTGGTTTCATACTGTGTGGATTTTTCTTTTGTTTTAGGCAAGTTTATTGCAATGCCTTTGTCATTGTTATCAGCAATACTCCACTGTACGACATTAGGTGATGCACTTTTTGGTTTACTTGATTTAGTCTTCTTTTAGAAGGAAAAAAGATGGGAGTAACAGCTAATGGCACAGTAGCTATTTTGTGTTGATTTGACTCAAAAGGTACTTAAGTTTTTAACCAGTCTTTGGAAAGGCTCTTTAAACTAGATAGACCTCAAGTATAATCTGTGTTTGAGGTTACAATAGCTGGCCCCTTATTTTCTTGTGATTCAAGTTACTAACACAGCCTTACTGTTAAAGCAATTTTCTAATGATTTGGCTCTATAATCTCCAAATGCAAGAGAAGTTTTTTTAGTCCAGTGTCTGATAACAAGATTTTTTTTTAAATTGCAATTAATCCACAAAAAAGTAATTCTAATGTTTAAAACATAAAGAACTGCTTTGTATTTTAATTGACTGCATGAAGAAGCACTGGAAATGTACCTGGTCTTGAATTCTTAAACACACACACACACACACACACACACACACACACACACTTTTTTCCCCCACGCACAAACTGGGTACACACATCCACCCACTCAAGACATAATGATGTAAACATACATAATGCGCACCCATTATTTTGAACAAGGCAGAAAGATTACTTAGTATGAGGTGAGCACTAGGGTGTGAGGCCAACATATTGTATCCCACCCCCTCACAGCTAGTTGTCTGACATCCGAACCCTCGCATTGAGTGCAGGCTATTGTTCAATGATTTGCACCAGTGATGTCTTGACGTCTGTTTACGCCATTTGCTGACAGGTAGCGGTGTTTGGTGTCAGGGCTATACAGAAGGTCTAAAGGTGATTGCACCGGTCCTTTAACTCGGTAAAAGAAATCTAATTGTGATGACCATTTTCTGCAGAATAAAGTAACCTAATACGGTCAACTGGCCTTTAAGAAAAAGAAAAGAAAAACAAAACGCCTAACGAACAAACCAACAAGAAAATCCAGAATAGACAATCCAATAACAAGAACAAAAACTGATACAAAAAGCCTAAACCAAACAAGCAATAAGCAAAAAGAACAAAAATTAAAAGAGATTTGCTCACAAAGAAAAGAATTGCTCCTGCAGTCTATGTTAAGATCCCCACCAATTTGAACTCAAAAGTCAACACCTCAATCTTCTCAGAGGGTGTGAATTGGGGAGCAAAAAATTAAAATAGATCTTTTAAATGAACTGTGAGTGATTTTTTACTGCATAAACTTTATGATTAATCATGTTCATTTTAAAAATATTCAGCTTCCATTTTAGACCCCTCAGCTCAACTCAACTGACTCCATTGCCACTGTTGTTGGTAAGAGCTCCACGCCATGTCACCTGGGTTGGCCATCTCTCTCTCTCTCTCTCTCTCTCTCTCTCTCTCTCTCTCCTCTCTCCCTCTCTCTCTCTCTCTCTCTCTCTCTCTCTCTCTCTCTCTCTCTCTCTCTCTCTCTCTCTCTCTCTCTCTCTCTCTCTCTGCTGAGTTCTACGATCTCCTTCAGACCGCTGATCTCAGTGATGTTGGCAGTGTAGGATATTGGTAATCTGCCTAAAAAGGAAAATTATCTATTACCAGAAGCAAGTGACAGCACTGTTTCACTCTTGGAAGTTGGTTTTTTTTTTATTATTCTGGAGGGATTCTTGCTTTTTTAAAAAAAATGGGAATAAAGGTAGCACCTAGTGAGAATGGTTACAGGTCATCTGTACAGGAGGCTGTCTTCAGGTCTTTTTACTGAGTTTTCAAGGTAATTTTACTGAGTTTTCAAGGAAAAACAACAGGAATAAAACGAGCGAAAAAGTCACCCAAACAATTGTTTGCTTACAGACAAAAGGTGATATTCCCGATCACAGAATGTTTGTTGTGATTTCAAAAAGTGTTTCTTTGTGTACGACAGATGAGGATGAGTCTCCAATCCCCTTGAAGCCAGCCCTGGTGCGAGGTTCCACCACACATCGCAGCAGCACCAAGGTGCCCCCCATCTCCTCCTCCTCCTCCACAGAGCGGGCCTCCAGCCGACAGGATGACGAGACAGACAGCGCCTTCTCCATCTCTGTGTCCAGCACACCCAGTCGGGTAAGTCATTATATATATATAGATATATATGGTCACATGTAGTCATAGTAAGCATGTTCAGTTAGGGAGAGGAGGTTATCACTTTAGCATGGTGCCTCACATTTGCACTCCCCCTAGCCCCCCCCCCCCCCCCCCCTTTTTTTTATATATATATTTCATATGACAGTGTGTCTGGATTTGTGGGGTTTATTGTATAATTTTTTATTTTGTGTGTGTGTGTGTATGGTTTTGGGGTGGGTTTTTTTGGAGTGGGGGTGGGGGTGAAGGGGGTTGTTATCAGAGTGGGTTTTATAAAAGAACTTGATCAGAGATGATGATCTTCTTGTTGTGTAATCTTTAATGGGTGCTAAATGCATCGTTTAACAGGTTATTTATTAATTTTTTAGGATCAAGGAATAAGCACTTGTGTGCTTTTTTTACATGCAGTCCCTGTGTGCATGCAGTTTTGTAAATTTTGTCATTGGTTCCTACCGGCACACAATGGCCTACTCTGTCAAAAAGTGGAACAAGTTTTAGTGTGTGTGTATGGTGTTCTGCATTATTAGTCTATTGTCTTATTCAAAAGACAAGCTTTTGGGCATCTTCTTTAAGGGAAAAAAAATGAATTGAGACTACATCAAGACAACAACACCTGCCTGAGAGCAGCTAGGAATTATTGACTTGTCACTCTCTGTATGGGTTTTATTACCTCTCTTTGTTCACCCGCTCACCCTTCTACACCCACACCCCTACCCTTATCCATACACTTTGTATTCTGTTTCACTGAGTAGATTTTAAAACCCAACCCAGAATATTAGCATCATACATTGGTCAAGCAGTTTGAGTAGTCGTATTCATGGGGCTTTTTTTTTTTTTTTTTTAGGGGGGGGGGGGGGGGGGGGGGGGGTATTGTCTGTAGCCACCTTAGACATGAACTTTCAAAATTGATTTCTACAACATGTTTTTTTTTTTTTTTCTTCTTTTCCCTTTTTAATCACTCTCTCTACATATATATAGTTTAACAGATGTGGCATAATACAATGAATATTCTGCATGCAGTGACACCTGGAGAGACTGAAACTTGTGGTGTCTGTTGGGTTTGGTTTGTTCATTAGTCTCGATAGGTTTGTGTTCCTCTCTCTCTCTCTCTCTCTCTCTCTCTCTCTCTCTCTTCTCTCTCTCTCTCTCTCTCTCTCTCTCTCTCCTCAGTATGGTTTGGTAGATGTGTGTGTGTGTTTATGTATATGATATGATTGTTTTATATCTTACACATCTGCAGGTTGTGACACAACCCGATATAATCATCCTCAGTATCCCTATCTGCTCACTTCCATATTCTCCATACCTTTCTTTTTCTTTCTCTTTTTTTTCTCTTTCAGTTCTTATTTCGTGCTATACTTTTAAAGTATTGTTTGTGGTCATGTTTCGATTTGTTTGTTTTTTACAAGATTCAGCGCTATATAAATTCCATATATTATTATTATTATTATGTTTGTCAGGCTGGATCAATACGGAATCGAGGGATCCACAACAGCGCCAAGAACAAAGCACAGCGCCTGTTTGACCGCATTGAGAAACAGGAAAGTCGACAGAGCCTGGCCTCCTCCCCTACCGAGTCTGACCGTGTGGAAGAGAGTGGCATCTTCAGTACCTCCAGCACCATCACTTCTGTCAAGAGGTAACATTGATTTATTTTCTCTTTACTGTTTGACAGGGAAAAAAAATTCTCTTTCTAAAATTTTGGGTTACATTTTTTTCTTTAGATCCAAGTCGAGCTGTTTGAATGTAAGTTGTTAATGGTATGTAACGTTTGTCTAGGTTGAATAATATCTGCTGATTAGACAAAAGCAGACTACTTTTTGAATAAAAATTATCCATTTTATGTCTTTATGTTGTGTAGGTTTTGAAGAGTATATGTTTGTAAAAATGTGCCTGCTGAATGAAAACTTGAATAGTATTTGGTTGGTTTATTGTGTAAAAAACATCATAAGTGTTTGCAAAGAAGTTGCTTTTCCTTTTTGTGCAGGGTTTTATTTGGATTTTTTTTTTCCATTTCAATCTTGTAAATACCTGTTTGAGAATGTTTGTTACAGCGAAACATTTATTCTCTTAGAAAGGATTTTTCTGTTTATAAAGAGAGTTATAGGCAGTCTTATGTTTTGATAAAGCTAGTTGTTTTTGGTACACTTTCTATCACTACTCCTTAAAGTGTTCTTTTTAAAGTAGCTAAACCCGTGAACATTTTCAAATGCACCAAAAATAACTGATGCACCAAAAATAATTGATAATTTCTTCTTCCCTCTCAGCAACAAGAGGGCAGCAGAAAGCAATGCAGAGCCCAAGCCCAAAGCCGGCACCGGCACCTATGGGGCCATGTCTCGCAAGCGAAGCAACGACAACCTGGACATCAACGAGAACAGACACACTGTCCACCTGGACTATAACCCCAACAGCGGGGTCACCTTCCGGGAGAACCCCAACTCCGACGTGCAGGTTGTGGGGCGAGGCTACAACGAAGACAGTTCCTCCACCTACGAGACGCGCTCCACGCAGCAGGTGAACACCAGGGCTCGGGACAGGCGCAGGACCACCAAAGGTATTGGAAAAAGATCTGTCGCTGTTTGCATGGGTTGGGGGTTTTTTGGGGGGTTTTTTTGATTGCTTGACTTTATCTTGTATTTTTTTGCTTTTTGTTTTTTTTTGTTTTTGTTTTTTGTTTTTACTTTGGTCTTGGTTTTTTTTAAAAACACACCTAAACTTATGCATTTAATTTTTTGTGTGTTGCTGTGTTTGTAAGACTTATGCAGACTTTTGTCACCTTTTAAAAAATCGTTTGAACCGAAGACGTTCTCTACATCCATGTCCCTTTTCTAACATCTTCACAGCAGAGGTAGAAGCAATTGTTGTAATAAATGTTGACATTCTTGACTAACCTGAGTGAATTGTATATCTGTTCATTTTCAGTGATGAATCAGTAGATTCACTTACTTGAAGCAAGTTGTCAGAACAAAGATCTTCAATTTAAAGTAATGTTTGTTTGAAAGAAGTTGATGGTTTAATTCTATAGAAGATCCTTTTGAAAATCTGTTACAAACTTATTCATCAAAAACATTAAAATTATTATATGGAATTGGTTACATTCTTTTCTCAGTCCTGTTTTGAATTTCATGCTGACCTCTTCTCATGGACATGTTTATAAGAAGAGGATAAGATCTACATACAAAATTCAGTAACACTCAAGAAGTATTGATGGACACTAGGCAGTGAAAAATATTGGTAGGTCATGTCCTGTTACACTGACCTGTAACAAATTTGTCCATAAGTATTTATAAATTAATGTTATACACAATTCAGTGTGAAGCTCTTGTATCTACATCACCCTGTAGTGAATCGATTATAAACTAATCAGAAATATAGAAGAGGCCATGAACAGTTGTAAACTGAGTAATGTGCAGATCAAAATGTTTTGCATTCAGTGGACATTCTGTTGCTGAAATAGTAACATAGTGTGAACGTTGTTGTCAATGTGTCATTGTTTGGGGGTTTTGTGTGTGTTTTGTTCGTTTTTGTATTTGTTTATCTTTCACTTGAAGAGTGTGTACATTGTGAAGGGGTTTTGTTTGTTTTGGTTTTGGTTACATTTGTTTGTTTTGTGTTTTTTTAAGCTGCCAATGACTGATTCTCTTGCTTTGTCTTTCACTTCATTTTAGTGATCCAACATGATCCTTTTTGTCCCTTCTCGTTTGTCCCTTTTTCCCCCCTTTTTTTTGTATGTACAGATCACCCTATTTTACTGAGTCATTTTTCAATGCTTTTGGTAAAAATATGTCAAGTATTGTTTTATTTAACTTTTTTTAAATCAAGTTTTTAAAATATTCTTTTTGAAGGTTTGAGTGATGTCTGTAAGTGCACTGCTGTGATGGTGTTGGGAATGTCACTGTGTGGTGTGGGTGGGCACTGTCACTGACTAACCCCTGTCTTTACAGGCTCTCACCCTTCCCCTAAGGGGGCTTCTGCCCTCTCCTCCACTATTACCCCCACCTCTACTGCTGCTGCTGCTGCACCCCTCCCCTCGGAATCAGAGAAGGTGGGGGAGGAGGAGAAGGAGAGGTCGTCCCCACAGGACAAGATTGCGCTTGTGGGCCGCGGTATGTTTCAGCATGGCTTGGGCTAGGAGGCTAGTGACAGGAGGCTGTAGTTGTTGCATGATAGATCAGCGCATAGCAGTGCCTGTCTCCCTGCTGTGGTTGTTGCCTGTGCTTTGCTTGCTAGATCTTGTCCTTGTGCTGCGTTATGTCTTTCCCCTGGCTAGAAAGAGGGACTGCGTTTGTGATGGTAGAGGTGTTGGTGAACTGAAGCAGCGTAGTGAACAGCAGATATCATCTTTTCTTTGCCAGCCGAGAGACATGCAGTTGACTTCATGTGGTTGGATGCTCTTTTTGATCCAGTATTGTGCGTGTGTGAACAGTAGACGGAAGCGATTGTGTATGTGTTTTATATTGTATATGATCCCTTGTTAGGGCTTACTGGTGTTGGATATTATTGTAAAGATAGTTTGTATACATGTAAGTAGTTGCATTTGAAGTATGTGAACTGCATGGTTACCAGTTAAATGAAAATATTCAGTATGCTTGCAATCCTTTCTTAGTGTGAGTAAAACTGAGAATGGAAATGATGGGGGCTTTATCATCAATTTGTCACAATGTGGTTCTCCACATAGACTTACTGGCCTAAGCTTTCACGGTTATGGGAAAAAAAGTAAATGTAATGCCCTTCTTTCCTGTGTTTATTTATTTATCTATAAATTTATGCACTTAGAGAGCTTCGAGCAGTTTTGCAAAAAGAGGCAGGACTAGATCATGGAGAACTTAGATCAGTTCAGCTTCACGATTTTCATTCTGTGGTTAGAGGCAGTCCTGTGATCATTTACATACAAAAGATGAAAATATTGCATGATACTGATAACATAATTCCATATCAGGATCCACCAAAGACTGAGTATGGTTGTTTAGATGGCTTAAAAAAATGGTTATTCATGTGAAAGCAGATCAGTTACGTAGCTTTAAAATGTAAAGCATATAAAAAGTAATAGGTCATATGTAGCTAATGGAGTGCATGTAAATACTGTGTTGTGCTGAACATGGAGGTTGGTGTAGTCATAGATGATGCTTGTGTTTTTTGGATAGAAACGAATGCTCCATCTGATGTATCTGTCCATGTGTATTGTAGTCATTTTGAATGGGGTACTCCACAACTGTCAATAGAAAATAGAGCCATAGGCAGGTCATGTCATAGTCGCATATATTTGTGAGTTACTAACACCATCTCATTTTGGAGGCTTTTTAGCCAGTTTCAATCATGTAGTGAAGTCCTAAAAAATACTCTTGAACTGGAGTATGTGTGCATTTTCTTTGTGTGTGTGTATGGGGGAAGAGAGAGAGATGTCTAACTACTCATTCCAGCCAGAGCAACTTGTTTATGTTTTACTTCAAATTCAAGCTAGGTAAAAGACTAGAATAAATGGAGTTAATGGCTATTGTTTTTATTTTAAGTAACAGTAATCCACAGAGTGCAAACATGGTTATGGTGTTTGCTTGTTGGTTTTGCCGAGTGGATTCATTGTGTACAGTTCATTTTCCATACAGTTCATTTTCAGCCAGGTCTGTTTAACCATCTGCAAATATTTCATGTTGTATTTAGCTTGAACATATTGTTTGATGGAAAGGAAGATGAAATGGATAGCCCTTAAATCTGGTCAGATTGAAGAAGCAGCAGATACTACTTTGGTGCTTAATGTACAAAAGGTCCTCAAGAATGGGATAACCTGGAGCATGCCTGACAGTGCAGAAGCCTGATACCAAAGGATTTATGATTGATGTCTGCCTTGTTTGTTGTCTATGCAGTTGATATGCCCTGTGCAGCATGCTTCATTATGACTGTCTTGGGAGCAGCCTTTTAATTACTTTAGATGCCTGCCGTGGTGTCATACATGGTGGATGGAGTGAATGAATGAGCATATTTTGTTAAGAAGGCATAACATTCTATACATTTGTGGGTTTATTGTACCACAAAATATACACAGGTATGCTCACATACATATACATGCACACATACTAAGACACACATAGGCAATTGGATACACAAGACACATGCACATACATACTGATTTATCATCTCCCTCTTCCCACACTTCATCACATATATATATGCTCACATGCTCGCACGCACTCTCTCACACACACACACACACATTCACATTTAGGGTTTATAGTTTTAAAATATCATGTTATTGTTTACTAGTAAGATTCTGTAAGGAATTGTGATTTCACTGTTCTGTACTTAAGAGTTACTTTAGATTTGCTTTGCATTTTCTTACTTGATTATTGTAGATTTAGTAAATTACCCCCCTAACCAACTCCCCAGATCCCCCGTCTCCTCACCCCTAGTCTTTTTGTGTCTAATATCACATTTAGTGAAGAGACATAAAATGAAATAGAACATTATTTCCCCTTCCTATTTTTGTTTCATCACTTCAGTAAAGGTGCTGAAAGTACAAACGATGAATTCATTTACTCTGACAGGTTAGAATGCCATGACTGTGAGAAAAGACTTAAAGGTGAAAGAAAAAAACAAGTATGAGAAAATTCCCAAAATAGCTATTTGTATTGTTGCAAAACAGCTTTCAACAAATGTTGGATGGTGTGTGATATTCAAAATATTTAGATGTGTGAGGAGAAATAGGGTCAAATGGTTCATTTTATATTCTTTAAAAGAAGCGATAACACTTAGTAGATGTAGCCTTTAGAGTTCTTACAGCTGCTTAGAGATGTGATATATATGTGTGTGCAAAATGCACAGTATGTCTTTCCTTAATTGTAGAGGCTACAGTAGTTGTGCTTGTCTTACAGTAGAAACTACGTCCTCTGCTCCTACTGTGGGCTTGAACCTTTGTTCTTTCCATCTCAGTAGTGCCAGGGTCCCTGTGGCTGGTTCTGAACAGAGAGTTGCTTTGTGCTGTCTGTTATGTTTCATGTCACTTTATCAATTAAAGTGATAGTGGGCGAAGTAGGATTGATGGGAGGTGAATGTGATACTGCTTTCATAACATGTATGGGTATATATGTGAATGTGTGCATTTGTGTGTGTGTGTGAGATGTATTTATTTATTCTTTTATACAGAGGATAATGGAATAAGTGCTCATGTGCTTTTTTTTTTACATCCAGTCCCCGTGCGTATGTGGTTTTGTAAATTTTGTCATCTGTTCCCACCGGCACAAAATGGCCTACTCTTCCAAAAAGCGGAACAGGGTTAAACATGAGCACAAGTGGTGTGTGTGTGTGTTAGACACAAACTTATAACTATTTCAAGTTTTCTCTCTTTAAAATGCTCACCAATGTTGATGTTATATATTTTAAGCTTATCTTAAACGCTGAGATGTGTACCTTGCCACTTGCAGATAAACTTAATTGGATATTTTTTTCCTTTTTTTAATCAGTACAGAAAGAGATCTCCCCCCCCCCCCCCCATCCTTTTCCATTAACTTGCATAGAACAATATATTTCCATAGTCACCATAGTGTCAGAGTTGCTCTGAATGATATGACACCATCAGACATTTCCACACACACCTGAGTTATCTCTCTGCTGTGTCCACCAGGCATGTTCGAGTCATCGGCAAGCATGTCGGAGTACCCAGTGTCCTCCTCGGGCATGGCGGAGAAAGCGGAGCGACGACGGATGGAGGCGTCCAAAGGGGCAGCCCCCGCAGGGGTGGTGGGGGTGGCTGTGCGCAGCACGGCCGACATGGCCAACTTTGACACGGAATCCACCACCACCACTGTGGAAGATGACAGTGAAGATGTAAGTCTGTGAACAGTTTGTGTTGATTGTTGTGGTGACTCGGTGGATGTGAATTTTTACGTGTGTCTACGTATGTGAAAAGTCTGTCGATTAATTGTTGACTTGGTTGATTCAACCAGTCCACCGTTGGTCGTCGCTCTTTCTCTATTTCTGGTCCATTGATCTGGAACAACCTTCCTCTCTCTCTTCGACAGAGGCCTACATATGACACATATAAATCCAGCCTCAAGACATATTTGTTTCAAACCTAACTTTTTCCCTCTTTCATCTCAAAACTGCCCCTGCCTTCAACAGCCCAAATCCCATTACCCTGCCAAAGCCTACAACCTGTGTGTGTGTGTGTACATTTGAATTTTGTTTATGCTTTTGATAGTTATTGGCTGCATGACTCTGTAAGAATATGTTGAATGCAAGCGCTCTGATTTGTCTTTGCAAGATATAGCGCTATACAAACTTCATTTATTATTATTATTATTTATTATTGATGTGTGCGCATATGTAGATTTTAAAAATTGTCAGTTTTTTTTACGTGTTGGTGTAAAGTTGAAATAAGTTAATTATTTGTGGACTTGGTTAACTGTGGTGTGTTGTTGGTTCTCTTAAGATTTTTTATTTGGAAGGGAATTGGGGGTGGGGGGGGGTTGGGGGGTGGGGGGGGGGCACGATATCAAGACAATGATACTATAAAAAAAAAAAAGGAAAAAAAGGCTGTTTTATTTTGTCATTGGGGTAGAGAGGTAGTTGTGAGTGTATGGTTGTGCATGATGCTTCATTGCATGTGTGTGCATACTTTTTTTTTAACTTTGTGTGCATAAGTAATATTTATGTGTACATGAAACATATATGTATAAAGCGCTCTGATTTGTCTTTGCAAGATATAGCGCTATACAAATTCCATTTATTATTATTATAATGCATGCATGGACAAACATGTGCATGTGTGTGTATCTGTCTCAGTGCATGTGTGTGTGTAAGTGCTCGTGCTTGTGTGTGCAAGTGTGTGTTCAGGACACAACCGTTTCCCAACTCATCTGAATTTGCCAGCAATTTACCCATTGATCCGATCCAGCTGACTTCATTGCTTCCCTGTTTAGGGTTCTTTCTGTACATGTTTCTGCTTTTTTTTGGTTGTTGTTTTTTTACACAAGAAAAGATGTTGTCTCAAGTGAGCAAGTCTCCTCAATCAGTGTAACGAGAAACGCAGATGGGGACGTTTCCTGTTTCCTGGAAAGACATTTTCATGCCTGACTGACCCAACATCGAACTGGTGCTTCCCTCTTTGTGCCCACTTCACGTCTCCATGGCAACCCATAAACACCGGGCATTGATTGGCAATGTTACATGCACTTGAGTGGAGTCGAATGAATTTGTAGCACGGGATGCTTTGATTAATGAAAGCTTTTGTCTCTCTCTCATCTTGAGAGAAAAGAACACATGGAACTGCTGCGCATGCGACCGGTTATGGATTCCTGGGATGAAGACCTGTCATTTGTTTCGGTCATTTTCAGACTGTTTACCTGCCTGATTGCTTGCAGTTTGCGTTGGTCATTTTCAGAATGTCCCAACAGCCTGATCTAATGCATCCCGGTTTTGTGTGTATCGTAAACTGAAAAAAGTTGGTTATACATGTTTTGAGATGACAGTATGAAGTTCCCATGACTACTTTCAAGTGGAAAATTAAAGGAATTATTATTTTAAATACCTTATCCTCCAACTGTGTGCTACATGGAACCACATGCAAAGCCTAGGGTAAGTCGAGTTACTTTATTGTAGGCTTTTATTGTTAATATTCATTGAAAGTACTTTCCAACAAAATGATGTGATGTGTTCATTCTCACCTCCTGTGTGATGAAAATGACCACAAGACTTCTTGAAAGCTTTTTCTTTGATATTTATATGGGCAGAGAGGTGTAAGTCATATCTGTACTGCCATGGTTTTAAACTTGCTCCTCTTATGATATCAGTATATGTCATGACTGTCTTATCAGTATGCCATGACTACATTTCAGTGCATTTAAATTTTACTGGAACTTGTATCTGTAGAAGTTATGCGGTCATCTTACAAACTTTGTAAGTTATTCATAAACATTTGACTGTTGTTCTAAAACTTTATTTACTCACTTGTGTTTTACATCATGTGAGGGTTTTTTTCACACTGCCTTGAAAATAAACCAAAGACACTCTTTTCTTCTGTCTGTAAAAAATCATTTTAGCAGTTGCAGCATTAAATCAACTTTTCTCTTGTATCCATTATAAGTCTTTTTCAAACTGTCATGGTGTGTTTTCTCATACTTCTTTGACATCAGTATGTCATTTTCGTGTTTCTGAATCTTTTTTTTTTCTATCATCGTATAATGCATATATTGTTGTCAACATTTCTCTCTGTAAAGTCCTGTACGCTCACCACATTTAGGATGACTTTTCTATCTGTCTGTACATTTGTTTGTTTGCCTACGAGAGTGGGTATTTAGCACACAGCTTCCTGTTTGTGACAACTCTGTTGTTGCCATAGTTCTGTTTATGACAGTTCTGTTGTGGATATGCCATAGTTCTGTTTATGACAGTTCTGTTGTGGCCATGCCATAGTTCTGTTTATGACAGTTTTGTTGTGGCTATGCCATAGTTCTGTTTATGACAGTTCTGTTGTGGCTAGAGTTCTGTTTTTGACAATTCTTTTATTGCCATATGTTCTTTTACCTCTTGTACAATATGAAAGAAAGTTCTACATATTGATTGATCATGGGAATGTTGCTGCAAAGAGAGAGGAAGGGGGAAAAAACAACAACAAACAAACTCACGAGTATTCAAGCCTGTATGGATTGAACATGTGTATTGATCCCATGGACATCGTTGTCTGTCTGACTGAATACTGCTGTTTGCTGAAGAGTGGATGGTGGTTTGGATTTTAGGGGGAGGGAAGTGAAGAAAGGGATCATGGGAAAACTAAGGGCCAGAAAGGGATCATGGGAAAACTAAGGGCCCGTGATCTTATCTATTGTTTTGATAATGGAGCTGTTGTGTTCAGTGAAGCTGCTATTGTTTCTTTGTTGAGGGTGTACCATTGTTCTTGGTTATATTTTGGTTTTGTTTTTTTCTAAACAAATGTAGGGGAGTGCAGGGTAATGTGCGTGCATGTTTACATCTGCTTATGGCTGCTTGCACTCCTCCCCTGCTCCCTCACCATCATCACTGTCATCATCATCATTATTATCATTTTCATTTTTATCATAATAAAACTGTAAGTAGAAACTGTGTTAGCCTTGCAGGAAGTTGCTGTGCTGCAGGGCCGTTATCATTGCCAACGTGATGATGATGATCATCATCATTATTGTCATTAGTTTGTTCATAGTGATGAAAAGCGTCTTGATGATTAATGGTGTTAATGCCATTGTCAATCACTAGTCATCACTATCAGCAAGGATGTCATCATCATCATCATCATCATCATCATTGCACACATGTGCCTATGTATGTGTCAGGATCACCCCAACCTGGCCAAGTCGTTCCAGCGGTCTATCGCCAACAAGCAGCGTCAGAAGAAGGAGCAGGAGGAGAAGGCCAAGCAGGAGCGGGAGAGGGAGACTGAGCAGCGGCTGCGGGAGAAGGAGGACAAGCTCAGGCAGGAGAGAGAGCGCCAGCAGCAGAAACTGAAGAAGCTGGGCAGCAACGACAGCCTCCATGTGGAATGTGAGTCACCTGCTACATGGTGGTTAGCAACAAAGTATGTAGTGGGGGGGGGGGGGGGGGGGGGTTTATAATAGAATAGCCTGATGGTTTCAGCATCCAAATTGTTATCTGATAATGGCAAGTTAAGGTGTTTGAGTTGGTTTGATGGGATTTGTCCCCTCGAGTTTGACTCAGGTACTGACTATTCCGCTGCTGTTCATATGAGAATTTGGTGTGTGCACACACATAACATCATGCCCAAACGTTAAAGACTCTTCCATCTTTTGTAGAAGTGTAATCTGGCTGTGGTTGGTAAGATGGACAGTGTGGATACACACAACGTGCACTCTGCTAGATGAAGAGGGATCCACAGAGTGAGGTTCAACTTGCCTAAGACATGCTCCTTGCAGAACTCGGTACAATGCCTCAGTGACTGCCTAAGGAGTTGAGGGAAAAGTCATTACTTTATTGAGAGTGTTTACCGAAGGTTTTGTAGATAACTTCAGTCCTGTTAATGTGTTATCAGCCTGTGGTAATGAAAATACTTGTGTTTTAGGTAATGTTTCATTTGACAACTGCATTGCCTCTATAGAGTTGAACTGGTTGATGTGGCGGATATTGTAACAAAGCATAGAGTCATATGGAAATAAGGTATAGATGGTAAGATTTCTGCAGTGTATTTTTGGTATAGATGGTAAGATTTCTGTAGTGTATTTTTTGTTTTATTCATTTTGTTTTTGTTCCTTGGCTACAGTTCCGATCTTCACCAAAGCTTGTATAACTGTTTCCCTACCCCACTCCCCCCCTACCCCATTTAGGTAGCCTCATTCAGACTTCGGGGACTGTAGTGCATTGCTCAGAAAAGTTTTTATTGCAGGCTTCATGGTAGTGGTATTGTTGTATGTCAGCTGAAGACCATGCTTTGGGAATTGGACACTTAAGGTGTTGATCATTGACTCATGTGGGTTTTTTTCACTTTTGGCATTTGTGCCAGTCTCTTAGGTAAAAAGTTTAGATGTATCAATTCGCACTGTCACTCACATGCCTTTAACTCTTATCTGAAGCAGTCTTATAACTGATTATTTTTTTGTTATATGATTGAAATCGGATCAAAAGCCATCCTTACAAAATCAAAAAAAAACCATGAAGGTCGTCTTTGACATAAATATGACTGGAGCTTATTGAACATCGAAGTTTCATAAAAAGTAAGGAAGTTAAAAAAAATGCTGCTTTAAGACTTTAAAAAACCCAAACAGTTTTTAAACAAATATAATAATATTACACACATACACATACTACATATAAGCATACAAACGTACAGATCTGAGTTTTCATTTTCTGTGACTAGTTAACGTCTAAGAACACAAACACGCACGCACTGAATCTTCCATCATTTGTGACGATATGTAATGGCTAAGGAAACTGCACAAACATTGAGATGGATGTTTTATGTTCCAACAGCTCTGTCAATATCGGGATCAGGATCAAACAGCCTGAACAGCACAATGAACAGTACGTTGAGTAGCACATTGAACAGTACATTGAACAGTACGTTGAACAGTACTGTGAACAGCACCAAGTCCAACCCCCCACGCCCTGTACCGCCTGTCGTCACTCCTAGAAAGACGATAAAAACGTGAGTCTTTTTGATATAGTCCTGTGTGTGTGTGTGTGTGTGTGTGTGTGTGTGTGTGTGTTGTGCTCCCATAGTTTGTCTAAATACCGTTGCTGTCTGTCTCTGTCTCTGTCTGTCTGTAGCATATGAATCTGAGATATTTGGGGTCTGAGTTAACTAGCCCATCGTAGAATAGTTTATTTATGGTGATTGTGTGTGTGTGTGTGTTTGATTCATTTTACGTCTGTTCACAAATTGTGATATTAGACGGAGAAATGGAGGAGTTGGAGCTGGATCTGTTTGTGTGTGTTTGCTTACCTTTACAAATGTTCAGTATATAGTGGAAAATACTGTCCTTTGTCAACAGTTGTCAGAGCCTTGCGTGTTAACAAGATTGTATGTCTATGTTAATGTGTATCTACTGATAGCCTTCTCTCATACATGCCCGTGAATAGTCTAAACAAATACACACATGTGCACTCACCATGCATTCACACGCATATGCATGTATACAGACATACATACATATGTTCATGTTCTAAAGCATATTTATGACACTCATGTATACACATATATGCATACTCCAGAAATCGTACAGCTAGGCATTTAACACTAACATTGCAGATAGAAACAACAGGCTTAACCAAACAGCGTGAAAATGTAGGTCAGGTATCTGCTGGTTTCAGCAATTTTTTCACCCCATGCGCCTTCTCTTTCCATCCTCTACAGCATCACAGATCTGATGTTGCTTTTCTTATGGTGTTTTACTAAGCCAATTTTGCTGAAAAGGCTTTATGCTTTGACCCTAAAGTCAAGAACCATGCAGGAGAAACTTTACCCCTCAACTGGCGCATACAGTGTGCTTCAAAATTGTATACACTGTGCATGTAAAGGGAAGGAACTGGGATCACTATGCTAATCCTGTGTACAGCATTTAGTTACTTTGAGGAAATCTCTGTGTATGTGTGTGTGTGTGTGTGCAAACAGTTGGGTCAAGTTGATGCCTTGATAGTGACTCAGAAAAAAAGAGGTTGTGCCTAAAATGGCAAACGGTGCTTACCATTTAAAAAAACAACAGCAAAAAACCCCAACTAATTTTGAAGACTAGAAACAGCAAATTATACGAATGTACAAAGTTGTACATAATTACCAGCCGCCATGGCGCAGTGGTTAGTGCCTTGGGTTACGGACTGGAAGGTCGTGGGTTTGATTCCCATAAGAGTCATAGGGATTTTGGGGACTATGGCCAACTCCTACCCAGAGTGAGTGTGCTGTGGGCTCAGTGGGAAGACTGGGACCGCACAGTCGAGCTTCATTCACTTAACGGATGCGAGTTTGAGAGCGTTGCTCAAATTACCTGACTAACACTGCAGGTGTCTGTATCTCTCGGGCCTGGTGCTGTAGTTCAAAGGATTTCACCTGTAATGTTTTGTCAACAAAACTAAAGAAAGGATCTGCCTTTTTCTTTTCTTTTCTTCTTCCTTGTAATCTTCTTTTCTCTGGTTTAAAGCATTCTGCATTCACTTGGTGTATTGGAGTGAATAAAAATTATCAAAAAGTAGTTATTGTACAGTTCACTACAAAATGGGGTTTTTTGTGCAAACTAAAAAAAAAGCTGCTTAGCAAGTAGTGTGTGCTGAGCTAGTGAAAAAAAAGGAGATAACCTTTCTTCCTGTTAGCCCCCCCCCTCTCCACTCTTCAGACATTCAAGTGGAGGGATTAAAAATAGCAAAAGAAAAAGAAAGGAAGGACATTTAGAAGCTTACAATTATCATGATTAAAGCTATAAGAAGTTGAAGAAAAGCACTGTCTAAAAGGAAAAAACCCAAAAATGCCCTATCTAAAGCTCAAAGAATAGTTTGTTTCAAGAGAGAACAAAATAAGTACAAAATTCTTTTTTACTTTTTTTAATGTGCTAGGCTAGAATTATTATCTATTGTCAAGTGTTGTAAGTTTGGGTTTAAAAAAAAAAAATTATATACAGACCACAACACACTGCAACAATACAAAAGTCTGTCATGGAGAAAGAACTGTGTCTATATCAGTGATGACTTTGAATATCTGTGTTGTTTCCCTTGCTTTGAGAGCCATTTACTAATTGACAGTTCATCGATGTTTTCCCTGTTAAAAAACAGGAAAAAGAAAAAGTATGTTTATCTGTTTCATGTAGTTGTAGCCATTGAGTAAGAGGCGAAAGGGGCTCCGATTTCCTCTGCTCCATCATTATTTTATTATTTGTTTTGTTTTTGTCTTGCACAGTAGTACCACACCTTCAGTCCCCACTTTCTCCCCTCACAAAATGTCCATTTCTCCCCCAAAAATGTATTCCTTGTTAGGGACTAGGTAAGATAAAGAGATTTCAGAGATATAATCAAACTTAAGAAATCGCAAACCTCCAAAACAGCTGTAATCTCAAGTCAGTCATTGAGAAAATTGCAGTCCCTTCATGCTTCACCAGGAATATGAAAAATCATCATTATAAATTGGAAAATTGCTTTATTTTATCCATTATCAATGTTTTAATCAAGAGACTATAATTCTCAATGGCACATTCTGGTAGCTACCATCCCTGTAGATGATGTAGGGTTTATCTTGCTGTAAATAAAACTTGCTAAAGGGACTAATTTCTTGGTTGTTATTCGAAACCCAACAGAGTTTCAGTCATTAATGCCTAAC
Source organism: Rapana venosa (assembly GCA_028751875.1). Lineage (NCBI taxonomy): Eukaryota > Metazoa > Mollusca > Gastropoda > Neogastropoda > Muricidae > Rapana > Rapana venosa. The sequence goes on from CM054138.1 coordinate 48,046,428, forward strand.
TCATTATCAGTAAAGGTTTGTGCTTGTACACAAAATGTTGTTCACAAACTTTTATTAGTGGGGCCCAAGTAAGAAGCTAAGAACTGTCTGAGCAAAACTGGCACAAGCAAAAATGTGCCAGGCTTTCCTGATCTAACGCCGATAACGTATGAGTTTGATATGCATCACAGTTGCATTTGATGTATGTATTTACACAGTTTTCATGTTTCTTGGAAATGCACTCATGAATGACTTCTTAATGCAGTAATTTTTCTGGTGTAGGTGTGGTTACAGGACAGTGAATGATCGAATCAAATAGCCAGGTTAACACATTCAGGAGAAGGATTACCTCACTTCTATCAATGTGAATAGGAGAAAAATATCGCCCGCTGATCTCCTATGGTTACTGTCAAAAAACAGAAGACAGCATGATTCTGCTCGAAAGTGTCTTGATCATAGATAGCAGGATTGTTTTGCCATTTATCCTGTTATACGCTTGACCACACACACACACACACACACACACTAAAGAAAGAGAGCAAGACCGAGCTTGTGATCTTCTACAAACCTACAAAAACCAACCAAAACAAAACCATCGTAAAAACAAAGCAGGGTTAAGATGTCAAAAACAACTACTCTGTTTTTCCTCCTCCCCATTGTCATTCATTCCATTCTTATTTCAAAGCCTATTAAGCCCTCAGTTTTACCCCAAAGATAATCATCAAAGCCCCTACTCTCCCCTTATCTCCACCCTCCATCCCAGAACAGGCTGATACCTTTTCGCGCTCCACCGGTTCCATATTGATCGGCTTCAGTCATGCATGGGTTAGCCTCCAAACGAGTAGCCGCTAGACTGCCTGCCATTCTTTTTGTGGGGTGCATGTTAAATGCGATACTGTCACGGGGGATTGGGTGGTTGTCTCTATGTGTGTGTGTGTTGTTTGGGGTTGGGGAGAGAGAGAGAGAGAGAGCGGGCTACCCAGGGTGGAGGTTTGACTGCATCGCCATGTTGATTGTGTGTGAGGAGGGGAATGGCGAGAGGGTTGTGCTGTTGTTTGAGGCATGTGTAAGTGGCTCTTTTGTGAAATTCGTGTGTTGTGGGTTTGTGTGTGGTGTTTAAATTTTGAACGGTGGTGTGGTGTTGGTGAAAAGCGGTGCTTGATTCTTTTGCTTTTGAAGCAGAACAAGTCATGTGCAAAGTGTATCTGTGTGTATGTGTGTTGTGGTTATTCTCAACAAGCTGTTAACTCTCCTGTCTATTGTGTCTGCCAGGCCTGCGTGAATCAGGGAGTACCCACCCACCCCCCACCCCCCACTAAAAAAAAAGTTTTTATTGAAAGAGATGCGCTTGACTGTAAAGTTTGTTTTGTTGATGGTGTGTGTTGGTGTGTGTTGTGTGTGTTTGAGTGTATGTTTATGTGTTTGAATATGTTAGAGTGTGTGTGTGTGTACATGTATGCATGTGGTGGGAGAGAGAGAGAGAATGTGTGTGTGTGTGTGTGTGTGTGTGTGTGTGGTGGGTTTATGTGTGTGTACACACATGTACATGTGTGTGTATGTTTTGTACATGGAATTTTTTTTTTAAACTAAGAGAAGTATTTAGAGCAGAGAATGCTGTGAGATCAGAGTTCAGGATTGATACAATCTCCAGTAGACCATTTTTCCATTATTTGAATGTGTTATTGTGAAAACGTAATCTAAGAATCTGATAGTAATAGTTTTAGTGTATACATGTGTGAGAGAGAGTGTGTGCCTATGTGGAGGTGGGATTAGGATAGGGGAGGTGGGGGGAGGGGGTATTAAGAGATGTGGGGGAGAGGGGAAGGAGAATTTTTGAGTTGGTTGTGTTCCTTGCAAGGTCTGTAAGAGAGTGGTAGGTTTTTGTTTCGTTTCGCTGGTTCCTGGGTATGAGATGTATATGTGCTCTGAGAGTCTTATCTACGATGTTTTTCTTAGTGTTTAATCAGGAAAGGTGTGTGTGTATGAGTGAGAGAGAGTGTGTGTGTGTATGAGTGAGAGAGAGAGTGTGTGTGTGTGAATGAAAAAGGGAATGAGTTGTTTTGTTTGTACCTATGCATATGTGTGTGTTGTTTGTGTGTATGTTTATCTCCATGTCTCTGCGTGTGTCTCTTTTTCTCATTTGTTCGTTCATGGGCACCCACACACTCACACCCACTCGCACCCACACGTTCACATGAACGCACGCACACACATACGCATGCACGCACACACTCACACTCGCACACATACAATCACACACACACAATCACACACATATGCTCACACACACATACACATGCTCCACACACACACACACACACACACACACACACACACACACACACACACACACACACACACACACACACACACACTCTCTCTTAGTCTCTGTGTGTGGCTGCCCCCACCCTTTTCCAATAATGACGTAAGCAGGCATGTTGACAGAGCTAGAGAGTAGAAAGCCTACAGTAATTATTGATGGGGAAGTACCACAGTGGCCCGTTCCCCCCCAGTCTCTTGGGACAACTGGATGCCAAATCACGAAAGCCGTCCACCTAGGCATGAACGCCTGACTGTAATGAGCCAGCAAAGCAGACAGACAAACAGCAGAAAATTCAAAATAGCTCAGACAAACAAAGCCAAACAGTGGCTGTTAGCACAAAATTCAAAATAGCTCAGGCAAACAAAGCCAAACAGTGGCTGTTAGCACAAAATTCAAAATAGCTCAGGCAAACAAAGCCAAACAGTGGCTGTTAGCACAAAATTCAAAACGGCTCAAACAGTGGCTGTTAGTACAAAATTCAAATTAACTCAGACAAACAAAAGCGAACAGACTGTAGAGTTAAAGACAAACACAAAACAACAACCAACCAGAC
>CM054138.1:48054282-48089502 GCA_028751875.1 Rapana venosa
CAATCCTACACTGATAGAATGGTTTTGTTGTTGTTGTTATTGTTGAATTATAGAAGAAATATGGTTTGTTGATTAATGTTAAGGCAGTGCATTGTCTTTGGGTGGGTGGATTGATCAAATCACTTTTCATCTGTTTAGGAATAACCAGTCATTTATGTCTACTGTGGATTTTTTTCCCTGTGCAGGTGAAGAACCTGCGGTCTCAGGTGTCCCGACTTGCCATTGTGTGCCTGGGAACTATGTTTAGCACCCTGAAGAAAGCCATGGACCCTGTGAGTCATTCTGTCACTCTTGTACACACCTTTGTATACATGCATGGACATGAGTGCATGCACAGTCATGCTTACATGTGCACATGTACTTGCACAGAAGTACACACACACACATTCTTGCACATAAACTTACTGTCATGTGCTCTTAAACATACACGCAAAACACACACACAGAAACTCTTGCACATAAACTTTCTGTCATGTGCTCTTTAACAAACATGCACAAAACACACACGCACGCACACACACACACACTTTCTTCTTCTCGTGATCAATAGTTTTTTATTGCATGTTGGCTTAGGGGTATTGTCTGATTGTGGTGACTAGGTGCAGATTGATATGATTAAGCATTAAACACAAAGGCATAAATGCACATGCACGCACACACACACACACACACACACACAAGCATTCACATGTATGTAGTACTGTCTGTACCTTCTGTCATCAGGTGGGATTTTTTCATTCATTTTTGTTTGTAAAAAATGTGGTAGTTGCTGCTTGTCTTCAATGCAATCGAAACCATGCTGTCCTTTGATTTTCAGGATCTTTAAAGACAGATATGTCATTCCAATTTTGATATAACTTACCTGGCTACAAAGTGCATTTTGAATCTTATTCAAAATTGCTGTATTTGCATTTCGCCATATGGTGTATCTTGCCACCTTATCTGTCTTCTCTTTGTCATCCTTTTCACCCTCGTAAATCTAGGGCTGAAAGACTACTGCTAAAACCAGCTTGAATTGTTTGGTCAAAGATCTTTCCACTACCAAACTGCTGTAACCTACAACTTTCTTTCATCTTCTCTCAAGAATATTCAAACACTGTTCCTTAAAGTTGTAATGCAGCTACCTTAGTCAGTTACGCAAAATCTCCCCATTGGTGAATATATGATCTGTAGCCAGGGAACAAAAAAACAACAACAAAAATAACCCAACTGCTACACTGTTTTAAAACTGATTTGAAAGCTGCGTCAACCTTCTTGTAGAATGGATCATGATGACCATGTATATATTTATGAAGTTGCATAATGTGTATTTGATGCATTTTGAATTGTAGTACTTAGGTATTGCACAACACAACACAGACATGATGCATTATTGTTGTTTCCAGAAAAAGTAGTAGCAATAGTATTGCTCATAAAAACTATGATGTAGGCCATTGTGTGCCGGTGGGAACGGATGACAGAATTTACAAAAACACATACACACGGGGACTGGATGTAAAAAAAAAGCACATAAGTGCTTATTCCATTATCCTCAGTATAAAAGAATAAATGCAACAACAACAAAAATGATGTTTTACTTTTTCTTCCAAAATGACTACTGTATTTTTTTCATTTTTTTAACCCAGCCATGCAACTTGGACTTTGATTAACTCTAGGACCTAGACATCGTGACGAGACAGCTGCTGGCCAAGGCAGGGGAGAGCAACAACTTCATCCGGGATGACGTGGAGCAGTCCCTGGCTTCCATGGTGGCTGACGCTACTCCGCAGCGCTCCCTCCTCGCCCTCATCTCTGGCGGCGCCACGTGAGTCTCTTGGCGCTGTTTTTGTTTTGACGTTTTGTCTGAGAATGGTGGAGTCAGCAGGGAGGGAGGAATGTTCTGGGTCTGTTGTGTTGTGCAGGGTGAAGAGACAAATAAAGTATTTTTTCTCCTAAATAGGGTATTATGTTTAGTGCAGGCGTTCATGAAACACGGGTATGTGTTAAAAACATAGATGCACATGCGCGTGTACATACACTCGCATACATGTGTGTTTTATGTGTGTGGTGTGAGTTATGTCTTAATAAATAAGGAGGAAGCTCAAAACAGAGAAAGATGGAGAAGGCTCATCAATGTCAAACCTCTCCTGGGAGAAACATGACAAAAAAAGGAAGAAGAAGGTGTGAGTTATGTCTTGTGGAGGGGATATGGGTGTGGGTACATATGTGTGTGTATGTGTTTAGATGATTTAAAAGAAAATTTTATACTTTAGTTTTCTATGTGTGTTATTGTTTTTTGTTTGTTTGGTTTTTTGTTGTTTATTTGTTTTGGCTGTTTTTGTTTTTAAGTGTGTTTGTTGTTCTTGTGCATGTGTGTGTGTGTACACTTTTTTGTGGGAGTATTATTAAAATAACTTTTTTCTATTTGTTTACTTTGTATGGCTTGTTTTGTTTAATTTTTTATTCTTATAAATGCATACATGTGATTTTTCTCATTTTTAGATAGATGGCTTGATGGGGAAAGAAAAGCAATTGCACTGAAAATAAAAACTTTGATTTTCACACTCACACACACATGCACGCACACGCACACACACACAAACACACACACACACAACACAACACAACACAAAACACACACACAACACAAAACACACACACACACACACACACACACCACAAAACACACACACACACAACACAACACAGCACTCTCACCTCTAAACTTGTGTTTGTAGTCACAAGAACACAGCCGTGAGGAGGACAACGGCTCAGTTCTTAGTGGAAGTGGTGGAACGCATGGGCTCCGGCAAAATCCTCAGTGGGGTCAAGGACGTGACAGACCGTGTCCTGCCCACCGCTGCCCAGTTTGTTATGGACAGCTCGCCAGAGACCAGGTAGATTGACCGTGGTTGCTGTAAATGTCGAAACTAACTCGAGAATAGTTGAAGGATTGCCTGTTCCTTCGAGGGCTACTTTGAATTTCAAAAAAGGAAAACAGTCTGTTTTCTGACATCATGGTATGAGTAGAATAAAGAGAAGAGGTGCTTGTATTCCTAAGCTTTTGGGTTTTTATTTTTGAAAAGAGATGCAATGTAAAGTGGCCTTTACCCAAAGGAATAATACTATTGTTTTGATCATCGTGTAGCTGCTTGACAGTTTACTATAGTTTAGACATTGTGCAGGCATTTTTATTTTGTAAATATATCTTTGAAATGTTACTTGCTATTATTGGAGGGTGGTTTTTTTTTGCTTAGGGGTAGGAGGTTTTGGTAGTTGTTTTTTTAAAATTAAGTTTTGCCTAACTCAGTGCTCTTTTGAAAATATTGTGCAGTTAACCCTAGTAGCGCTAAATAAACAGCAACAAGCCTCACTTCTATTGGCTGAATTAACATTGGCTAGCATTGTTTTGGAGCATGGTGGGCTCAAACAACCCTTGATATTGATATATAAAACTGAATTAAATGTGTTAAGCTATAGATCACTGGAAAGAAGAGATAATATGCTTGTAAATGAGTATAATTTTATAATAGTGTGTAGTGTTTATGATTATGTAAAAAAAAAATCAACAAAAAAAAATCATGTTCGCACTACTGATCACTGTTCCACTGTCAGGGCCCCGGATCGATTTTAACACGATAAGCAAAGTTCTTGCGGTGCATAAATGTCAAGATTAGGTAAACACTATTTCTTGACATTAGTTTTCAAAAAATAAGGAGTTTGTATCGCTTTATCGGTCACCAAATACTCGGAAAAGTTCATCGACAGGATCGACGCCATCGCGACCATCATGGCGGAATGTGCGAAGTGGTGGCTTTCTATGACAAAAATACAAAGATCGCTTGATTTCATGTGATGCAAAGTACTCAGCAGCATAGCGATTTGACTCAACAACAGTTATTTCGAAGCCTCGTTGCGTCAAAATAAAGTAAAACAATCTGTGACGTCGAAATCGCCGAGTAGCGAAAAGTCCATCCAGCAAAACTAGCACCGCTCGATTCAGTCCGATCGCGATCGATTTTTACCAAGTTTTTCAAAAATATTCCACAATCCTTACCTCATCGTCTCTCTCATTGTTTATTTCAACCAAATCCAGCCTCTAAAACTCCTCCTCGCTGTCAATTTTGTAAAAAAGCTCGAAAAACGCTTGAAGAAATTCTAGTGCAAACGCTGGCCGCCATTTTTGTTGAAGACGATCTCGGCTGGTCCGAAAAAAAAATTAAAATACACTCTTAACCAATCAGATTCTTCGTTGCTTGTGTGTGTCAAACGACCTTCACCCCTTTCTGCGGGCCTACAACGGCCTTAACATTCATTGGCTGACCTTTGAAAGCGAAAGTAAGCTTTCAACTATGACCACCCACGTCATCCCGGAATATTCCGGGATCCGCCACACAGCCTAGACCCGCCTTTCCCGGAATATTCCGGGAACCGCGCCACTAGGGTTAAGTTTCCTACAGCTATAGAGTTGATCGGAGGACCAGGGAAATCTTTTATTTTGTGAGATTAAATTTCCCCTTATCAAAAAGCCAGTACAAAATCTCTGGTTCTGAATTTATTCTCCTCAAAGTCGGTGTAGACTTTGACACATCTATTATTTTTGTATCATTATTATCATCATCACCATCATCATCATCATGATGGTTGTTACCATCACCTTTCATGCCATCATCATCACCATTATCATCATCGTTGTTACCATCACCTTTCATACCATCATCACCACCATTATCATCATCGTTACCATCACTTTTCATGCCATCATCATTGTTACCATCACCATTCATGCCATCATCATTATTGTCACCACCTTCATTATTATTTGCTAATTTCACACCAAAGTCGGATGCCTGAGCGTTTGACAAAGAAGAAGAATTTGCTCAGTTTGTTTCTTCCGATGACTTGTTCTCAGATGTTGCAATGATGAATGATGATGGTGACTGTGCAGGTACAATGGGAGGAAGATCCTGTGGCTGCTGATGTCTCATCAGGACTTTGACCGCATGCTGACCAAGTATCTGCCCGCCAACACCCTGCGCAACATCCAAGATGTCGTGGAGAACCTGAAAAACAAGGCATGTAACTCTTGTGTTTGGAATGGGTGGGTGGGTGGGTGAGTCAGGGTGGAGGATTTATGTGTGTGTGGGTTTGTGTGTGTGTGTGTGTTGTTTATTTTTTTAATTAATTTTTTTAAATTCTTTTATTTTGAAGATAATGGAATAAGCACTCGTGTGCTTTTTTACATTCAGTCCTCGCATGAATGCTTTTTTGGAAAGTTTTATCATCCATTCCCATTGGCACCCAATGACCTACTCTTCCAAAAAGTGAAACAGGTTTTAACATGTGCACAAGATGTTCTGTGTGCATTTGCACCTCAGTTTATAGTCTCATCTTAAGGACTTTCGGGGGAGTAGAGTCAAGACTGATGGAAACTCTAGGGAGAAGAATCCCCTTGAACTGGATTTGAACCTAAGTCAGCGGATCACAAGCCCAATGCACAACACTCTAACCACCAGGCTATTCCGTGTGTGTGTGTGTGTTGGGGTGGGAGGAACCTTTGAAAAGGATCATATACAAAACACAGGAGGCCATGAGCATCAGGTGTTTTTTCCCCCTCTGCCTTTCTTCTTTCTTAGTGTTTGTATTATTGTTTGTGTGTAGGGTTTGGGAGAGAAACCAAGCGAAACAGCATCAGCAAGGGCAAGAAGGTCTGGACATGTGAGCCGCATGGGCACCACACTGAGAGGTGGCTCAGCAAGCAGGTAAAGTGCTGCGCTTGTAGGGGTTTCTGATTTGTGGTGGTGGTGGTCTTGTGCCCAAAGTTATCGGTTCATTTATGATTTTGGATTGTGCTACAGATATTTAGGGTATAAATAGCTAGTAAGGAATGTTTCATAGTAATAAGAGGAGAGGGAAAAAAGGTTTGTGGATTTGTTTTAGCAAGATTTGGAACAGACACCTCAGCAGAGACTGGAACTCATGCTTTCAGTTTATGTCAGATCACAAGTTTGATGCTCTAAGCATTAAGTTGTCTTGTCCCTTTACATTCATGCGGATAAGGATTCAATGCTAGTTGATATTTACCTTTCTACTTCATGGCTTCATTTATTGGTGATAACGGTATTTTAGTACAGCTTTGTACAGTTTATGAAAGTATAACAATTATCGGTTTATGAGAGACTACAGCATCAGAATATAAAAATTTGTTTTAATGTCAGAAACTGAAGTAAATGTAAGTTACACACTTCTCTGTAGCAGTGGCTAAAACAAGAAAAAATTTTTTAAAAAAAGACTGAAAACAAATTGAATTTCACCCTTGATCACTGAGAGAGATAAAAGTAAATATAACTGTGCACACTTTTTTTCAGTGGCTGAGTCAGAAACCGATAGAATTTTAGACATTCTTTCACAAATATGAGAGGCAGTAAATTTCATGCGCTTTTCCAACAGAAACCGATAGAATTTTAGACATTCTTTCACAAATAGGAGAGGCAGTAAAATGTCATGCACTTTTCCGATAGAATTTTTGACATTCTTTCACAAATACGAGAGGCAGTAAAATGTCATGCGCTTTTCCATTGACGGCAAGCAGCTTGTTGACAACGGTTTTCTTTCCTGCATCATCCTTCCTCTAGCAATGCTGACAGCTTCAACAACGGCACACCCCCAGCTCGCCGGCGCATGGCACGCACGGATGAAGCCACCATGGACGAGATCAAGACCATGATCAACCAGCTGTCTGCCAGGGAGTGGCGGGACCGCTACGATGCTGTCAACAGTTTCCTGGAGATGTGTGTGGAACGTCCGGATACCGTCTCCATGCATATCGTCAAGGTAGGCGGCAGCTGGTGGTTTGGCATGACTTCAATGCGTGTGTGTGTGTGTGCCTGAACGTCATTTCCATGTCGGGAGAGGTGCCTGGTGTTTTGGCGTTGAGTGTTTTAAAGGTTTAAAAGGATGTTTGAGCTTTGCGATGCTGAAAAGGAAAATGTTTGGATGTGATCTAATATACTATATATATATATTGATATATATATATTGATATGTATGTATGTATACATTAAGTGTCAAAGGATGTGATTTGTTAATTAAACATAATTCCTTTATAGAAAAATGTAGGGGGAATGTGTCTGTTGCTTGATAGTTTTTCTTCACTTTGTATATTGTGACCCCCCACATCACTGTCCCTCTTTTTTCTGTTATACTTGCAATTATTTTATGCTTTATTTTTAATCCATTTTGTTTTGCTTTATGGCTTTTTGGCTCTTTTTGATGTATCTGTTCATACTCTGGTCTTCTGTGTGATCATACACATCCTTGGACATGAAAACTTAATCCAATCACCCACAGGCAAGCACACATCAGCAGCACATTGGGTCATTGGTTAGGGCATGCACCTTCTAAGCTGATTCAGAAGTCATTGAACTGTTCTTAGTATAGGTGCCTTTTTTCACCCCCATATGGTGCATCATGCACAAGAATATTGAACACATCAACACAAAGTAGTTCTTTGAGAAATTATCAGTACATGTGTTTGTGTCTGTATGGATTGACGATTGTTTGTGTATACATTAATTGTATGTAAACATAAATTTTCAGATTCTTCATCAAACACTCAGACAGCAACTAATTTTGTCTGTCATATGAGCACAAAATGCATTGCGCAGATTTCTTCCTGTCAGATTTCTGAGTTAGGGTAAAAGTGTGTGTGTGTGTCTGTCTGTGCAGATCTTCGACAAGTTCCTGCCCAGGTTGCAGGACTCCAACAGCAAGGTGAACCTGCATGCCCTGAAGGTGATGCACCAGGTGGTCCCCATGCTGAAGGAGGCCCTGCCTTCCGTCATCTCCATGGCTGTCGCCTCCGTTGTCCCCAACCTCTCCTCCAAGAACCGAGAGATCAACATCACCGCTGCCGACATCCTCAACAGTTACATGGAGCATTTGGGTAAGAGTTGCGTGATGCTGGTGAGAGTGATAAAGAGTGGTGTGTGACGTTACGCTGTGTAGTGATGTCATGGTCGTAGGCAGTAAGTGGAGACTGTGCCTGGGCAAGAGTAAGGGGGGATGTTAATGAAAGTTTTGGAATGTATGTATTTTGATCATGACAGCTATTGAGACGGCTTGCTTGGTCTTCTGTTCTGCTGTCAAGATGTGTGTTTTTAAATCATTCAATGAAATGATAGCAAACAGTTTGTCAATCAGTCTTCTCTTGGATTTGAGTGTGATATTCTTTACCCCCTTTCCCAGATTGGCTCAAGCCAAACCCATGAAAGCCTTTAGGAAAAATCAGAAGTATGCAGCAATATAAACACCGTTGGCCCAAACTACCAGTCTAGTCATTGATGTGTGTGGTGTGGTGTGTGTGTGTGTGCAGATCACTGTCTGCTGATCCAGCCATTTGCCAACCAGGCCCAGTGTGCCACCGGACAGAGCAAGTCTGAAATGGTCATCAAAGTCGCCTGTGAGTATGTTGTGTGTGTGCGTGCATGTGTGTGTGTGTTATTTCCTGATGTGTGTGGTGTGGTGTGTGTTTGTGTCTATGAGTTTTGTGACTTGTTATATATTTGACTAAAAGAAGAAAAAACAGCCCAGACTGTGTTTGTTTTAGGGTACGTGTGTGTGTGTGGTCATCTGTGTATGCTTTCCTTCTGTCTCTCTCTCTCTCTCTTTAAGTTTGATGACTAAGGGATCGACAGAAATCAACACCACCTTTAACACACACTTAACCTACCGACACCTGCACTGAATGACCTTTGCTGTACGTTGCAGACCTGGCAGACAGAGTGTACGACCGAAAACCCAAACAGATCGTGCTCCACGTCCTGCCCTTGCTGTGGCACCTGTTGGGTGTGCCGGGCGTGGCTGGGGGCTCGGGCTCTGGGGAGCTGCGTTCGGCCACGGCCAACCTGGCCAGCACGCTGTGGGACCACATGGGCCAGGGGTTGATGGACAAGGCCAACTCTGACCCCAACATGACTTCACGCCACGTCAACGCTCTCCAGGAGATGCTCAACCTCTGAGACTTGCCCCCTATCCACCTTTTTCTCTCCTCTTTCTGGACCCTCTTGATCGACTACTGTCTTGCCTTGTTCTTGTCGCATCAGAAGGGGGGGACTACTTGACACATTCCATATGTCTTGTCACAAACAGGATCTGTGTACAGGAGACAGAAGTAATAGAAAGAAAATTCCACTGTTTTAGGTTTTGTATGGTAGGTCGACATATTGGAAAAGGCATCCGTGCTGTTGAATCCAAAACTTTTGTGTGTGTGTGGACAGTTTAATTTTTTTCTGTGATACAACTGTGTGGGTATTGTTGTGTTGTGTGTCAGTACTGATGTATTGGTAAACCTCATGGCTTGGGGAAAGTGTGTGTGTGTGTGTGTGAAGGGGGTGGGGTGGTGTGAGGACATTGGAAGGAGATGTGGAACGTGTGGTTTATACAGGCAGTAAGAAAACTTCAGGCGGACGGGCCCACAACTTCCAGCACATCTTATTCCCTCCAGCTATCCCTCTCCCGTAACGAAGTTGAAAATGGAGGTGAACCATAACCATTGTGTGTGACAAATGTAAAGCAAAAATAATGCTGTATTGCCTCCTAGAGGATCTGTACAAATCCATAAAGAAAGAATGATGAACACGAAACACTTGCCCGAGTGGTGTGCGTACTAACAGCATCATGTTATTTCATGTGACTCTGCCAGTGATTTATTTTATGACTTTAATTCCACTGTGAATAATTGGTTAACGTTTTTCTTGGTTCTTTCTCAGATTTTTTTTTTTATGACGATTTTGTGGTGTCTGGTGGTTGTGATCTGTTTTTAGTGAGTTTTGTGTGTGTGTGTGGTTTTTTTTCTCCATATACCTCTGGCCAGTTGTTGTCTCAGTCAGTCTGTCCGTCCACCATCAAGGCCAGCAGTGACTTGTACTTACATTGACACACAACTGTGGTGCTTGAATGTGGTGTATGTGGAGGAAGGTGGGAAGCATGGTAATATAGGAATGACAACTTGTAAACATCCTTTCTACATGACAACTGTGTAATAGTAATATAGGAATGACAATTTGTAACATCCTTTCTACACGACAACTCTGTAATGGTAATGTAGGAATGACAACTTGTAACATCCCTTCTATGTGACAACTTGTAATGAAGAAAATAAATGATTTTGTCAAAACATTTGGTAATAACCGTCTGCTGTAACTCTGTGACAAGAGAAATAATTTTATGAAAGCAGCTAGTAACAACTTATTTATATCTTTTTTTTTCATTTCTTTTTTTATATATAAAAGAAATACATTTTGCGGTAAAGTAATAACTCATCTATCTATTCTTACAACAACAAAAACTGAAGACACCCAGCTTCCGTTAATTTGCTGACAGGACTAAAGGATGTGTAAGAAAGTTGTGAAAAGGAAAATCTAAGACATCTAGGGAAGCAACTATGACAACACTTGAGGTAAGAGAAAAAGGACACACAAAGTTAAAATAGCTCAAACACCACCACCACCACACAAGAATAGGGGAGGGTGCTGAAATTGGTATCAGTAACTGATTGTACAGCTATTTTTAAGTTTGGGATGTATGCTCTGTTGCTTTTGTTCATATGTTTTGTACAGTTTCTTTGCTCCATTCATTTGGATCCATGTTATTTCTCTTCCTTATTTTTCCTCCCAGGTTCTGCTCTTTTGTTACTATTTTATTCCTGTATTGGTTGTGTTCTGTATATATATACAACATGAATGATGAACCCCCACCCCCTTCCCCCCCAGCTGGACAAACACATTATTTGCTGTTGAACTCCTCCTGTACAGGAGACGGTTAATGACTGTGATCCAACCTCATAGATCCGTGTAGGAATCTGTGACAAGATCCCACAAGCAGCATTGTTGAATCCGTCCACATCATTGTGCTGCTGACCATATCATAAAGAATGAATCAAACTGCAGCTTAAAAAATAAAAAAAACCCAGCGTGTCCAGTTTTCATCTTATGCTCACCATGTTGGCACCTCACTTTTGATAGTGGTTTTTTGTGTTTTTTTCTTTACCTGCGTTGACTGCACTCACCGCCCGCTTGGGGGGGGGGCAGAAAAAGATTTAAAAGAAGGGAAAAAAACAAAAAATCCTTAACAGCAAGTGTTAACTTTTACACATAATCAGTTTGAAGTCAATCCAGTGAAAGTGAATCACGTTTTGCACAAGTGCATCATGTGTGTATACGATGTGCATAGAGTATAGCTGAAGGTGATTGGTGTGTAGTCTGATGTGTAAAAAGTTTGCTACGTTATTGTGCTTTTTGCTTTTGTTTTTCTCCACGTGTTACAATACTTCCAAAAATACACTCTGTTCACGGAAGGTTTTTCTTCGATCTACATTCTGTTGATGGAAAGTTTTTTTTCCCATCAGTGTTTCAAGTATATAACCTTGTTAATTTTATTCATCTCACAGTGGTTCCTTCCTAAGATGGGCACATATTCTACTGGTTGCGGGAAAACGAAAGTGTTGTGTATGAATTGTGTTTAGAATGATTGATTGCAAAAAGATGTTGGACACTATCTATCTTTGGTTTGTTGCTGTATATTTGCTTTTGTTACCAGTGCTTTTCTGAAAGTGGTCTCTATTTAGAGTTCTTCATTATCTCTGAAGTCACAGTATTAGCTACTGGTGTAATCATTAAAATATTTTAAATAATATAAAACTTAAAATAAAAAATTTTTTAACCTGGTAAGAATCTTTGAATTCTTGCATGTGTGAGTGTGTGTGTATGTATTGAAAACAAGTATTTATATACAAGGTGTATACACTACATATCAAGTTTTTCAGATGTTTATCAGTCTTAACCAGAAGATCTTGCTGTTATTGGCATGTTCAATGTTATTCTGTCACAAAACTTGTGGAAAGAGTGCTTGGGTTTACAGCGACATATCAGACTAAGACATCAAATTTTTATTGATGTTGATTTAATACCAAGGTGTATAGATTTTTATTTTGTTCTGTTGTTGCATTAAGATTGATTTTGAAAGTGCATAAACTTACAGTTTTTTTTTTAAAAAGATAACAAAAGCAAAAAGGTGCATCATTCACAATCTATTTAAAAGAAAGTAAAATCAGGATAACAAAAAACAAAAAGGTGCATCATTCAAAATCTATTTAAAAGAAAGTAAAATCAGGTTTATTAATATTGGAATAGATTATTTGCCATTTAAAAAAAGAGAGGAGAGAAGAGAAGAGCCCCTCTCCCCTACAAAAGAAAAGCCATGAGAAGCCATTTTATGATTTGGCTTGTAAAAAAAACTGCAGCTCTTTTGTTGGTACATTTGTTCATGTTCCTATTTTAGATCTGGGTTTTCATGTTTGCATAATTGTAAAGTAATGTATTCAAGATACAAATATATTTAAAGAACCGCCCTGACAAGGAATATATTCTTGCAAGATTATTTTAACTGGTCAGTTCATTTCCCTGTTTGTGAGTATGTGCGCATGCACAGTATGTGTGTGTGTCTGGGTGTGTACATGTGTATGTGCTCATGCATGTATGCATTGGTATTTTAATTCCTGGGACACGGTCAGTTTCTATTACAACTTCTGCAGTGTGTTTTGAAACCTACAATGCCGTAAAATCCATTTGTTTTGTACTTTTATCATACCAGACTTACAGTATTACCATGTAGTTCAGTCATCCACTCTTAAATCTACATATTATATGATTACATAATTATTTAACCTCTTTCTTTCCTTTCTAGTTGCCACTTATCTGAAGTAAATTTGTAGATAACAAACATACTGTATTTTTGGTGTGGTTTTTGCATAAATAATTTAATTTTTGCGTGTTCTTGAAGTTGATAGATACATGGATGCAATTATTATTTTAAAGTGTTTTTACAAGAGGGAGAGTGTGTGTGTGTTATGGGCCTGTTTGTGTTGTTGACAGTGAGATATCTTCATTAGTTTCTTTTTTCCCATGGGCCGGTTGTTCGGTTCGGTTCTAAAGTGATGAAAGGGGTACTGTGAAAGATATTACGTGCCATTTGGGAAATGAGTGGCTGATTGTGCTTGTCTGCGATTGTCACTTGTGAAGGAAGAGGCGTGAGAAATGTGTGCATGTTCTGTGCAAATACTTATGCGTGCGTGCGTATGAGACTACTTACACATGTGTGTGTGTGTGTGTGAGACTTATTTGGGGTGATAAGTGAGAAAAGAATCCAGGGATTTTTTGTGTTTTTCTGTGAGAGGTATCCTCAGTGGATTGTCATGTGATGAATGACAAAAGGGTGTAGGAGGGCTTTTTGTGACTGTCCTACTTGTGTCGTCATTATTGGGTTTTCTTATGAGGAATTAGTTCCATTTTCTTTTCCACAATACCTACTAGATAGAAGATTGGTCCGATTCAAATTGTTCCCAAGATAATCCATTCTTGCTGTGTTAAACTTTGCTATGTAGTGTGGATGTGTGTTACACATCTTCAATGATGGTTTAGGTTTCTTTAGCTCCTGTTTCGTTTTGGTTTTTTTAAAGTAGTGATATATCAGTATTACATGAATGAAAAAACTGTTTGCAGAAGATTACCTACCCTGCTTCTGGGCGAAGCCCATTCTCAGAAGCAACTGTACAGATGATGAGATAAGTACGTATTTATTCCGCTTCTGAGTGTGGGGGTTGTTTTGAATTGTAACCGATACCATGCCACCAAGCATTGATTCGTTGTGAACTAAGCTTTGTAGACTGTGATAAATCGAAAATCGATATTTTTCGTGCACTTCTGTGATGCTTACCCCCCCATTGATCTATTGACGTCTGTAAACAGGGGTGGTTTTTTTCCTCTTTTTTTTGTGTCTCATGAAATAAAGCCATCCAAACTTTTGTCTTTTTCCAATATTGCATTAGTCAATATTTAGTCAAATCGAGATCGCCTTTTCCTGTATCTGTACAGTTAGCGTCAATCATATCCAGTTATATTCCCTTTATGTCATGTTTTTTATTGTAACCTGGAGGTTGTGTTGGTTGGTGTGTATGTCTTTTAACCATTGATTTTCTGTTTCATACGTGTTTTTTGGACTTTGTCCATTACTGACTTGTTACATACCATTTCCAGATTTTTAAAACAAGTATTTGGACAAAGACTTTTTACATTGCTAGTGTCTTAGGTTTTTACAGTATATTGCAGCATGCTCAAAATAATTAGAATGATCAGGTACTTCAGACCAATATGTGTTGAACATGGACAAATTAAAAAGCATAAGTAAACTTCTGTGTCACCAACATGAAAAAGTGACCCCAGATCAATGAAGAAAATAGAGAAACAGAATTGATTTGCAATTGAGATATTTTCATTTTGAATTTTCAAACCACTGCTCTTTCCAAAGTTTGGAAAATTAGAGGCGTTTGAATCTAAATTCATAGTCATGTATTTGATTCTCAGAACAGTTTAAAAAAGTCTACTGTGGAGGTGACAGACCAAGGTACTATACAACGGTCAACTGTGGAGAAAAACAGACTTGTACTGTTAGTGTTCAAGTGGAAAAAAGACTTCTACATATAAAGTCTTGTCTGTCTTGATACTTCTGTGCTGGTGTTTAGTTCTGTTATCCGGTCAAATTAATGATTTTTTTAAATGTACAAATAAAAAATAAGAACAATATTTTTGAAAAACTAAGGAAGAAAGAATATGTTTAATAGTTAAAAACAAACAGAAAAATCAAAAGCTAAAATTGAGAAAAAAATCAGAATAATTGCATTGACAGGTAAAAACAAAATAGAAAAATAAATACCTCAGTTTGAGAGAAGATCACAGTAATTGCTAAGTCACAAACTGAAAATGAAGAACTAACATGGAAGAGCAGATGATCAGAAGAGCTGTGGAGGAAAGAGACATTTAGTTCCCTTCTTGTTGACAAACTGCTGATAGGCATCGCATGTGGAACTTATCGTTACAATGTGATTTTGAAACTAATAGTAAGTATTGTGCTATGCAAAATAGCTGAGCGAAATAATTGTGGAAAATAACTGCATTTAGGTCAGCCTAGAATTGACATCCATTGCACAATTGTTACATTTGGTGAACTTGAGACATTTATAGCTGGTTCAAAACTCGGCGCTCAAAGCTGGTTAATGAAGATTAATTTCAACAGATCAGTCATGCAGCTACATCTCTCAGCTCTAATCTATTGGACTAAAATGATGCTTATGAATATTCATAAGAATTTTTTTTTTTACATGTCAGTATATCTGATATAAGAAATGCATTAATATATTTATCTTTTTAATTACAGTGCTTGTTCATTCCAGATTGATCATTCCAAATTAGATGGGCATGTGGTTGGAATAAAGTACTGTTATCATCATTGCTGTGCACACGTGTGGTAATTATGCAGTGTGTATGTGTTCATAGGTGTATGAATGTGTGTACATTAGTGTATATGCACTTGAAGAAGAAAACCCTGTATGGATGACAAATATACTTTTTTTTTTTCCATTTATTTTGTTCTTTCATATCGAGGATGATGGAATAAGCACTTATGTACTTTTTTACATCCAGTCCCCGTGTGTATGCGGTTTTGCAAATTATCTGTTCCCACGGCACACAATGGCCTACTCTTACAAAAAGCGGAACAGGATTTTAACGTGTGCGCAAGATGTTCTGCATGCATTCACACACTGGGCCTCGGTTTATAATCTCATCCGAAGGACTTTCCGGGGATGCGATCTGCTACCTGGAGAGGGATGACGGACTACACAAATTTAAAACTGTCCACAACACACTGCATGAAATTTTAGTGCAGCGCTCCATTGACTCTTCAGGGGGGAGTATGGAGGACCTCAGGGGGGAGTATGGAGGAAGAGAGAAAATGCAGCAACCCCCCCTACTTAACCCGACACTACAAACTGTCTGTACCTCTTGAACCAGGTTGGTATCAGCAGCATTGTGTTGAAAGAGGGAAGCGTAGACTACAGCCCTCCCTCTTCTAGTCTCAAGTCTGGTTAGATTTCTCTTCTCACATTTGTCATCCTCACTGTTCAGTATGCATCACAGAAACAACCCAAATATGGTTCTTGTGATCAGCTGGACTACAGTATAAAAAGAAATATATGATTAGATACTTCTTTTTTTTTAAGTCTCAGGTGAGAACAAGTGTCCTTTCATGATCGTTTGTTACAGTGGCATCATACCTTATTATATGTGTGTGTGTGTAGATATATATGAGAAACACACAAATCCAGTACCCGGTCCAGGAGGAATTCACAATCAATTGATTTGTTGCAGTTCGTCACTTTTAAATTTCAATACAATTGTATACAAGTGTTCCCCTTGAACGGGATTCAAACTCGGATCAGGAGATCACAAGCACAATGTGCAACGTTCTAAATGTGTGTGCCTGCTTTGAGTTGCTGAGTGTTAGAGGAAAAAAAACTACCATGTAAAATATGACGATTCTCACACACTTCAAGAATACACACGGGGACTGGATGTAAAAAAAAAAGCACGTAAGTGCTTATTCCATTATCATCAATATAAAAGAAAAAGAAAGAAGACAAAAAAGAAATTTGATCCTTGACTTTGAGCATAGAGCATGCTCCTGCTCGTGCATACAAAACACACACACACACAGTTTCTATAATTGGGCTATTCTTTTATTGTATGACAAATATGTCAGATGTAAAAATATGAATTCAGTGACATTGAACATTTCCACATTAAGATTAAAAATATCACAAATACATGTACATATAAATCTAGATATATGACATGTCATATGTAAAAAAGCAAATGTTATACAAAGAAAACAAACATTAACAAAAATAAAACAATATGTTTGCATATGATTGGCTTGGAAAAAGTTTTTAAAGGCCTCTTCTCCTCACACACTTTCCACATAAGTATGTAAACACTTGCATTTTTCTCATCATTTTACATTTCATCTCTGTGCTGATTTTTTGCAACCACAAAAGGCAAGAAACACACAGGCACATATCACATACCATACTTAATCTGTCATATACAGTCTCAAAGATGTGATGCTGTAAAATCTCCAACAACAAAATACATAAAAAATTAAACAAAACAACAGTAAACCTCTCCCAAACAATTTCTCCTACATCATTGTAGAGAATGCTACATTTTTCAACAATTTACATTTGATCTCAGTATGTAAAATTTACTATAAAAAATACCCACACAAAAACACCACCAAACAAAAAGAAAACAGGCTTAAAATCATATACCATAAATTTCTTTGCTCACATATGTTGGTGTAAAATCTGCCATCAATCTTCCAGCAGATCAATACACAGATCTGCCACCAACATCAATGAAAAATATCTTTTGCATTATCAATGTTAATCACATAATGGGCTTTTTTATTTCTTTCACATTTCATGTGATTTCAAGAAAGAAAAAAACACCATTTTTTAAATAAAAAACAAAACATACGTATGCATGTACTTGGTTTAAAAAGAACAAAAGGCCCCTTCTCCCCACACACTTTCCACACAATTATGTAAGCTCTTGCATTTTTCCTCAGCAATTTACATTTCATGTTTGTGCTGGATTGGGTTTTTTTTGCACCAAAGCAATAAACACACAGGCACATATCACACACCATACTTATACAACATTAATCTGTTAAATACATTCTCAAAAGATGTGATGCTGTAAAATCTCTAACAAAAAACACATTTAAAAAACACAACAGAAAACCTCTCCCCACAGACTTTCTTCCACATCATTATAGAACATGCTACATTTTTCTTCAATTTACATTGGATCTCATCTTTAAAAACAAAAAAAATTTAAAGCAAAAAACAAAAAACCCCAAAGAAACACACAGGAACATATCACACACCACTATACTTATACAGCATTAATCTGTCAGTTACAGTCTCAACAGATGCGATGCTGTAAACTCTCCAACAACAAAAAACAACAACATTAAAACCAAAAATCAACAGAAAACCTCTCCCCACACACTTTCTTCCACATCATTGCAAAACATGCTACATTTTTCTTCGATTTACATTTGATCTTATTATCTAACATTTTAACAAAAACAAAAAACCCAACAAAGCAAATACCCCCCCCCCCCCCCCCCCCCCCACCAATAAAAAAAACAACCACACAACAAACAAAACCAAGCACACTCCGTCCACTACTAGACTTAAAATCATACTCTTTTTTTTTTTGCCCACATATGTTGGTGTAAAATCTGCCATCAATCTTCCAGCAGAAGATCAATACACAGATCTGCCACCAACATCAATGAAAAATATCTTTCGCAATATCAATGCTTATCTCATAATGAACTTTCTTTTTTCTTTCACATTTCGTGTGATTTTACGAAGAAAACAAACACTTCAAAATAAAAATAAAAGCAAATGTACATAATTTTTTATGTATGTATTTCGGGTTGTTTTTTTTAAATCCCCTTCTCCCCCACACACTTTCCACATCATTATGTTAACCCCTGCACACAACAAACAAACAAAAAAAACAAAAGAAAAAGAAAACACAGGCATACTCTGTCTACTACCAGACTTAAAGCATATACCATAATCTTTTTTTGCTCATACGTTGGTGTAAAATCTGCCATCAATCTTCCAGTGGAAGATCAATACACAGATCTGCCACCAACATCAATGAAAAATATTTTTCACATTATCAATGCTAATCACACAATCAGCTTTATTTCTTTCTTTCACATTTCATAGATTTTACAAAGATAACAAACAGTAAAAAAAAAATAAAAAAAATAAAATATATATATATATATATATATATAAATTTACATTTTATCTCTGTGCTGGTTTTTTGCAACCATAAAAAGCAAGAAACACACAGGGCACATAGCACACACCACTATACTTATACAGCATTAATCTGTCAGTTACAGTCTCAACAGATGCCATGCTGTAAACTCTCCAACAACAAAAAACAACAACATTAAACAAAAAAATCAAATAAAACAACAGAAAACCTCTCCCCACACACTTTCTTCCACATCATTGCAAAACATGCTACATTTTTCTTCAATTTACATTTGATCTCATCTAACATTTAAACAAAAACAAAAAACCCAACAAAATCCCCCCCACCAAAAAAACACACAAAAAACCCCACACAACAAACAAAATCAAGCACACTCCATCCACTACTAGGCTTAAAATCATACTTTCTTTTTTGGCCCACATATGTTGGTGTAAAATCTGCCATCAATCTTCCAGCAGAAGATCAATACACAGATCTGCCACCAACATCAATGAAAAATATCTTTCGCAATATCAATGCAAACAAATACAGTTGCAGACGTGAAAAAAAAAAAAAAAGGGTGGCGCTGCGCTTGTGGCGACGAGCTCTCCCGCTCTTCCTGGGGAGAGCAGCCCGAAATTCACGGAGAGAAATCTGCCGTGACTTAAAGTGGTATGAAATGAAATCTCAGCGCTTTGATTTGTTGCTTTACAAGATTCAGCGCTATATAAATTCCATACATTATTATTATAATAAACTTTTCTTCTGTCCCATTTCGAGTGATTTTACAAAGAAAACAAACACTTAAAAATAAAAGCAAATGTACATATGTATGTATTTCGGGGTCGTTTTTTAAAATCCCACACACTTTCCACATCATTATGTTAACCTTTGCACACAACAAACCAACAACAAACAAAAAAAAGAAAAAAAACACAGGCATACTCTGTCCACTACCAGACTTAAAGCATATACCATAATCTTTTTTTGCTCATATGTTGGTGTAAAATCTGCCATCAATCTTCCAGCAGAGGATCAATACACAGATCTGCCACCAACATCAATGAAAAATATCTTTCACATTATCAATGCTAATCAGCTTTCTTTTTTTTTCACATTTCATGTGATTTTACAAAGACAACAAACAGTTAAAAACAAAAATAAAACAAAATATATGTATTAATGTATCTGATTATAAAAAATAAAGTCCCCTTCTCCCCACACACTTTCCACACAATTAGCTATGGTATTGCATTTTTTTCAGCAATTAACATTTTATCTCTGTGCTGGTTTTTTGCAACCATAAAAAGCAAGAAACACACAGGGCATATAGCACACACCACTATACTTATACAGCATTCATCTGTCAGTTACAGTCTCAACAGATGCCATGCTGTAAACTCTCCAACAACAAAAAACAACAACATTAAAACAAAAAAATCAAATAAAACAACAGAAAACCTCTCCCCACACACTTTCTTCCACATCATTGCAAAACATGCTACATTTTTCTTCAATTTACATTTGATCTTATTATCTAACATTTGAACACAAACAAAAAAAAACCCAACAAAGCAAATCCCCCCCAAAAAAAACAAACACAACAACAACAACAAAACACAACAAACAAACAAAACCAAGCACACTCCGTCCACTACTAGACTTAAAATCATCCTTTTTTTTCCCCCCACATATGTTGGTGTAAAATCTGCCATCAATCTTCCAGCAGAAGATCAATACACAGATCAGCCACCAACATCAATGAAAAATATCTTTCGCAATATCAATGCTAACCTCATAATGAACTTTCTTTTTTCTTGCACATTTCATGTGATTTTAGAAGAAAACACTTGAAAAATAAAAATAAAAGCAAATATACATATGTATTTCGGGTGTTTTTAAAGTCCCCTTCTCCCCACTCACTTTCCACATTATTATGTTAACCCTTGCACACAAGAAACAAACCAAAAAAAACAAAGAAAAAGAAAACACAGGCATACTCTGTCCACTACCAGATTTAAATCATATACCATAATCTTTTTTTGCTCATATGTTGGTGTAAAATCTGCCATCAATCTTCCAGTGGAAGATCAATACACAAATCTGTCACCAACATCAATGAAAAATATCTTTCCAATATCAATGCTAATCACACAATGAGCTTTCTTTTTCTCTTTTACCTTTTTGTGTGATTTTACGAAGAAAGAAACATTTAAAAACAAATGAAAAAGAAAATATACCTATGTATGTACTTGGTTTTGTGGTTTTTTAAAAAGGCCCCTTCTCCCCACACACTTTCCACACAATTATGTAAGCCCTTGTATTTTTCTCAGCAATTCATATATCTCTGCGCTGGATTTTTTGCAACCACAAAAAGCAAGAAACACACAGGCACATATCACACACCACAATACTTATACAGCATTAATCTGTCATATATATTCGTAAAAGATGTGATGTTTAAAATCTCAAACAACAACAAAAAACATTTTTAAAATTAAAAAAAACTGAAAACCTCTCCCCACACATTTTCTTCCATATTGTAGAACATGCTACATTTTTCTTCAATTTACATTTGATCTCATTATCTAACATTTTAAAAAAGAAAAGAAAAAAGAACCAAACATAAAAAGACCCAAAGAAACCAAAGGCACACTCTGTCCACTACTACTTAAAATCATATACCAGAATTTTTTTTTGCTCATATATGTTGGTGTAAAATCTGCCATCAATCCTCGATCAGAAGATCAATACACAGATCTGCCACCCACATCAATGAAAAATATCTTTCACATTATCAAAGCCAATCACATAATGCGCTTTTTTCCCCTCACATGTCATGTGATTTTACAAGGATAAAACATTTAAAAACAAAAATAAAACCAAATATATGTGTATGTAAGTATATGATTTTTTTAACCCAAAAAACAAAAGGCTCTTGTATTTTTTAAGAAAAAGAAAACACAGGCACACTCTGTCCACTACTAGATTTAAAATCATACCAGAATTTTTGGGGGCTCACATAAGTTGGTGTAAAATCTGCCATCAATCTTCCAGGGGAAGACCAATACACAGATCTGCCACCAACATCAATGAAAAATATTCACATTATCAATGCTAATGAGAATGAGCTTTCTTTTACATTTCATGCATTACAAAGAAAATAAACACTTAAAAACAAAAATAAAACCAAATATACATATATTTCGTTTATAAAAATTAAAAAAAGGCCCCTTCTCCCCACACACATTCCACATAATTATGTAAGCCCTTGCATTTGTCTCAGCAATTTGCATTTCATCTCTGTGCTGGTTTTTTGCAACCATAAAAAGCAAGAAATTACACACATGGCACATATCACACACCACTATACTTATACAGCATTAATCTGTCACATACATTTGTAAAAGATGTGACGCTGTAAAATCTACTTTAAAAAGGTAAGGAGGAGGTAAAGGAGTCCCATAACCTATAAGGTCGTAGGGGAGCGAGGCGTCAGAGACCTCACTTCTCTAGGGCCAGCATATTGAGGGCGGCGCCCATCTCCTCTCCCTCGCTGCTTTACCTTCCCTGACCCTAAAGAGGGCAGGTACCCATTTACAGCTGGGTGAACTGGGGGAACTGTACTGAAGCCAAGGCGCGTAAACGGTCACCCATCCAACTGGTAACCACGCTCGACGCTGCTTAACTTGGCTGGGGGAAAGCGAGTGCTCCGACCACTGAGCATAAAAAAAACAATAAAAAAAACATAAAAACAAAAATAAGACAAAACAGAAAACTTCTCCCCACACGCTTTCTTCCACACCATTGTGGAACATGTTACATTTTTCTTCATTTTACATTTAATCTCATTATGAAAAACTACAACAAAAAACCAACAACCAAAAACAAAAACCCAAAGAAAAAGAAACCACAGGCACACTCTGTCCACTACTACTTAAAATCATATACCAGAATTTGTTTTTTCTCACATATGTTGGTGTAAAATCTGCCATCAATCTTCCAGCAGAAGATCAATACACAGATCTGCCACCAACATCAATGAAAAATATCTTTTGCATTATCAATGCAAATCACAAATTTACCTGTCTTTTATTCCTTCACATTTCATGTGATTTCAAGGAAAAAAACCCACCAACCATTAAAAAAAACAACCAACAAAATATATGCATGTATGTACTTGGTTTGATAAGAAAACAAAAGGCCCCTTCTCCCCACACACATTCCACACAATTATGTAAGCTCTTGCATTTTTCTCAGCAATTTACATTTCATCTTTTTGGTGGTATTTTGCAACCACACAAAGTAAAAAGCACACAGGCACACATCACACACCACTATACTTATACAGCATTAATTTGTCATGTACATTTATAAAAGATGTGACGCTTAAAATCTCCAACAAGATAAAAACAAAAATAAAAAGCAGAAAACCTCTCCCCACACTTTCTTCCACATCTTTGTAGAACATCTACTTTTTCTTCAATTTACACAAAGATCTACTTTTTCTTCAATTTACATTTGATCTCATTATTTAAAATTAAAATATAAACACAAGCACAAAAAATTCCAAATAAAAAGAAAAAAGAAAACACAAGCACACCCTGTCCACTACTAGCATTAAAATCATATACCATAATTTTTATTTTGGCTCATGTATGTTGGTGTAAAATCTGCCATCAATTTTCCAGCAGAAGATCAATACACAGATCTTCCACCAACATCAATGAAAAATATCTTTTGAATTTTCAAAGCTAATCGCATAATGAGCTTTCTTTTTTTCTTTCACATTCATGTGATTTTTCAAAGAAAATTAACATTTAAAAACAGAAATAAAACAAAATATACGTATGTATGTATTTCTTTTTTTTTTTAAAGGCCCCTTCTCCCCACACACTTTGCACACAATTATGTAAGCTCTTGCATTTTTCTCAGCAATTTACAGAATAATAGCATTCCTTGCATTCAGTCTCATGGAAAATCATTGTTAGAACCATTGCAGTATAGTGTTGCCTGCTGAACAGACAGAAATGTTGGCTATTCTTGTGATTAGCACAGGACCACATTAGTTTTAGCTGGCATTTCATCGACATCAAAATAAAGCTTTTGGAGAAATAAATAAAAAATGAGACCAGTTGCCAATCATGTCCATCCAAAGCTCATGTGAACATATGTAAACTTGAAATTCACACAAAGTACGCAACTGTTGTGCTGGTTTGACAACAGCATATAGGCCTACTGGTGATGAAATACCAGTGATATACCATTCCATTGATTTGCCTGCAGTATAAGTTATTCCCTCATGCACACACACATGCCTTTCCTATACTGCATATTCACTACGTCCATCCCTCCCTGTCCCCCCCCCCCTCTCTCCTCTATGTCTACACCCTCCCTCCCCCCAACACACATACCATCATTCCCACACTCACACCATCATCCCACACACCATCACTCACACACCACACATACATCATTTTCTCTCTCCACACATACACACACTCACACACATCATTCACAAACACACACACGCCATCATTCACAAACACACGCCACCATTCACAAACACACACACGCCATCATTCACAAACACACACACCATCATTCACAAACACACACACCATCATTCACGAACACACACACCATCATTCACAAACACACACACACATGCAAGCAGGCACGCACACACCCACTTCTTCCTCAGTGCCTTCCCCCCTTTTAAAACCCCCCAGAAAACCCATAACTAGCCCTGTCCACTCACCACACATTCAATCATACCTCTTCCCCCATTCTCAACTATCCTACCCCTACCCCCTCCTAGCACCTCTTTCCCTAACATTCTACCACCACCCCCAACCCCTCTAAGAAAAGAACTTGCCATCGTGTCAGCATGCACCAAACTATCTACCTGCCTGTTGTGTCCACATGGTGGGCCAGGATTAGTTAGTGTGAGGATTAGTATGAACAGTTAGCAAAAAAGGAAAGGGTCGGTTGTCTGGTCTGTCTGTTGGAAAGCATGTGGACACAGCAACAGATAGAATTGAAGGTACATAGCTGTAGACACAGTTACCAGTTAACAGGACTTTCTGGATTTTAAATTTGGATTTCTTTTATCACAAATTTCCAGCTCTGCTATCAGCAAAGTAACTTCAGACCCAAAGACTTTTTTAGACTTTGTGTCCATAAAAAAGAATAAACCCAAAATAAACCATCTGAGGTCTTTTGAATGAAGGTCAAAATCAACCATGTGAATTCTTTTTGAAAAATTGAGGCCAAAACTCACTGTGAGATAATTTTGTTTTGAAAACTAGGGCCAAAATAAAGGTGAGAAAAATCTATCACTATCGGCGGCCCTCTTCTCCCTATTCCCACTTATCCAAATGTGTATTCTACCCCCTCCTCTCCTCACTGCCACCACACACATACAAACAACACACACACACACACACACACACACACACACCACACACACACACACACACACACACACGTGGTCTTTTCCTTTCATCTGTTATTTTACGTGTAAAGACGTAAAATTTACGATGACCTTATGCCTACTACTGCTACTACACACAGAACATTTTGTGTGTATCACTACTACTACACTACTGCTATACTACTACACAACACACACCTCTCTCACACCCACCCCCCCCCACACACACACCTCACACATGACTAAACCACACACACACATACCACTAACCACCCACACACACACACACACCACACACCAACACACACACACACACACACACACACACACGCATGCACGCACACACACAGCACTGCACCACACCACACACCCCTAACACACCAACACACTCACATCTCACACACTCACTCACTCACTCACACACACACACACACACACACACACACACACACACCACACACACACACACACACACCACACACACTCCAACCACTCAAACAAACTACACACATACTCACACACACCCCTCATACATACACCCCAACACTAAAACACACAAGCACCTTCCTCACACACTAGTGACTTTTCTACACACACCAACACTACTACTACTACAACTAACCACACTCAAACACCCACTACACACACCCTACTGCTACTACTACTACTAACAACACACCACACACACACACACACACACACACACACACACACACACACCCTACCTCTTACTAAAAACCTATAAAACTTTACACTGTAGTAAAATCATGGAAAGATAACCAGAGGTAGATCACCACAAAGATTGGTTCACAATACTGTAACAGTATCACTAATCCTGCCAACATTAAACCACATCATCATTGTAATTCCTTTAGCACTTGCCCCCATCATCTATGTAACTGCCTTTTCCAATTATAAAAGCAGCATCTGTGAAAGTCAGCCTTACATGGTTTGACTGGCTTCAACAGGCATTACACCAAGTATTTCCCAATAGCTCTTTGGGATTCATGAAAAAAAAAGTGTACAAAAAAGAGGGAGGCAGCATTACAAATAGTTGCCAGCCCTGTATGGCATGTTTCAACAATAGCATTGTCTCAGCTGATCATTAAATCCAACTCAGTAAAAACAACAACTTTTTCCCTTTATTTTCTTCTTTTTTCCCCCTTTATTTTCTTCTTTTTATTTTTTTTCCCCTCTTTTTTCTTCTTTTTTTCTCCCCTTTTTCTCTTTTTTTCCTTCTTTTTTCCTCTCCTTTTTTCTTTTTTTTTCTTCTTTTTTTCCTCTTTTTTTCTCCTTTTTCCCCCTTTTTTTCTTTGCTTTTTTCCTCTTTTTTTTCTTGTGTGTGCATCTTTTTTTCTTGTCTTTTTTTTTCTTCTTCACGTGCAGATTGTAAAGCACCATCTTTTTTGTTTCAATATTTTGGGGGTCTTTTCTTCATTTTTTCTCTTTTGGGGGGTTTCTATTTTTTCCCCATTTTCCCCTTCTTTGTTTTTTTTTACCATGGTTTTTCTTTTCTTTTTTTCATCATGGCGTTTTGGGTTTTGAGGTTTTTTCTTCTTTTTAATGGGTGCTACTTTTCAGTCATATATATCAATACTGTTTAAAAAAATTTTTACATCAAGTCATCACTGACAGTAGGATGTGCTTTGCAGTGTTGTCCCTTGCAAATTCTTTTGACATTTTTTTGTGTCACAGTTTTTCCCCCTAGCTGCTACACATAGTTTTGGGAGTCCTGCACTAGAATGTGATAGGGATGTTTTCCATGACGGCAGTGTCCTGCTCTCTTCTGCTACATTGCCGCCATCTGATGTCCTCGGCGACGGCAGAATGTCCTCGGCGGCAATGTCCTCAGCAGCGATATCCTCGGCGATGGCAGCAATATCCTTGGCGCGGCAGCGATGTCCTTGGCAGCGATGTCCTTGGCAATGTCCTCAGCAGCGATATCTTCGGCAATGATCTCGGCGATGGCAGCGATGTGCTCGGTGATGGCAGCGATGTCCTCGGTGACGGCAGCGATGTCCTCGGCAGCGATGTCCTCAGCAGCGATGTCCTCGATGGCAGCAATGCCCTTGGTGACGGCAGCAATGTCCTCGGCGACGGCAGCGATGTCCTTGGCAATGTCCTGAGCAGCGATGTCCTTGGCAATGTCCTGAGCAGCGATGTCCTCGTCGACGGAGGCGAAGTCCTCTGAGTGGTTCCTGCCAAAAAACACATGTTACAACCATCAGTATAGGCCTTTAATATACTTATGGCAACCATAGTTTTTCTACTTATTGACTTATCTAATATTACACACATTATATAACATGTAACCATTTACCCTTTTAAACAAGTCAAACTAAATAAATAAAAAATGTTCAATACTGTGCCCGTTTATTTTCCTTTGATTTTGTTTATATTTTTGTGTATGTGGAAAGGCAAAAAACAAACATAAAAAAGGGCATGCTGACTAAACACAATCAAATTTGACAGGGCAGCGACAAATAAAAAAGGAAGTATCAGTATTAGTTCCACAGTGATCTTTTCCTGCTTAACTTACACATACAGGATGGTCAGAATGACATACAATTAAAAATTATTGGTAACATTATCACCCATATCCTAACTATAAAACAATTGATGTTACTGAAACCACCACCCCCACCCAGCAATATTGATGAAAAATGAAAAACTCTGGTTTTGTGGCTTTATTGGGATTTTATAATGATTCTAAGAAAGAAGGTGGCAGGTTAAACACTTTAAAAAAAAACTGAATGTCAAAGCCCTTGGGATGAGACTATAAACCAAATGTGACGCTCCACCATGAAATGAGTCACTTTGCACCTGATCCACTTTTCTGCTAGGAGCCATTTTAGGCAGGTGGGGGTCAGGTTGACAATTTTGAGATTTAAACTATAGCCATTCTTCTACTATGTACCGAAGTATCAAATTATAATTTTTGTTTCCTTTTGCATTAAAAATAGGTTTAGAAATACCCAAGCCCTCATTCTGACCTATTATTATTTTGATGCTAAGCTCACCAATTTCTCATTTTGTCACTTCCTGCAGTCTATTATTTTGTATCACTGTTCTTTCTTTCTTGTGCTCTGAATCAACTCCCCAAAAACTTGTCAGGCAACTGTGCATTATTTTTCCTTTTAAGTGTCATATGGTTTGAGCTATCCACCTGTTACAGCCAGTGCCAAAGCCACTCCCCGGAAAGTCCTTTGGATGAGACTATAAACAGAGGCTCTGTGTGTAAACACATGCAGAACATCTTGTGCAGATGTTAAAATCTGTTGCTTTATAAAAGAGTACGCTACTGTGTGCCGGTGGAAATGGGCGACACATGGGATGGATGCTATAGCCGAGTGGTTAATACCATTTGATTTCAATTCTATGTGGCCATGAAGTCCTACTTTTAAAATCTTGGTAGCTGTCTGGTGAATTAAGGGTGGGGATTTTTACAATCGTCCAAGTCAATTTCAAGCGCAGACCTGCCAGCGCCTTCATTCCCCTCATGGATATACATATACAGAAAATCAAGTATGCACATCAAAGATCCTGTAATTCATGTCAGCATTTGGTGGTGTATGGAAACACAAACATACCCAGCATATATCCCTGAAGGTGGAATGGGGGTTCCTTTATGATAAAAAAACAAACGAGAAATGGGGCAAACTGCTCAAAATTACTTAAAAGGAGGGGGAGGGTTGCTTTTTTATTTTCCTTTTCTTTTCTGCCTCATCTGTGACATTCCTGTCCCTGCTGTTCCCACGCCACTCATTTCAATCTCCCTGCCAAAGCGAGCATTGCAAGAATAGGAACCCTGCCCGCCATCCAGGCATGTCGTAAAAGGCGACTAAGGAGACACCTTTCCCCCTAGGTAAAGGGGGTTGGACACAGGGCTAACAACCCTGCTCCGTAAAACAACTCCTGTTACGGAAACCTTAAACAGAAAAACTCTTGCCAACTCATTCTTTGGGAGATCTGGGGATCCTTCAAGGAAACATATGACGCGCTGCAGCCAAACCCGTCAGGAAGCTGCAGGGTGACACCCCCTCATCAACCGGAGACCCCTTGATGAAGTCCCCGAGGTTGTTGTCACGTCGGCCGGTCCTACTTGGAACATGGAACGTGAGGACCCTCTGGGAAACCGGACGGTGTGCGCAGGCAGTGAGGGAGATGGACAGATATCGCCTCACACTCCTGGGCATGTCCGAAGTCCGGTGGAATGGTCACGGAGTGACAAGATTACAGTCAGGAGAAACCTTGCTCTACTCCGGTAAAAGTGAAGAAGACCGTCACGAAGCTGGAGTAGGTCTCCTGCTGTCCAAGCATGCGCCAAGAGCCTGCTGGAAATGGGAGCTGTTTCAGGACCGCTTTCATCACCGCTCGGTTTGGGGTCGCGCTTCCAGAAGGTGTCCCTTGTCATGTGCTAGCCCAAAACCAACCCGCGGAGGGGAAGACAAGGACAACTTCTACACCCAGTTTCCAGTCGGTGGTAGACAAGATTCCGAGCGGGACAATGCTCATCCCCCATGGGCGACATGAACGCCAAGGTCGGGACTGACAACACTGATAGAGAGCGGGAGATGGGACCATGGCTTGGAAACAAACGAAAATGGAGAAATGCTTGCTGATTTTTGTGCTGCCAACAGCCTTGTGTTTGGGAGGCACGCTTTTTCCACACCAGCGTTCCCAAACCAAGCCACCTGGGTCTCCCCCGACACCAGACAGAGAACCAGATAGATCACGTCATGGTGAGACAACGCTACCGGAGCTCCCTAAAAGACGTGAGATTTAAGACGCGGAGCAGACATAGGGTCAGACCCCCATCTTGTGGTCACCAAGATCAAGATGCGCTTGTCTGCGAGAAAGACTCTGCAGAATCCAAGGAAAAAGTTCAACGTTTTGAGATTGAAACAAGAAGCCCACAAAGAATGCATTTCAGATCCCCACTTCCAAACCGCTTCCAAGTGCTCCAGTCAGAGAAGACAGAAACAGTGGAACACAAAGGGAAACCACCTTCAAAGACGCCATTGTGGGAGCCTGTGTGAGGTTTTAGGACAAACCAGACAAATAGGAAGCCTTGGATCAAGGATGAGACCTGGAAGAAAGTCGAGGGGAGAAGGCTAGCCAAAAAAGAGCTGAATCGAGCTACGACCGCCAAACAGAAGCGACGAGCAAACAGCCAAGTACTCCAAAATTCCCAAAAAGAAGCCAAGAATGAGCTACGAGCAGACAAAACGAGCTCGCATCAATGCCATCGCAGATGAAGCAGAAGAGGCTGCTGGCAAGGGAGACCTCAAAAACCCTATGCCACCACCAGTTTTCCTTAGCGGGCGTCGCGCAACCCAAAAACAGACCTGTCAGAGACAAGGAAGGGAAGCTTCTCACTCTATTGAAGACCAGATAAAAAGATGGAAAAGAGATTTTCAGGGGTCTTGAATCGACCAGCCCCAGAGGAACGACCTCAGCTGGACCCGGGGGAAACCCTTCGACATCAAATTGGAGAGATCCCAAGACAGAGATCCGAAAGGCATCAGCAGCTTGAAGAACGGAAAGGGCTGCTGGCATTGACAACATTCCGGCAGATGCCTTGAAAGAAGGGGGGGTTTTGTGACATTCGTTGACGAGTTACACCGCTTGCTCAACCGATTTGGACAACTGGGGGGGTGCCAGCAGAATGGAAGAAGGGGCCCGCTTGTGAAGTCCCCAAGCACGGTGACCTCTCCCAGTGTGGAAAGTGGCGAGGTGTCACCCTGTTTTTCCATCCCCAGCAAAATCCTCACAAGAGTCATCCTGGACCGAATGAAAGAAAGCTCTCAACAAGACTCTTCGAGATGAACAGGGAGGCTTCAGAAAAAGAAACGTTCCTGTACCGACAGATTGCGACCCTCAGAATCATCGTGGAAAAGTCCATAGAATGGCAGTCACCTCTCTACGCCCTTTCTTCATCGATTTTGAGAAGGCCTTTGAAAAGCGTGGACAGACAAGCAATCTGGAACATCCTTCTCCCACTATTTGGTGTGCCATCAGGTTTGTAACATCATAAGACAACTTTACGAAAGGGTTCTCCTGCCAGGGCATTCCCCGGTGGAAGACTGGGCAGCTTCGGGATCTCTTCCGGTGTCGGGCAGGTGCTGCTTGTGTCCCACTCCTCTTCCTTGTGGTGCTGGACTGGGTGACAAGGACGGCCTACCCCAAGTTCCGGGAAAGGTATCCAATGGACCCCTCTGACAAAGCTGGAAGATCTCGATTTTGCCGATTTACCTGGCTCTGCTATGCCCGCCCTGCAGTCATCCAAAGCAAGTCACTGCCCTAGATACCACAAACTAGACGTGTTGGCCTCGGATCAGTCAAGAGAAGACAAGCTACTGCGTAAACCAAAAACCAGCAAGAGGGGTCCTGTCACCATCTCTGGGAAAGCAGTAGGGATGTCAGTGAATTTGTGTACCTGGGCAGTTTAAAATCAGCCAGAAGGAGGCCACAGACGAAGACATCAAAAGGGAAAAATAAAGAAAGCATGCCAAGCCTTGCCATCTTGAAACCTGTATGGAGGAACAAATGCGATCTCCACAACCCCCCAAGCTCAGGATCTTCAACTCCAAGTGAAATCTGTGCTTCTCTAGGGGTCAGAAACTTGGCGGGTCATCAACACCAGCTCCTCCAAGTTTTAGACCTTCATCAACGGATGTCTCCGGCAGATCCTTCATCTCAGATGATTCGACAGAGTGCCAAGTACCGACCTGTGGATGAGGGCGAACCAACAGCCTATGGAAGTCCAAGTAAGGCGGCGAAAATGGGGTTGGGTCGGCCACACCCTACGGAAAGGAGCCTTTCAACAGCCCAGACCCAAGCGCTCGAGTGGAACCCGCAGGGGAAAAGGAAGAGAGAGCGCCCCAAACAGACCTGGAGGAGAAGCCTGCATAGTGAGCTGAGAGACTCCAGCCTGACATGGGAAGAGGCCAAGACCCTTGCCAGAGACAGGAGAAGGTGGAGGGACGGTGTTGAGGCCCTATGCTTCGCTAGGAGCTATAAGGAATAAGAAGAAGAAGAGAAGAATGGGGCCACCAGCCAGAGGGGTCCTGCACTGCTGCTGGGTCACTTTGGTGGTGTTCAGTGGTACCTGTTCTGAGCTAACATACGCAGGACATCTCCTACTAAGTCACCTACTAATGACAGTATTAGTTCAGTCGTGGGGGTTGCTTAAAATTGACATTTGGTAAAACAGTTTAAAATCAAGATTTGGGTTTATGGTGGGTTTGGAATCCTTAACCCAACCCAGACCAGATCAACTGACCAACTGATCTGACTTCAGTTTCTAAATACTGAATCGACCAAGACTGACCACTGGCAGTAGGTCAACAACATTTACTATCAGATATCCCCTGGTGGTTAGAGTGATGCACATTGTGCTCGTAATCTGCTGACCCAGGTTTCAATCTTGCCCAAGAGGATTTTTCCTCCGAGTTGTCATCAGTGCCGACTCCACTAACCCAAAAGTCCTTCGGATGAGACTATAAACCGAGGTCCCGTGTGTGAACACACCCAGAATGCACACATGTTTAAACCCGTTCTGCTTTTTGGAAGAGTAGGCCATTGTGTGCCGGTGGGAATGGACAACAAAATTTACAAAACTGCATACACATGGGGACTGGATGTAAAAAAGCGCATTCCATTATCCTCAAAATAAAAGAATAATTTTTTTTAATCCCACAATGCAATGCAACAAGAAAGTCTTCAGGCAGTGAAGACCATGAATGTCATTGTTGAATTTGGTTGTAAGAGATTTCGTCAACATTTTTCTTCGTGTTTTTTTTTTTAACACATTTTTTGGTGGGGTCATTGGCGCTTGGTGAACTTTGAAAAATTTCTAGCTAGAACTCATTTTCAGACATAATATTTAACTGTGTTTTTGAGGTTTAAACTTGTGAAGAAATTTTGAAGACAGACAAGTCTGAAGTCAATTGTAACCTAGTTATAAGAGAAAATTTGACATATGTGTGCTGCCAACGATTTGGTCAACAATCTTTTGGTTACTGATTTTACAGATTATTTTCAATTACTAGGGAATGGTAGGGAGGGGAAATACTGGTAGGTAAATAAGAAAATTGTTATTTGGCAATATAATTTGAGAAGACTGGGATGATTATCTTCAGAACTTAAATATAAGGACTCCATACAAAGAAATTTAATTCATATAAAGTTATTTTAAAACTTAAACAGGTTTGGAAAATCTTTATTCCATTTCTGCAAGCTGATGCAATGTCAGCTTGCCATAATTTGTCAATGTGCTATAATTTGTTAACAACAATCCTCAACTTTTTCCTTAGAAACTTGAATCCAATCCAATCCTGTTGTTTATAGCCCCACGGACCACAGAGGCCATATCAGGGATGTCACCTTGTCAAATTTTAAATCTCTAACTCTACTATTGTTCCTTACAGTTTATCCTATGATGTAGCCTATCTACCGCTGAAAGTGGCACCAACATACAGTAAGTCGGACATTGCAAGGCTCCCAACTCCTCATTTTTAGGATTATGTTGGTGTGGGTTTTTTGTTGTTTATTTGTTGTTGTTTTTTGCAAAATGGCATACATTATATAGCACTGTATTTTGTATCACTGGGACTGTTAGGAACACACTGAATAAGAAGTTTGCATGTATGAAGCTTTTTGAGTACCTTGCCATATTATAAGCAACCTTACTCTTAACTTTAGAGATTTTTCTCCTTTAGTGGAGAGTGCAGGCTATGCTACAGTCTCCACATAAGGTAAAGGTAAAAGGAGTCTCATGACCTATAAGGTCGTAGGGGAGCGAGGCGTCAGAGACTCACTTCTCTAGGGCCAGCATATTGAGGGCGGCGCCCATCTCCTCTCCCTGGCTGCTTTACCTTCCCTGATCCTAAAGAGGGCAGGTACCCATTTACAGCTGGGTGAACTGGGGGAACTGTACTGAAGCCAAGGAACGCAAACGGTCACCCATCCAACTGGTAACCATGCTCGACGCTGCTTAACTTGGCTGGGGAAGAGCGAGTGCTCCGACCACTGAGCTATCCAGTCTCCACATACCACTTTATAATTCAACATTGTTTCAGTCTAGACCTTGGCACCTAGCTCACATCAATAGCTCACATCAATAACTCACAAAGCTTTGGCCTGGGCCAAAAAAGGAATGGATGAAATGTCATGTTACCTCGTCGCCTCCTGGTAACTGACATGTGGTGCTGGGTGGTGTCTGTTCTTTGACACTTGATTCCAGACCTGTAGTTCCTGAAAGCAGTTAAGAAATCGTCAGTGACAGGGAAAATGCTCACAGCTCTACTAGCTTAAATCTGATTTCAACTTATGACTGAAGCAATACGTTTATTGCCTCTTCTGCTTTATTAGCTCAAATCTAAACTGTGTTAATTTCATCCGTTAGGAAAAAAATCACAAAATATTTTTTAAAGATGTATGGTAGTTCATATAATTTGGAACAAAAATTTACATTTTAAAATGATTTTAGAACACTGAAACAAAACCTTACATTTACTCATTAAAACCCAATGCTGTCTGGATTGACCATGACTGACTGATCCAACTTCAAATAGAAAAGACCGGATTTACCAAGACAGACAGCCATTCTCAAACAATTTAATGTCATTAATGAGGGGAAACAATTACAAGGATATGTTAAAGAAGTATCATAGTTCATATTTTTCTCTATTAGTTAAGATTGAAGATTTGATAACGCTTTGGAACAAAAATTACATTTACTCCTTAAAGGCATAAAATGTTCTGAAGATATCTTCCACTTTCATAGCTCAAATACGACAAGGATTTTATACCTTTCTTCGAACTATGGCCATGCCACTCTTTTTGACTCCAGTTCATGATGGCTGCCACTGCACACGTGGCACTTGGTTCCAGTCCCACAGCTCCTGAAAGCATGGGAGTTCCAATCAGTAACACTGCAAATTCAGTTGGTTTTCTTGGACAAACATGACAGTCACCTGACCATGCTACTTTAAAAGAGGTTGAATTAACGATTATCATTTACATAGTGTGCCATAACACCCCTTTACTTTATTATCACAA
>CM054138.1:48090002-48107324 GCA_028751875.1 Rapana venosa
GCACAAGCACACACATACATGTGAGTGTACATGTCTACTGTAGTTTTGTGTGTGTGTGTGTACATGTGTGAGTGTGTTTATAAATTTATTCAACAATAGCAATTAGTTTCAATTAAAAGGGATTGAACTTGACGGTTACCTAATACATGTATAAACACACACACACACACATGTGCGCACACCCCCCCATTTCATAACATATACGTATATTATGACTAGCAAAGGAAGACTGCCCAATTACTGCACATGCACCTTTTTTTTTCTCCACTGCCCTCCCTGAATAATTCATAAAAGATAAGAAAATTACACCACCTGAAGAAACAACCTGTTACAAGTATCGTAGCCATGACGTCAATCGAGCAGAGTGCTCTAAAACCTAGTAACTAAAGGGTCAAGATATCTGACCACAAGGTGGAAGAGGGTGGGATGATCTGACACATGAGAAAGACAGAGACAGAGAAAGACAGACAGAGAAAGGGAGAGAGAGACAGCAACAGAGAAAAGATAGAGAGACAGAGAGAGAGAAGAGAAGAGAGAGAGAGAGAGAGAGAGAGAGAGAGAGAGAGAGAGAGAGAGAGAGAGAGAGAGAGAGAGAGAGAGAGAAAGAGGTGTGTGTGTGTATGTTTAAGTGTGCGTGTGTTTGCGCGCAAATGAGCAAGGTGTGTGTGTGACTGTCCATCTGCCTGTACCTAAGCATCTGTAATGAAAGCATACATACATAAATATGCAAGCCTTCGAAAGTAGGAATACTTGCAGGGGAAAAAAAATATTACAAGCATACACACATGCATACATGTAAAAAAGATCATCTAATTTTCACCTTCTAATCTTATGAAGGATACCACATTCAAAGCTTCACACAATACTAAGCCCTGAGAATGGCAACTAGTCAACACACATGTCTGTTTATCTCCCCCACACCACCCCACAGTAAAATTTATGCTCTGTTTCTAGCTATTTTACCATCACTACTTCCCTGACATAATAAACTAAATAATTCATTTTTCTCGGACGCTTTAACTGCACAAATTTATTACAAGCACTAAAGACCGAAGTCTGAATAAGTGGGTTGGTGACAAGTGCCTTTTCTTCAGATAGCATTTTCTTATCATTCTAGTATGAGGAATAAATAATCTTGTCAGGAAAAAAATGGGGCTGTGACTGCAATAATACTCTGTTTATGGGCTTTCTTTTTCCTTGTCAATGCTAAAGTATCCTGTTCCTTATGAAGTTATCCCAATTCTTTTAACAGGATTCCACTGACCCATCTGAAAGGGCCTGTGCAGCATTTTCAATCTTGAATGAGTATGCTGACTTGTTTATCTTTTACACCATGTCATAAATCCACTGAACAACAAATGGATGACTGCTGATAAGCACACATACAATATATATGGGGCTCAAGCACTATAAAAGTAGGTCTTATGCTATGTGGGAGGTGGTTACCACCAAAACTAACAAAAATATCCCCAATGATATGCAATGTACAAAGAAACAAGAATGAGACCTAGATTCTCTGTCACCTTTGATTTTAGACCTCTTCTCAGTAACATTTTACACTATTTTTGGTTTTGTTTTATGCCTAGAAGGCAGTCATTCACAATGACAAAAGGGAGATTAATTAACATGTTCAATGTCAGCCTTTGTTTCTTCTATTCTTTTATCAATAACTCTCCAAACAGATAATTATTGATCACATAGATACAAGAACAAAAACAACTCAAGAACAAAAATAACACAGATAATAAACTATTTGAGATAATAAAACTGACATTTTACCACCTGATCTCGTTTACCTTGACATCCTGGTGTGCAAAGAAAGACTTCACACCAAAATAAGATATCACTCAGACAAGAGTGACAAGTACAAAACAAAACAAAAAAAGAAAGGAGGACAAAAACTCAAGAGTGATCACTGATATGATGACAAACCTGTTGATTCGTTGTCCTCATTCTGCAGTCCCAGACTGTCAAGAGTTGTGCGACGTTTGGGACCCTTGCGGTGGTCAGAGGTGGCGCCTTCTTCCATCCACATGGGTCTGGGCTTTGGGGGTGTAACATCTTCTGTGATGCACTGCCATAAACACAATGTACACATATTACTCATGTATGTGATTGCCAACATGGGTCTACATTCCAAGTTCATGCTTTTGTTGTTTTACTATATCATTTTTATCATCAACATGCTACTTCAAAGCAAATTCAGTGATTCATTAAATTATGTCAATGCAGACTAATCACTAATAATTGTGCAGTGTTTAGAACTGTGATGGTTCAGTTTACCACAAAATCATCAACCTTGAAAATCTGCAAACATGTCAAAAATAAAGTTTACAAACATACACAAAAAGGGAACACTATTAAAATTAAAATGTCATCATATCTAAAACAAAAAAAGCAGCCTACCCAAAGGGCTGATACCCCGTAATAAAAACAAAACAAAACAAAACAAAACAGAGACATGATACAAAATGAACTTTATGAAGTCCTACTAAAAAAACAACCCAAACAAAAACCCCACAGACCTAAGAGATGCCTTAGTAATAAATTAACAAAATTAGCTATTATTTATAAACAAATAAGACACACACTCAACCAACCAAAGCAAAAACACAAAAAAAAGGCTCTAAACATAATTCTTCTAAGGCCTATAAAAATAATTTCACAGACCTGCATCATATATATATTAATATATATATATATATAATTATATATATATATATATATATTATATAACATTACAATACAGCATGGTTTGTTTGGCTTTTTTCAATAGAAACATGTACACACAGCTCAAAACTATGATAAGACCAATGAGGCAAATTCTCATAAAAGACATTACTTTACAAATTAAATTTACTTAGATGAAATAAAAAGGGTCAATAAGTCGCACACAAAATTTTAACACACAGAAACAGATGTCTAAATGAGACGAAAAGGGAAATTATATTTTAAATACTGTAGTTTTTACAATAGTACACTTTACATGAAGAATTCAGTGAAGGTGGAATACTGTAAAGTAACAGCGTTAACTGAAAGGGGCACAAACAATCCTTTTCCAGGAAAGCAATAAACAAAGGCTGGCTTAAATCTGAAACCATGCTGACGTTAGAAAAAAACAACCAACAAACTTGTGAATAAACTGGATTTTCGTTTCACTAATAATGGCCCAGACAGGACCAAATGAGTCTCATAACTTGCGGAATTCACAAGACACAATGTGGTGACTGTTATCCTGATGTAATCTCTCCATGCACACTAGTGATACATACAATATTATTAGATGGCCATGCTTTTTTTCAGTACATGCATGTTATTTTAACTAATATTTTATCATGATCAGTCCAAGTACAGCAAAACAGCCAATTTTTTCATCAACAGATACAGCAAGCAAGGGGCTTTAATTTCTTTTCTTTGGGGGGAAGGGGGAGTAAGTTTGTTTTTAGTGTGTGTATGTGTGTTCACAAGAGCAAAGCTCCCAAATCCTAGTTTGATAAGATGGCACTGAAATTGAGAAAAATCATCAAGTTATGTCTTAATACTCATGATATTTTTTATCTGGTTAGCAGACAAAAGAAATTAATGACAAATGAATGATAACTGTCATAGAATGAGGCACAAAATAACAATGGCAAACAAAAGGAGAGACTAAATTATACCACTATTGCACATCTTAACAAACTAAATGTAAGTTTGTATAAATTTGCAGCAATAAATTTCCATTAATTTTCTACATTCTACAAGAGCATTATAATTAGCAATGCTACCAACCAACCCCCCCCCCCCCCTCCCCCCCAAAAAAAAACCCCAACCAAACAAAACACAACAATGTCCTTAAGTACTACCAGTGCAATAAGTACTAGCACTATATAACTACAAACAATGAAGCAGAGACAATAATAATGATCCTGCATGGCTGCTGAGAGGCTCTGTTTCTCTGAAATGTCATTACACAGTCACAAATTGTTGTGGAAATAAATGAAATGACATACTGAATGTAAATAAACCAAAGAACAAAAAAACCCCACCCAGGCCAAAAATTGATTTTAAAAAAATCAGATCTTAGGCCAGAATGATTAATGACCCCCTCCCCCCCCAAAAAAAACCCCAAACAAACAACAACAACAAAACCAAAAACAAAACAAAAATTATAGACTGTCCCCCCCAAAAATACCTCACATAACCAGATTTTCAACCACACTACAGCTCATAGCGATTCTGAAATCAGTGTCCATTTTTTAAAAGCTTGCAATATAAATATATTTTTTTAAAATATAATATATATATTATATATATTTTTTCCCCTATTATTTATTATTCATTGTAATTTCCATACAAAACTGTAAGACGGCTGACAGCCAAATTGATTATCTTTAAAAGTTCAAAATCAACATAAGATTTTGAAGAAAAGTAAAAAATAACAGTAGCCAATTTAAAATTTGCTAAGCACAACAGAAACAAAAATGACACTTTTGACAGAAACTGAGCAATAATCTGGGAAGTGAGACTGAAAAATGCACTTCATTTACTTCCACTTAATTTGTCAGGAAAGCAATGAGCACAACAGACTAGAAGTAGAACAAATGTTAAAAAGCCTTAAAAACAAGAAAACAGCTTCTTAACGCCGACTTAATTTTTTAAAACATCTTCCATCAAAATACCATTTTCTGCAAAGTTCACTGTAATCGACTGATCATGAATTTATACAAGTTTTGCAAGTGATAAATATAATATTATGTTTGTAAATACTTTTTTTTATGGCAGTCAAGAGGCTGTTTACTTGATTTACTAACTAACAGACAGTACTGGTCTGATGGGCAGCAAAGAGTGAACAGGGACAGGGGGGGGGGGGGGGGGGGGGGGGGGGGGGGGGGGGGGGGGGGGGGGGGGGGGGGGGGGGGGGGGGGGGGGGGGGCGACCCACAAGAGTTCCATTCCTTTTTCTGAAAAAAGTATCAGTTTATTACTGTATTATACATATGTAAGAGATCTATTCAAACATGCTTCACTACAAAACTAGTAATAAACAATAGAACACCCTTTTTCTCTTTAAAAACTTGCCTTTCTCTTTATATGGCATTTGTGCCAGTTTCTGGGTGAGACTTTTTATAATTTTTATGTACCTCCTCAACCACTAATCCCCCCCCCCCCCCCCCCCCAATGACCCAATGAAAATAACAATAAAAAGAGAATTAATACAAAGGCATTCCCCCCAAAAAAAAACCCAAACCCAAAGAAATTGAACAAATAAATTGATCTAAAAAAATGTTATAGAAAGCACAAAGCATGTTCTTCATTGTTTGTGAGATTTTTCATGAACCCTGGCTTGCCAATTTGAATTAGCTTAAAAAACAAATACTGTAGACTTCATTATAGAAGATTAGATCAGCAAATCTTTTATTATGGAATCTT
Source organism: Rapana venosa (assembly GCA_028751875.1). Lineage (NCBI taxonomy): Eukaryota > Metazoa > Mollusca > Gastropoda > Neogastropoda > Muricidae > Rapana > Rapana venosa. Next base: position 48,095,414 of record CM054138.1, read on the forward strand.
TTATCCTTTTCTTTGTATGGATGTGCTGGCACATTCTTCATAGGTGACACAGCTACAACATGAGTCTGATCATTGAATTTATAAAGCAAATAATTTACTTGTAGATCTTGTTATTTAAAGCAAAAATATTAAAATTTAGGAGTTTACTTAATCATAGATTTATTCACAGGAATTTCACATTTTAACACATGATTCTTCTTCTTCATCAATGGCTCAGACAGCAGCTGTTGTTGTCTCCCAGATGAGCGAAAATGCATTGCACTGCCGTTAAGCAGCTGACAAGTAGGCCCAATGCATCCAACTTCCGCTTGACACATGATATTAAGTTTTACTTCATCATGAGTAATTCACTCTGACTAAAATCTAATACAGTAATAGACACTGAGATGGCGTTAGTTACTGAAACTGAATTTAACCATTAAATCTCTTCCACCGGCTATTTTTCATGTAAACATTTTTTCTTTTCTTTTTTCCTTGAACTGCCTCAAAGTTCACTTCTGTGAAAAATATACCACAGTTGTGCAAACAACATTCTAGATAACAAATCTGACAAAAACAAGTAGTAGGTATATGTACACCTGCCCATGAATAGAACCCGTGCTCACAATTCATGCTTCAAGATTTTTTCTTACATTCCTCAGTTCAATCTAAGAACACCAAGGGTTTTGTACTTTACAGTTCTCAGCTCTAAGGCACACTAAATATTCTAGGTTTATGCTGTAACTTTAGTTCCTTTAACTAAAATGTCAATAGACCAAAGACTCACCCTTATCCAGAGAACTTTGCTAACTCATATTGGCTAGAAAGTAACTACCTGTAACTTTAGGCTCTGATGACACTACTAACTACCATGACACTGAACTGCTTCACTTTCAACAACAGGCCTAATTCTCTAAGTCTAATCATAATGTCATGGTTAGATATCACTTACTTTCCCATCTCCTAAACTTGTTACAAAGCAGATATTCAATCATGATTTCAATATAATACACCCTTAAAACTCAGACTCAATGATAAATAACATAACTCAGACTCAATGATAAATAGCATAAACTTTCAGTCTACAATTATTGATAAAAGTAGTCATGTCTGTCAAGTATTCTAGTAGCCTGTTTCACATAAAAACATCAAAGTGCTATACTAAACAATATTACTAGTTGTTTTTAAAAAAAATATTACTATTTTATAATAAATTCTTCATTTTTGTCCATAAACAGCTTCTAGCATGTGTTAGTAACTTAGTAAATTATAGCCAATCAGTTTCCTCATGAATGTAAGAAAAGGAAAGAAGCAAGAACAACAAAATTTAAAAGTAAACAATTCTGCAAAAAATAATTGTTAAAATGAAAACAAATCATGTTTGTCAAACACTATAGAATTTCAAAAGAGAAAAGTCGCAGGTATAACTCAGCAATATTAACAAATATGGGAGAAAAAACAACAACCTGGGAGCAAAAAAAAAACAACAGAAAAAAGTAAATCTAAAAAAAAAAGTAATCACAATCATTGCATAAGTCACCTGGAAAAATCACAAGTCACTTACTAAGTTCTGCATTTGACTTGTGCTATTTTTCCAGGCTATAACATTTGTGATTGAACTGTAATTTTACATGATGTTGTGACTGTGTTAATAGTTTTAAGACCTGTTTGGATCTCAGAGTACTAGGCTTTTAACTTTTCTCACCACATCATACAGAATGAAGATCATTCCAATTCAAAGGACAAAGTTTTGATTAACAAAGCTAATGCTAGTTGCTACTGATGCTGGCTTAATGGGAAAAAAGAGGCAAGACAAGCATTAGGAGCTTCGAAGAATCACTACAGTACACGATCTCATTCTTACCAAACTGCCAACTTTTGCTGATTTCACTTTTCTTTCCTAGATCACAAAAACAACAGAATACAATATACATGGGGCTAATCATCAAGGTCAACACCACATCAAATTAATCATACATATATTTATATCATAATAAACAAATCATATTTTTATTGTGGCCTTCAACAAGTGGAGAAACTGAAGAAGAAAATTGGGCTCATGATTATTTTGCTTTTGAATAAGTTTTTAAAACGCGATCATTAAAGTATTAAACACACTTCAGGGTTACCACTTGCAAGAGGTAATTGAATATTTTGCTGAAATGCAAAACCACAACTTCATGAACCAATGGGATTGTAGTAAGAGTGTTGTGCTTGTGATCTCAAAGCCTAGTTTTGAGATACCCCAGAGGTGCATGCTCAAGGGGATTTTTTCCCCTGGAGTGAACATCAGTACCAACTCCACTACCTTAGAAATCCTTTGGGTGAGACTATATTATATATTTAAAGTAAAAACCGAAGTCCCATGTAGAATGCAAGCAAAACATCTTGTACACATGTTAAAAACCTGTAATTAATTTTTTTTTAAATAGTTGTTCATTCACAATCATAAATCATAATATGCCTTATTTTTTATTTCAAGTATACTTTAGCTGTGTTTCCAAGTAATAAAAGACACTGGTTTACGTTATCATATTCTCTTATTCTGTGCCAGTGTGTGAATGCAGTACTGTATGCATTATGACTTTTTTTTTAAATGCTGTGATTTAGAAAAAGAAAATGGAGAGTAAGTTGGGGCAATAGTTTTATAAATGCATACCTATTCTCTCTCTCCCCTCCCCCTTTTTGGGGGGAGGGGAGGGGGGGATTTATGCAGAACATTATACTATCATAGATTGATCTACCAAACTCCAAAGGACTTGATAATTGATTAGGTTGAAAGCTCATTGCAAAGGGTATATTTAGAACACATTCTGAATAAAAGAGCACAAACTTTCAAAGTTAAGTACGTAAGTCAGAAGCAAAAAGAAAAAAGAATAATAAAGTAATAATACATTATACAATAATAATGCTAATAGGTTTATGATTTTTTGTTGGGGAGGGGGCTTTTATATTTTTAAATCTCCAGCCAGCAAATGGCTTGTCTGGCTTACACCATATCACCTACAGCTACTGTGGGTGTACTGCCAAAAGTCACCGAAGCTGGTTCAATTCAGGTCATGCACACCAACAAGAAAACACTGCTCGGTGGAGCTGAAACCTCAAGATTATTCCAAGCTGCTGTGCAGTCATTCTCAGAGCTCCTTGCACATAATCAGCTCCCCTAATCTGGCCAGCGCTGTGTGTTTGCTGGGACCAATATGGCAAACTGTGAAAGAGTGTGCTATTAATCTTATTGTGCCTGTTAAGCTGCATATAACTTATTCATGAATTAAATGCGAATACACTGCTCCCAAGATCAGTACTGACGATATCAATAGTCACCTTACAGACTTAGAATCAGATATAACATGTTGATATAGTTTCCCTCATTGATTCCAACTGGCTGAAAAACATTCAAGTCAAAGAGTTAGTAGCTGGTGAACTGAAAGCCTGCAGGAGATTTTTTAAGTAAAGCCAAAGTGCTGTTCAAGAAAATATTTTTGATTAATTTGCTATCTTTTTGTCAGAAAACATTCTCAAAAGCATGATGCGGTTGGGGAATTTCTCTGTCTTTGAGATAATAAAGCATTTGAATTTGAATTTGGGTGGGGTAAGCCTTAAAAAATAAATAGAGTAGATTCAGGGGATTTGATAGACCTGTTCCAATACAAAATAATTCCATGTGAAAAATAGCACTTTCAAGACTGTATTATGCACATGGAGTGTATACATTCACTATATATATGGGTTATTCTCAGAAATATGTGAGGTTTTTGTGACATAGACCTTGAAAAATAAATGTCATTGTAAGTTTATGGCTTTTTGTCATATGTTAGAGTACTCTGTCATAATCTGCATTCTTTTGAAAAAATTATGAAATATTAATTGGTTTCCTAGTATTTGATTAATTAAAGTTCTATTTTTAGCCGTGTTGCGGTTGTGACATGGAAACCAAAAGTAGCATAAATAAATCTTTGTACTCAGAATATCAAACAAAAAACACTCCAAAATGCTGTTGTTTTCATTTATAAAACAAATCTAACATTTGGAAGTATGACAATCACTGACAAAGCAATTTTTGGCCATTTTTCTAATGACACTCTAAGACAGTTTTGTACGCCCAGATTTAAAGTTTTGTTTTTTGTGCTAGTGACCACAGGAAGCATCACAAATTAGCCTAAAACTTTAACCACAGAATCATTTAAATAAAACAACAATTTTCTTTACACAAGAATGGAAGCTATTTCAAATTAATACCTTATAAAAGTAATATGTTGCGGTTGTGACATGGAAACCGTTTGGTTGTGACATGGAAACCACACCCTTCAAAATAACAAATCATGGAAGTTGTAGCAATTTAAACATACATTTAAAACAAAAACACACAACTTAAATTGGAAACAATGCATTCTTGTAACATTATTCATACTGATTTATCATTTTATATGATTATATTATGGTTGTGACATCGAGACCGTTTGGTTGTGACATGGAAACCACACCCCTCAAAAGCACAAATCATGAAAATGTAGCAATTTAAGATCAAATTGAAAAAAACACATCATCTCAATGAGAAACAATGCATTCTTGTAACTTTATTTACATTGATTTATTTGTTAAGACTTAGAGTGACATGATATTATATCAATAAACATTATCTACATTTGATTTATCATGCTGGAGTGATATAATATCAATCAACACAGCTAAGTCCAGTTTCTCTCATCTGACCTAGCGCATCCTTCATAATTAATGATAAAATATGAGCTCATGAGTGCATAGTGCTTTTATATCAAGTACAAAATGCATGTTTTAAAAAACGACAAAAAAACCAATGAAATCATATTCATTCTTGGCTTTTTTTATTAGTAAAAACCAAAACTTAATTGTCGATCAAATTTTGTTATGATTGTCAATTGATTACAAATCATCATCTTTGCTGTGTTGTTGGGGTTTCTTCCTTTAATATTAACAACACTTTGAATAACAGAATAATCTAAGGTTATTTCTTCTTCATTTCTTGTTTTACAGGCAAATTAATTCTTTTATTTTATGGGCAAATAGAATCCTTCAAGCACTCTCAGCATTTGCTGGTGCTTTTTTTTTCCTCACATGCAGCTGCTTTTTTGTCCCACATCTAACATGATCTAACATAATTTCAAACTGATTTAGGACTGTTAAGTTCTCTCTCTCTCTCTCCTCTCCTCTCTCTCTCTCTCTCATCTCTCTCTCTCTCTCTCTCTCTCTCTCTCTCACACACACACACACACACACACACACACACACACACACACATGATTTGATTTATATTGTAACAGTTAAAAAAAATTGTTGGTCATAATCACATGCATCCATATGTATAGTGGGCACCCTGCCCCCCTTTATTCTCTATCATAAGACTCCCACCTGTATAAGATCTACTTTTCTTAGACACTGCTCTTCTTTGTAACTGTACCCCCCTCATTAGACTTCTCCTTTATAACACATAATTTTGTGTGTGTGTTGGTGTGTGTGTGTGTGTGTGTGTGTGTGTGTGTGTGTGTGTGTGTGTGTGTGTGTGAGAGAGAGAGAGAGAGAGAGAGAGAGAGAGAGAGAGGAGAGAGAGAGAGAGAGAGAGGAGAGAGAGAGCAATAATTGTATGTATGTAAATGTATGTGTTTGTGTGTGTGAGTGTGTGTGTGTGTGTGTGTGTGTGTACAAGCGCATGAGAGAGAGAGAGAGTGGTGTGTGTATGTATGTGTGTGCGTGAATGTGGATGCCGACGTGTGGTGTGTGTGTGTGTGTGTGTGTTTGTGTGTACACCACAAATAAAATTTTTAAGCATGTGAATTGCTTATTCTGCTGAATACTTGTCATAACCAATTTCAACTGTAGTGTTCTTGCTTTTTATGTCAATGTGAATGTGTGTCAGTTGTGTGTTATTTGTTTTGTTATCAACACTTGTCTTGCACATTTAAAGATGAATTGGTTCCAAATGTTGACAAGGAAAATGGAAACGAACGAAAAACAAAACAAAAAAGCCCATCCTCATGATGTGGTTTTCATCATAACTGATCAGAAAGTTTTAGGAGTTTGAAAAATGTTAAGCTTAGGACTTCCAGCATTGTATCCTATCTCTCAAATGAACATAATTTAATCGGAAGAACGTCATTGTTTGATTACATTTGAAGCCTACGGAACATAAGTGGTAGAAAACGAGTGACGTGTTTTGGTCGTGACCAGGAACGCCGAGCTCTGTCATCGGCGCAGTTTGTAGCAAACATTAACGTCACTGCGATGACGTTTAGCGTTGCGTTTACGGTTGACTCATTACGATTAACAACGATTGTGTAGATCAATCACTTCCTGAAATAAACACTAGAAATCTGTATCGGGAGGAAAGAGGGGTACGATTTATTACAGTAGATCAGAGTCGTGACACAAAACCATAATCCGTTTCCTGTCACGACTAACACGAGCTAAACGTTTTACGGCCAAATTTCAACGTGCGAGATAACCACAGAACAAAATTGCTGCAGGTTTATATTTTCAACAACATAACCAGAGCATCCATATAAAGAATCAATAACTGAATGAGGAAAACGCGAGACTAATTTTACGTATGCTTCTAGATCTAACGGCCGAGACAAGAAACAACGCTATCTTGGTTATCTTTGTCACAACCAACGTGGTTAATACATGAGTTTACAGATCAACGAATATATTCCCATAAAATACATTCAAACACTGAAAATAATCACTTCTGTCGCTAATTGTTCGAAATAAAACACGAATAGCACCTATAAAAGAAAGAGAAAGTAAAACTTCAACAAGAATGTTGCGGTTGTAGAAGAAACCGTACTATTTTCGTTTCATGTCCTAACCGTAACGCCGCACAACAAAAACTGGATCTATTTAATATTTTGTGCAAAATTTATTTCTTGCACATAATAATCATTTCCACAAATTACAGTAGATGGCTTTTTATTTCTTTCTGAGTAAGAATAAGCGGTCATCAAATCAACACGATCGGTAAATGTACCCACAGCTAACAAGCCAAAGCTGTTGACAAGAAAGAGAACCTGACAAAAACAAGCAATTTCGTAATTTAAACACGTGTTTACGATTATTAAACCTGGTTGGCAAAAGTAAAATACTTTGAAAGAAAATATTCCTTCTCCTTCGATAAAAAATGCGACAGAAGCGAGTAAAGGCATCTTGATCAAATGCTGCGGTGCTTTAGCGGTCGGTCGTGACATGAGAAATTTTGGAAGAAGACAAAGACCGGCACACTAGTATAGCATTGCGATGTTCCTTTGGCGGGAAAAAGTACGTGCCAGAGATATTTTAGGTCAAGGTGAAGTGCCAGCGATAAAAATCTGGTCAGTGAAGGAATGTGCCGAGTTTTGCACCAAATTTACGTCGGTCGGTTGTGACGTTAAAAATGAGAAACCATGTTGATAATCTGGAGTTTCAAGCCATGAACGAGGGTAGGAGGCTTGCTGATCAAAAACATCGTTTTTTATATACTGTTAACTGTTTACTTTATCAGTGGAAGCTATAATGTGTTGATGATATGGTATAGTTCTTTGTGAGTGAATTTTTAAAATTGGGCCTGACTTTGGAAACTAAGCGTCACGACCACAACGGGTATTTAATCCACCCTCTATTTAATGTTCATGATAAAAAAGGAAGATGTTTCTGCTTGGGAGTTTGGAACAACATCTGGGCATTAATTTAATACAAATTGTGTTTCAAATTAGCAGTCTTTGAAGTCAGAAGAACAATCTGAATAATGTATGCACCATCATGTCACAAATCCGCCATGTTGGAATGAGCACATTTTGTAAAAGAAAATTCAATATTTTTAAAAACAAGCACAAGTACTCATTACAACTTTTAAAATTTATTTATTTAATTCAAACATAACCAGTAACCAGCATTTACTACAGTTACAAACTAAATCCAGTCAAATGGTAGATGTGTGAAGTAGGTCACTATCATACCTCACATGTTTCTGAGAATGACCTATATATCAATTATCATGTGTGTGGTTGTGAGTGTGTGTGTGACTCTGTGTGTGTGTGTGTGTGACTGCGTGTGTGTGTACAGTGTGTGTGTGTGTGTGTGTGTGTGTTGTGTGTGTGTGTGTGTGTGGAGTGTGTGTGTGTTGTGTTGTGTCTGTCTGTCTGTGTCTGCGAGTGTCTGTGTGTGTGTGTACAACTGGTGTGTGTGTGTGTGTGTGTGTGTGTGTGTGTGTGTTGTGTGTGTGTGTGTGTGTGTCTGTCTGTCTGTGTCTGCGAGTGTCTGTGTGCGGGTGTACAACTGGTGTGTGTGTGTGTGTGTGTGTGTGTGTGTGTGTGTGTGTGTGTGTGTGTGTGTGTGTGTGTGTGTGTGAGAGTGTGTGTGTGTGAGTGTGTGTGTGAGTGTGTGTGTATGTGGGTGTGGGTGTGAACATGTGTATGTGTGCATGTGTACGTGTGTGTGTGTGTGTGTGTGTGTGTGTTGTGTGTGTGTGTTTCAACACACTAAAGAACATTATTAACAACATACATGATGAGCATACATTATCATTATCATTATGAATATGAGTGTGTAGTGTAGTAAAAACAAAAAAGTCGCATTTTACAGATCTCTTCAAATCATTATGATTTACATTCCTCATAGATATCAATTATAATATTTCAGCACAACATGTCACCTTGCAGACCATATGTACCTTTCTTTTTCTTGATTTTATTATTTTGAAGTTCTCTTCCAAGTCTTTGTCTAGATCTAGAATTAACTACCAAAACCTTAAGCCTAATCTTGAATTCGGTTGATACAGCTTGTGTGAAAATTAGGCCAGTGGAAGATAGTACATTGTGGAAAGGAGGTGTTAAAAAGTAAAGCAGATACTAGATAGGGAGGGGGGGGGGGGGGGGTACACCCTTACAGGCTAGACATAGAGGACCTGGGGGTTAGACTTAGAGAGCAGGCTGAGCTGCCAACAGAGATAAGCTGTAGTGAAGTAGAGGTAAACACTGGATTCCAGCCAAGTTTGAAATATGACAGTTTCAATGGAATCTGATATAACATATAATATATATATATATATATATATATATATATATATATATATATATAATATATAATATATATATATATATATACTATAGCTTTACAACCACTCTTGAACAGTTTATACAGAAAGTGAGAAACTATCCTTTGCTTCAATGAATGATACTGTAGCCACACATTGCCCATCCTATTTCAGTGTATGCAAAGCATGAAAAAGTTAAGTTCTAGAAACTTCAGGAACACTCTAATAATTTGATCAATGAACTTGATTTAAAGAACAGAGGACCTAAACAACAACTGCTCAACCAGATTTGGAAGCCAGAAATTCTGTCATTATTTTAAATCCCACTGTGACAAAGTAAGGACCAAAGATCATACAATTACATGGCTTTTCAGTTTTTGGTTAGTTTTTTTTGTTAAAATGTGATTTTTTCTCCCCTGATGTGATTTTAAGTTTAATTTGCTCAAACAGTAGAGTCAGAGACAGCACAGACTTTTTTTTGTTTTGTTTCTGAAGAATTGAGGTAATTTCATTTATAAACTTATGGAATCACTAGTACTAGGCCATTCTCTTTTAGAAGTTGAGCCTGTAATAACCTTGAGGGGTCAGGAAAGCTCAATGAATCAAACCAAATCCAGGTCTCAACTCACATCCTTCTAGGCTTCTTGTGTTTATGATTATATAATAAATTGCATGTCCCAATAGAGATTTTAGCTTTAAGGAGTGTATTCACCTCCATTCTTAAAATTTTCTTTCTTTGTTTTATTTATACTATAATCTATAAATGGGTCTTTAAATAAATATATATCCTCCTCATTATCAGAGGCTCATTCCAATGCATTGTGTGACAATACAAGGAATCCAACCCCAGTTTTCTTGTCTGTTTTGTACTAATTACATGTATGGTAAACAGGCAAGCTAATGAAATATACATCTGTGCTTGCATTTTAAAAACAGTTTTTAAATTAATATATCATTATTCTTTTAACAGAAAAGAAGTGTTGAGGTCAGCACCCATCCTCCCAAAGAATTCTACTCATGCTCAAAGAAAAGTCATGAATACTTAAATTACTTTACTTTAAAAAACTTTACTAGTTTACTAGCTGATCCCCCAAAACCAGGTTTAGTACAGAACAATTTCTCTTTCTTGAGCTATGCTTTATTAAACACATTATCATTGTCTGTTTTAAAGCTACCAGTACTGTAGCAGTTTGATCAGTTTCTTCAGGACTTTTCACCTTCTTGCCATGTCCAGTCATTAACTGACACTCTCTTGTAATAATTTCTATTGCACAAAACCAAACCATGAGACATGACTGATACAAGGTTTTACTTTTTCTCTGTTCCTTGGCCATGCTTAAGTTAATGTTCAATTCTGTCTGGATGGTGAAGTCGGCATGCTACAGCCACCCTGGCAACAGTCCCCCCAGTTTCTCATAATAATAATAATAATAATAATGTATGGAATTTATATAGCGCTGAATCTTGTAAAGCAACAAATCAAAGCGCTAAGTTTCTCATGGAGCTCTCTATATAGTATCACTAGTCCAGGGGATGGGCCATATAATGTATGCATGTACCTGGTAGTGGCATAGATTTTGAGTGTGTAAGGTGGGGACAGATTGTATAATACAGGATGTTGACAGGTCTGTGCCATGAGGACACTGATCAGTATGGGATATTTTCAAGCAATGGAGATGAGAGAGGAGACCTCTAGCAGTGTACCTGTTTGCAGTCTAAAGACAGTGACTAGTGCTAAGTACTATATCTAGCATGGCTGACAAATTTTCTTTCCCAAACTATTCCTCACCAAACCTATCCACTATCCAGTCTTTTCTGCCCAATTTGAATAATTTTCTTGAAACCTGAAAAATACTCTTCAACAGAACTTTAGTTTGAGTTCAAAGTACATTCACCTTTTTTGATCCTCTGAGCAGCCAAGTAACAAAAACTTTGATTTTGTTACAATTTTTTGTTCAACTATTGCATATAACCTTGCTGCCTATATGTCTTAACTGTTGCAGGCTTGTCCCATGTGTATGCAATTTTGTAAATTCTGTCATCCATTCCCCCCGGCACACAATGGCCTACTCTTCTGAAAAGTGAAACAGGTTTTAATGTGTGCGCAAGATGTTTTGCAGGACTCTGTTTATACTATAGTCTCATCCAAAGCTGGCGAAGGACTTTTGGGAGGAGTTGAGTCAGCACTGATGTTAATTCCAGGGAAAAAATCCCCTTCAACAGGATTCAAACCCGGGTCATCAGATCAAGAGCACAAGGCATAACACTCTATCCAACCTGCTATACCCCTCCCCACCTGCGGTGTGTGTGTGTGTGTGTAACTCTGTGTGTGTGTGACTGTGTGTGTGTATTCTGTGTGTGTGACTGTGTGTGTGTACTCTGTGTGTGTGTGTGTGTGTACTGTGTGTGTGTGTGTGTGTGTGTGATGTCACTGTGTAACACTAATGTGAGGGTGTCTGTCATGTATGGTGCATGCATGCACACGTGTGTGTGTGTGTATATGTATACATGTATGTGTGGTGCATGCTCATATCAGTCATATGTTGTGTGTGTGTGTGTACATGTGTGTGTACATGTAATATGTGTGTGCAAGTGCATACTGTGTGTGTGTGCATACACACGTGCGTGCGACACATGTGTGTTTTGTCACTATCACAGTATCAGTATCACAGTATCAGTATCACCAAATGTATACATGTGTATGATTAATACATATCAGTATGTCAACTGGAACGTTGTTTCATATGTTTAAAATTCTATATTATCTGTGTGTGTGCTATGTCTTTGTCTAGAGCTGTGTGTGACTTTGTGTGAGGGGGTGGGTCACAGTGTGTGTGGTGGTGTGTGTGTGTAGACCTTGTGTGTACTATAATGAGGAGTCCAGTACGC
>CM054138.1:48107824-48130324 GCA_028751875.1 Rapana venosa
AAAAACCAAAAACATTGAAGGTTTTTTACGTTAAATTTTTAAATTATTTTTTTCTTTTTTTTTTTTAAAGAGAGGCTTAAAAAAAAAAAAAGAAAATTTTTTTTTTTCTTACCTTGAAAAAAAGGTTTAAAATGGGGGCCCCCCAAGCCCAAAAAAAAAACCCCCCCCCCCCAAAAAAACCCCCCCAAAAAACCCCCTGGGTTTAAAAAAAAATTTTTAATAAAAAAACAAGTAATCACTGCCCAAAAACTTTTTTCTTATCCTGGGGGGGTTTTTTTTTTCCTTAATTTTTTTTTTTTTTTTTTTAGTCTTTTCCCCTTTTTTTTTTTAAAAGACGCCCTTTTTTTTTTTTTTTTTTAAAAAAAAAAAGTTGTTTTTTTTTTTTTAAAAAAAAAAATTTTTTTTTTTTGAGTTTTTTTTTTATTTTTTTTTTGGGGAAAAAGGGGGGGGGGGGGGAAAAAAAAAAAAAAAGGAGGGGGGGGGAAAAGGGGGGAGAAGTGGGGGGTGGGGGGGGTTTTTTTTTGGGGGGGAAATTGGGGGGGGGTTTTGGGGGGGGGGGGGGGGGGGGGGGGGGGGGGGGGGGGGGGGGGGGGGGGGTTTTTTTTTTGGGGGAAAAGGGGGGTGTTTTTAAAAATTTTTTTTACCCTATTTTTTTAAATTGTTATTGTTGGGTTTTTTTTTTTTTTTTTTTTGTTTTTTTTTTTTTTTTTTAACCCTTTTAATTTTTTGGAAAGACAAATTTCTCTCAAATGAAAAGGTTATTGAATTAAATTTTTTTTTCTCTAAATCGGAAACGACTTTCAAAAAAAAAGAGAGAAAAAAAAAAAAAAAGGTAAAAAAGGGAAAAAGGTGGAAAAAATAATAGCGTCCGTATTCAGGGACTTGCCCTTCAGCCAACGGTGCGACCGTCTCTGTTTGACCTTTACATTTGATTCCTCCGCTTAGCACAGGGTTTCAGGTAATAATAAATGGAATTTATTGCGCCATATTTGAAAAAAAAAAAACCCAAATCATAGCGCTTTTTATACCTTTGATTTGATTTTGTTTTTTTTCAAGACAACCTATACCCCCCTCTCTCTCTCTCTTTCCCATTTCTCTCTCTCTCCCTCTTTCCTTCTCTTCTCTTCTTCTCTCTCTCTTTCTCTCTCTTCTCCTCTCTTCTCTTTTCTCTTCTCTCTCTCTTCTTCTCTCTCTCTCGTTATCCTAAGTCATATTTTTGTAGTGACTTTTTGTTATACGGAAATTTGTGTTATATTGCTTTTTACCCCCACCAAAAAACTAAGCAGTTCGGAAACCCCCCTTTATGTTGTGAATAAATCTTCTAGTTTGAATTTGGTTCTCTCTCTCTCTCTTTTTTTTTTTTTATTTTTTCTTTTTTTTATATCGGGATAAAATGGAATAAGACTATGTGCTTTTTTTTTTACATGCAGACCCCTGTGTATGTTTTTTGTAAATTTTGTACACTTTTTATGGGACAAAATGGCCTATCTTTCGAAAAACGGAAAAGGGGTTTTAACGTGTGCGGGTGTTTTTGCGGCGTTGCACAGGGGCTTTGGGGGTTGTTTGGTGTGTGTTGTGTGTGTGGTGTGTGTGTGTGTTTTTGTTGTGTGTGTGTGGTGTGGTGGTAAGCACGGGAGTGAGGTACATTTTTGCGTGTTGCCTGTTATATTTGAGCTTTTGGCAATCACACAAAAATTTTTGGGGGTGTTTTTAATAGATTATTCGGTTTTGGGCTCCCGGAGAAAAGAAGCTTTTTGTTTTCCAACTAGTGTTTTGCCATTTAAAATCATTTTTTATAGTGATAAAAAAAAAACTGAACTTGTGATGACACGAAAAATAAATTTTAATTCTAAAAAAACTGCAGAAAAAAGTAGACAGTTAATTTGTTTTTTTATTTTGTTTTACTTTTTTGGGAACTAGTCATTAGCATGTGCACGTCTTTGGGATTGTTTGTGTAAAGATTTTATTAAAATAAAAAATATCTTGTTCTCTAATTTCCTGCCAGTAACTGACATTTCTGTTACATTACATTTATCAACGCCTTGCCACCTCCACCACCCCACCTTATGTGTTTGTATATATTTAATATTTGTTTTATCTTGAATATTTATGGATGGTTGCATGCGTGTGATTGAATTTGAATCTAGCGCTTGATTTGTTTACTTTACAAGATTCAGCGCATATATAAAATCGATACATTATATTATCAATTTTATTATATTATCAACATTTGCATTTTGTTTATTTTATTTATCATTTTCGCTTTCCTAGCTTTTATTTGTTTTGAAGGTTTTTGTTGGTATGTGGGTTTGGCGGGGGGGGGGGGGGGGTGGGGGGGGGGGGGGGGGAGGGGGGGGGGGGGGGGGGGGGGGGGGGGGGGGGGGGGGGGGGGGGGGGGGTGGGGGAGGGGGGGGGGGGGGGGGGGGGGGGGGGGGGGGTGGGGGGGGGTGGGGGGGGGGGGGGGGGGGGGGGAGGGTTGCGCTTATTTTCAATTTTCCTAAAACGCAAAATAGTCGGCTACCCCCTTTCATGTATGGCCTTTTTTGTGAATAAATATTTCATCGGGTTCGAGTTCTCTCTCCTCACCACTCTCCTCACTCTCATCCATCTTCTCCCTCTCTCTCTCTCCACTCTCTCTCTCTCTCCTCAGTACACCTCATTCTCACTCTCTGTCTCTCTCTCTCTGACTCTCTCTCCTATATATATCTCTCTGTCTGTCTCTCTCTCTCTATCTCTCTATATATATATATATATATATATATAAATCTTTTCTTTTTTTATATATGTAACTATAATATGCCCTCTCATCCTGTCTCTGTCTCTGTGTATGCCTTGTCGACTCTGGATCTCTCTCTCTCTCTGGGCCTCTCTCACCCCCCCCCCCCACTCCTCCTCTCTCTCCCTCCCCCCCCTCCCTCTCACCCCCCCCCCCCCCCCACTCTCTCTCTCTCTCTCTCTCTGTCTCTCCACAAGGCACACACCTGTCACTGACACCGAGTTGTCCCTCGCACGAGCCTATGCAACACCTTTCCTCACCGCTGTGATTTGCTTTGGTATAGCAACAGGGGAAGGAAGGGGGACAGTGTGGTGCGTGTAGGTGGGGGAGGAGGGAGAGAAGAATGGGTTAGATGTAGGAGGTTAGGGGACTAAGGTGAGGGGGGTGGGAGAGGGGGGGAGGTTGAGAGAATGGTATAATATTAGGGAAGGGAGGGGGAGATAGTGGGGACAGGGGGTGGGGGTAAATTTTGACAGCACTATTTTATTCTCCCTTAACACTCCAGAGACCACAGGTGTGTGTGTGTTGTGTGTGCTTCTATCCCCTGATTTTTCAAAACAGGTAAAAACTTATAAATAGAGTGGTGGTGTGAATTTAGAGGGGAAGGGGGGGGGGGGTTGAGGGGTGTGGAATGCTGTCGTGGTGTGTCCTGTTCTTTTTGTGTTGAGAGTTCTGTTGACATGATGATGTTTAATGTTGGGGTTTTTTGTGTTGAAGTCGGGGTAATGATGGTGTTACTTGACAAATCCGATTTCGGTGTTTTGTTTCATTAAATTTGTTCTTGTTTTGGTTTGAGGGGTTATTTTGTTTGGGGTGGGGGTGGTGGTGTTTGGAGGGGTTTGGGGAGGGGGAGGGGGGGGGTATTTTGTTGTGGGTGGGTTGTTTTGGTTTTGTTTTTGGTTTTGTTGTTTGGGGTTGATGTTGTTGTTGGGGTTGGTGGGGTGGTTTTTTTTGTTGTTCTTGTGTTGTTGTTGTTTTTTTGGGGGGTGTCTTTTTTTTTTGGGTTTTTGTTTGTTGGGTTTTTGTTGGTTTTTTTGGGGGGGGTTTTGGGGGGGGGGGGGGGATTTGTTTAGGTTTTTGTTTTTTTTTTGTGTGGGGGGGGGGGGGGGGGGGTGTTTTCTTTCTTTTTGTTTTTTGTTGTTTAAATTTTGGGATTTTGCTTTGGATGGCTTTTTTAAAAAAATTTTTCCCTTTTTTTTGGGTGTTGCTTTTTTTTTTTTTGGTTTCGGATTTTTTCTTCAAAGGAAAAAAAAGGTATACATGGTTTTCCTTTTCCACTAAATAATTTTTTGGGGGTTTTTTTTTTTTTTTTTTTTTTAAAAACCTTACAAACATGGACTTTTTCCTTTAAAAATTTTGAAACAAGGGTTTTCCCTTCTTTAAACAGCCCGGGAAAAATCGAACCCGGGAAGACTCAAAAAAAAAAAAAAAAAAAAAAAAACCCAAAAGCGCCCCGCCCTAAAATTTAAACCCTCAAAACCCCTTTTTTCGACAAAATTTAACCACAAGACCTTTTCCTTTCCTTCCCCTGCGCCCCAGATACTACCCCCCCCCCCCCAAAAAAAAAAAAAAAAGGCAAAATCATAATCTGTTTTCCCAAAGGGTCCGGGGGGAATTTTATTTTTTTTTTGGGGGGGGGGGGGGTTTTTCTTTTTTTGGTGTTTGTTTTGTTTATTTTTGTTTTTTGGGATAAAATTTTTCATTTTTTTTATTGTGCCCACGATCTTTTTTAAAAATTAGATGGGTAGGCTAAGGTGTCCCTGAAGTGGGATTTTTTTGGTTTTCCTTTTCTAAATTTGGTGATAGCTAGAAAAAAACCCCCCAATTCAAAATTTTCCCTCTTTCCCTCTCTCCCCCTTTTTCTCTTCTCTCCTCCCCTCTCCTCTCTCTCCTCTCCCCCTTCTCTCTCTCTCTCTTCCTCCCTGGGGCGGGTCTTTTTATCCCCCTGTCCTATTAAAGGGGTTTGGGTTGAAAATTTAAGGGCCAGGATTTACTTGGGGCTTAAGAGATTCGAACCTTTCTTTTTTGATTTCTGTGTTGGATTAGCAAAAAGGCCCCCTTTTTTTGTGTGAGCGTGAGGAAAAAAGTGGGGGAAGTGGGGGTGGAGGGGGAATTGGGGGGGGGTTGGGGGGGGAAAAGAGGGGAGAAAAGTGAGAGAGGGGGTAGGTTTCTAAAAAATTTTTTGCGTGTGTGAGTGTGTGTGAAGTGGGTTTTTTTTTCCCCCTTTTTTTTCCCTTTTTTTTTGGGTTTTTTTGTTTGGCCCTTTTTTTTTGTTTTTGTTTGTTGTTGTTGATTTTTTTTGGGTTTTTTTTTATTTGTTTGTTTTTTTTTTGTTTTTGGGTTTTTTTTGTTTTTGGGTTTTTTTTGGGGGGGGGTTCCCCAAAAGGGAAATTCTTTTTTCAGGGTTTTTTTACACAAATATTATTTCCCAAAAAACTTTTTGAATTCCCTTTTGAAGGGGTTTTTTCCTTTTTAAAAAAACTAGAAATCTTCCTATAAAGTTTTTGGGGGGGGAGAGGGGGGAAATTAGAAATGAAGTTGGAAACACCCTTTTTGTCCTTGTTGGGTTTTTATTATTTTTAATTTTTTTATTAAATTTTTAAATTTTAAAATCCCTTTTTATTGCCTTTTTTTTTGGTTGCTGTGTTCCTTTTTTGTATGTTGGGGGGGGGGGGGGGGGGGGGGGGGAGGGAGTGATCACCCCAAAAAGTATTTTTTTTTATTTTTACACATTGTGTTTTGTTTTTGGGTATAATTTAAACTGTTCGGTTTTTTAATTTTTTTCCCGTTTAAATGATTTTAAATAGTTTTTTTCCCTATAATTTTTTGGAGGGGATGGGAGGGGGGGGAGGGGGGGGGGGGGTCGTTAGAGGTGGGGCAAAAAGTGTGTTTTTGGTGTGCACGCGCCACGGGGTGCACTTTTTTTTTTGTTGCTCAGAAAACGTAAATAATTACAGATCCTGCGGGTAACAATTACGGGTGTGCTCACGTTTGATGAATACGGCGTTTTTGCTTCGCAAATAATAATAATTATTATTATTTTTTATTAAAATGTATGGAAATTTTTATACGCTGAATTCTTCAAAAACAACAAATCAAAACGGTTTTATTATAGACATTAAGAGAAAAATAATAACAAAAAACTCATGGGGGGTGGGGGGTTTTTTGTGGTGACTCCCATTCTCTCTGTCCTCTCTTTTCTCTCCTTCTCTCTCCCCTCTCTCCTTTTCTCCTTTTCTCTCTTCTCTCTCTCTCTTCTCCCGCCCCGCTAAAAATTTTTAATAAACATAGTTTTTTAAAAGGTACCGGGTTTGTTGCAAAACTGTTTAAACCCGATTTTTTGGGAATTTCCCTGCCCTTATGTTAAATTTTAGCAGTTGTTATTTTTGTTTTTACTTATTGGTTTTTAAAAAGTTTTGTGGCCCCTTCCCCTTTTCCCCTGTCCCTTTTTTGAATGGGGGTAAACCCTTTCCACAAAAAACCATTTTTCATTGTCTTTTTCTCTCTCCTCTCTCCCCTCTCTCTCTCTCCCTTCTTCTCCTCTCCCCTCTCTTTTCTAACTCTCTCTTCTCTCTCCTCCCACACACACACACCCCACACACACACACACACACCCCAAAACATACAAAACACAAAACACACATTTTTCAAATTTTTCTAAATTTATTTTTCACCAACGTCATCAATTTTTAATTAAGGGCATTTACTACATTTTTTTTAGGGGGTTTTAAAATTTTAAAAAACAAAAAAAGCCCCAAAGCAAAAGTCAACTTTTTTCAAAAGATCTTGGGGTGGGGGTTTTTTTTCAAATTGTTCCCCAAGGGGAACTTAAAATTTTTCATGGTAAATTTAGGAAGCATGCAAAAAAAGGGAGGGGTTGGGGGGGGGGGAAAGGAGGGAGTGGGTTTGGGAAGGGGGGTTGAAACATGAGGGTGCATCCGTGAGGGCTAGAGGGAACCCCACCCTTCTTAGAAAACCAAAAAATGTAGGGTTAAAACTCATTTTGTGCTCGAATTTTTTTCCGGGTTTTAAAATATGGGTTTTATTGCTCTCAGTAAAAAGGGATATATATATTATTTTAAATTTTTAAAAATATATATATATAAATATATTATATAAATATTTAAAATATAAAATTTATATTTTACCCTTTACTGAAGGGGCAATAACAAAACCAAATAGCTTTTAAAAGGGGAAAAAAAACGGGCAAAATAAAACAAAATGAATAAAAAACACACACTTTTTATATAAAAAAACCAATATAATCATTTTAAAGTATTATATAAAATTTTATTTTTGTTGTTTTGTGTGTGTGGGGTGTTTGTGTGTGTGTGTGTGGTGGTTTTGTGTGGGTTTTGTGTGTTGAAAGGGGTTGTGTGTTTTTTGTTTTGTGTTGTTGTATAAAAACATTTTTTCGAAAAAATTATCTATTTAAAACAAATCCCCCCCTCCCTTTCCCCCCTACCCCCCCTACAAAAATCAAGTGGGGGTTGGGTGCTTTGTCTTTGGGGGAAACGAAAAACCCCAGGTTCTTTGTGCAAAAAATGCATTCAAAAGGGACGTAGAAAAAAAATGCCACAGCAACAAGAGAGTGGTTGTCCCCGGTGAAAAAAGAAAAAGGGCCCTCTATCGGGAAACAAATACACATACAAGGGCATGCTTTATTTTTGTTGTTCAAGGGTGGCCCCTGCTTCTGTTGGGGGACATGCTCCCTCTGGCGAGAGAGGGGGGGGGGGGGGGGGGGGGGGAGGGACTGAATTTCCTTTTGATTTCAACAGAAATGCGGGCTATCAAGTCAAGGTCAAGTCAAAAACACTTTCATCATCCCATGAAGGGCCATTACAATACTGACAGGCAGACTGATAGGCATCAAAAATCTCAAAAGACACACAAAAAGCTATATTTCATATTGGTTAAAAACTATGTCATCAAAGCAAGTAAGTACAACACGTGAAATTAATATTAGTACAACACCCATAAGCTCATTAAGAGTTAAGAACACCAGACAACTCAGCAGGTAAAGAAAGAACGAAAGAAGCCCCCCCCCCCCCCCCCCACCAAAAAAAACAAAAATAATAAATAAATAAATAAATATTATAATAATATATATATATATCAATACTATATATATACTATATATATATATATTTATATATATATATATCCTGAAAATAAACAGTACGCACAAATTCCACATGAAAACTAAATGGTATCCCCCGAAGTCGAAATGCACCTACCTCAACGATGGGCACAAACGACCCGCGTAACGCCAAATAGCACTATTAAGTGAACTCAAGAGCTCTTAGCCCAGGAACAAAAACAAAAAAAACAACCCAAAAAAATTAGCACAAAAAAAAATTTCAACTTTCGAGACACATGTCAAGGACCAACTTACCACTAAATGTTAGGTCCTATTGAGGTTTGGCTTCTCTAATGGTTCTAACTTTACTATCTAAGTCTATACGTTGTGTTGACACCCCAGCTGTCTGGGGGGGGAGGGGGGTGGGGGGGAGGGGGGGAGGGGGGGCGGGGCGGGGGGGGGGGTTTGGGGGGGGGGGGGGGGGTGGCGGTTATGGCGGCAGGGTTTTTTTTTTTTCTTGGGCACGACCTGCCAATAATCATTGGGTCAAACAGTTGTTATCTTATCTGCACCTCACTACAAATCTAACCGCTTTCCCCTCCACTTATACTATTCTACGTCTACTAGCTGAAGCTATTGACTTGATGATGGTTGGGGGTGGATTGGGGGGGGGGGGGGGGGAGGTGGGGGGTAGAAGGAGGGAGAGGGAAGGAGGGGGGGGGAGGAAGAGAGAGAGAGAGAGATGTTTATGCTTTTATGTTGAGGATGATGGAATAAGCACTCATGTGCTTTTTTTTTCTCCCAGTCCCCGCGTGTATGCAGTTTTGTCAATTTTCTCATCCGTTCCCACCAGCACATAATGACCTACTCTTCCGAAAAGTGGAACGCGTTTTGACGAGTGCGTTCGCGGACGTGACCTCGGTTTATAGTCTCATCCGAAGGACTTTTAGGGAGAGTGGAGTCGGCACTGATTTTTAACTCCCGAGGAAAAAGCCTCTTGAACGAGATTCGAACCCGGGTCAGCAGATCACGAATACATCACTCTAACCACCAGGCTATCCCGTCCCTGTCCACCACCCGCCCTCCGCCCCTCCCCCTCCACACACATCCCCCCACACATCACCCCCACCAGTATTCATCCAAATCTACTATTTTTAGAGAGAAAAGAGAGGCAGAGACAGAGAGACTGACAGGGACAGAGACAGAGAGACGTAACGAGACTCCTCACTGGATGTGGCTTGCAGAAAGAAAATAAGTGCGGAATAAAGGGAGGTAATCTTCTTTCGGCATCACTTTTAGTATCTCTCTCAACTTCCATCAAATTTCCTCTTCATTTTTTTACTGTTTTCGTGCAAATGTACAGACACACACTCACAACATCACCACCATCCCCACCCCACTCCCACACACATCCACACCACACACACACACACACACACACACACACACAACATATATACACACATCACACCCACACCAGAATTCATCCAAATCTATTTTTAAAAGTTTTCCTCCTTATACAACTCTGTGCTTACTCCCCTTTAACACTTATCTCTTATCTTTTTTTTGACTCCTTTTCGTACCAACCCCCAACCCCAAGAAGTGTCAATTATGGAAAGCGAAAGATGTCAAAATATTCATTTATCGGCTTCGGCTGGGAATGGTTACACAGGCGCCATGCAGGTAAACAGACAAGCAAGCAGACACACAGACAGACAAGCAGGCAGGCAGGCAGGTAGGCAGACAGACTGACGGACGGGCAGTCAGGCAGGCAGGCAGGCAGACAGGCACAGAGTGCGAATATCGGTGAGCGTTGATAAGGAATCATGGACAAGGAGATAATTATAGGAAGCCCTTTCCCTTTGCCTGAGTGAGATTCAGATAGGCATTAGGAGCTTTCTTGCTGAGTGTGTGTGTGGTGTGGTGTGTGGTGTAGTGTGTGTGTGTGTGTGTGTGTGTGTGTGTGTGTGTGTGTGTGTGTGTTGTGGGAGAGAGAGAGTGTGTGTGTGTATGTAGTTGTGTGTGTGTGTGGAGGATGTGTGTGTGTATGTATGTGTGGTGTGTGTGGGTGCGCGCGCGCGTGCGCGCGTGTGTGTGTGTGTGTGTGTGTATGTGTGTGTGAAGACAGACAGACACAGAGACAGACAGAGTATACCCACATACATACACACAACACCACCAAGACCCACACCAAAAGTTCTTCGGATGAGACTATAAACCGAGGCCCCGTGTGCGAACGCACGCAGAACATCTTTCGCACACATAAAATCCTTTTCTTCCGCTTTTCGGAAGAGTAGGCCGTTGTGTGCCTGTAGGAACAGATGACAAAATTCACAAAACCGCATACACACGGGGACTGGGTGTAAAAATAAAGTACATGAGTGCTTATTCCATTATCCTCGATATCAAAGAATAAATACAGAAAAATTGATAATAAATAAACAGAGAGAGAGAGAGAGAACAGAGAGCAAGAGAGAGAGAGAGAGAGAGAGAGAGAGAGAGAGAGAGAGAGAGAGAGAGAGAGAGAGAGAGAGAGAGAGAGAGAGAGAAAACCAGAGAACGAAACAGATTGAAGGCGATAAGGATGGACAGACAGGCAAGGCAAGGCAAGGCAAGGCAGACAGACAGGCAAGGCAAGGCAAGCAGACAGACAGACGGACACACAGACAGACAATGGCAGGCGGAGGACGGTAGGCTAGCGGTCCACAACAATAATCAATAAGCATATAGCAGGACAACAACAACAAAGAGATCTATGACCCCTAATGTTTTCTCAGCACGATACGGAACAAGAATAAATGTGTTTTGTGTTTTAAACGCGAAGGTGAACAATCGTGGCTATTATGCACACTTCACATGCAATGCTACGTCCGATTGTCAGAGACATATGGAGACAGTGAGACGGAACAAACAGACAAAACAGGCAGGCAGGCAGACAAACAGCTGGGCAGGCAGGCAGGCAGGCAGACAGGCAGGCAGGCAGACAGACGAATCTCAGACTGACAAGAAAACAAACTCTAGAGTTGCGTAGGACAGATATAACAGCAAGGAAGGACAGACAGACAGACAGGAGATGGCATGAGATGGATGATGGATGAGATGGGGATGGATGGAAACAATTTTTTTATTCTAAAGGGTTGCAGATAACCATGTAATACTTTTTTCATATAGCCATTGTCTTGATTATAAATAATAAGATGATGATAAAATAATGATGATGATGATATAATAATTATAATGACAATATAAGAATGATGATGATGAAATGATGATAATCAATCATCATCATCACGCTATGATTTAAGGAAAAGAAATCGGAAGAAAGGAAACCAACATTGAAAGAGAGAGAGAGAGAGATGAGAGAGAGAGAGAGAGAGAGAAGGAGAGAGAGAGAGAAAAGAGAGAGAGAGAGAGAGACAGACAGACCAGACAGAACAGACAGACAGCCCAGACAGACAGACAGACAGACAGACAGACAGGCAGGCAGACAGACTTCAGACTTCAGACTTCAGATGCTTTATTCACAAAGACCACAGCCCCTTACCAACAGAGGGGCAAAAAAAAAATGATACATTGGAACACACACAAAAAACAACGAAAGAAAAAAACACCGCTGCTTGTTCTGTTCTATCGTTAGTTATGTCACATTACAGAACACACAACACTGGGGTTTGGTGGGGGTGGGGGGGATTGGGAGGGGGGTTCTTGAAGAATACCATAAGTACCTTGGTAAGTCGTTTAAAACTTACACACACACATACACACACATACACACACCACCGCCGCCACCACCACCACCACCAACAACAACAACAACGACAAACCCCCAAAAAACCAAAAACAACAATCCCTAAACATTTAATGGATTAAAAACAAATTTGACATCGTCTCAAGTAGCACTTGCTTACTTTTCCTCTTGAGGTTAAGAACAAACATTAATCGTTCGTTCGTGGTTGAACATGGAAAGCAGAACAAACATAAAACACAATAACAAAAACAACAACAACGAAATGTTTTCCTCAATAATTTGTCTTCTTGCCTCATTAAAACACAACTTTTTTCTCCCTCTCTCACACCCCCCCCACCCCCCCCCCCCCCCTTCCCCAACAGCACACACACACACACATTTTTTTCTACTTTTTTCCCCTAATCCTATTGTCAATATCCCCCATCCCTCTCCCCCCCCCCCCCCCCACAACGAAAGAAAAATGAAAAAAAAAGTGATGACAGAGGGAAGACCAGGATGGGGGGTGGGGGGGGGAGGAGAAAGGGGATGGTATTGGGTTGAAAGGAAGGGGGGTGGAGGTTGCTACTTTTTGTGTTCTCCTACCCCCACCCACCCACCACCCCTCCACCCTCACCCCCACCCACCCACCCCTCTCATGCAGGTGAAGAGAAGAAGATGAAGACAGGGGTGGGGTGCGGGGGTCCCGTAGTATAGAAAGAGAGTAGAGAGAGGGTCCCAGGAACTGTGAACAACAACCGAGGGGTGCAGCTGATTGAGAGCGCGCCGGGGCCCGGGCTGGGCCAAGCGTTCCGGAAAGAGACGAGGACACCCGAAGAGCCTGGAGGGGAGGGAAAAAGAAAGCGATGGCTTCTTAATGGGCCGCTTGAGGGGGGTCGTAAGGAGCTGAAAGCCCCCTCGTCCCCTCGCTCTCCATAATGTCGGGGTTTCCCTTTTAATTACCGCCTCTGAAGCCCGCCCCTTCTGTAACCTGTACAAGAGTTACTCCCCCCGCGGCAGTTATAGTAGTAGTAGTGGGAACGCCTCAGTAGACTGAGTAGTGTGGGGGAAGTTTTGTGGGGGGGGGGGGGGGGGGGGGGGGGGGTACCGGACCAACCCCACCCCTGGTGTAGCCTTAGCCTCCCTCTTTGCTGTGTACCCCACCACACCACCCACAGCCTGGCTGGGCCCACCCATACCAAGAAAGACCAGGCTTCCATCATGAGTTGTCTTTTTTTTCCCTTCGGGCGTTCTTCTCTTGTCTGTGTGTGTGTGATTTTTTTTTAAATAAAAATTCTCTTGTCGTGTGTGTGTGTGTGGGGTGTCTGTGTGTCTTGTCTGTCTGTCTGTCTTTCTCTCTCTCTCTTCTCTCTCTCTCTCTCTCTCTCTCTCTCTCCTCTCTCTCTCACTCTCTCACTCTCTCTCTCTCTCACTCTCTCACTCTCTATCTCTCTCTCTCTTCCTCTCTCCCCTCTCTCTCTCTCTCTCCTCTCTCCCTCTCCTCTCTCTCTCTCTCTCTCACTCTCTTCCTCTCTCTCTCCTCTCTCTCTCTCCTCTCTTCCTCTCTCTCTCTCTTCCTCTCTCTCTCTCTCACACTCTGTCTGAGAGTATAAGTATTGGGTTATTATTAAGATGTATCCCTACAGGCGGGGACTGGATGTAAAAAAGCACATGGGTGCTTATACATTATCCTCGAAATAAAAGAATTTGTCGATTGTCATTGAAATGGTCATGTTTAAGTCAGCAATTGCAGAATCTTAGAAGATGACTGTGTCCGTAGAACGAAGTCATCACTACTGCAGAACATCTAGATATCTGCTTCATCCAGACGGCTGACAGACTGACAGCTCTGCGTTTTAGCATGACTGGTGGCCTGACCACAACCTACACCACTTCTTTCTCGTTCGCTTTTTACATCGTCAGGTGTGTTTGGGTAGAAATCATGGCAAGTCCTTTCCAGCTCCTCTCGTGGGCCGTACGATACAGCTTAGTTTGCAGGGTTATCTCTGTCAGCCACACAGTCTTCCTCAGGTCGCTGAATAGCGTGTACTTTCTGAAGGATGTGTTCGCCAAGTCTGGTTTTCTTTGCCACAGGCTCACAAAGAGAGAAGGAACGAATTTCAGCTTTGTGGACATGATTGTATGTGGTGATTTAGCCTGTTGCGTGTGTCCAGTGCGGAGTCTTAGAATTATGACTTCTCTTTTGAGATGGTGGGGAGGCACCGTGGTCGAGTGGTTTAGGCGGTCAACTCGTGATCCAGAGGTCGCGGGTTCGATCCCCGCTCGGCTCGGTGTTGTGTCCTTGGGAAAGACACTTTACTCCTATTTTCCTCACTCCACCCAGGTGTACAAGTGGGTACCAGCTCTGCTGGGGAAGTATCTGGCGACAGACTAGCGTCCTGTCACAGGGGTGGTGAAAAACCATCAGTTCGCTTAACGCTACAGAAACCGGGATAAGCTCCGGCTCTATGGGCCTTCTGGCTCGAAAGAACATACTACTACTTTTGAGGTGGTGGTAGTCGTCCTTCTCTACTTCTGGGTCGGGCCATTGGTTCGATGATTGGCACCCCCAACCAACTACCGGTAACTGAGGCCTAGGCTCCACGGGTCTGTACAGAACCTGCTGGTCAGAGGTAGAGGGCAGGACCATTGCTTTCCAGTGAACTAGCTGCCTGCTGCCTCTTTGTCTAGCCAGTGTGGCTGACATCAACGGGGACGGAAACGACGATAAAGAAAGAAGGAAGGAAGAAAGACAGAAAGGAAGGAAGGAAGACAAGGAAGGAATGAAGGAAAAGGAAGCAATGAAGGAAGAGGAGATGGATGATAAAAAGAAGAAAAGGAGGAGGAGCACAGCTTAAAAAGCTGGGGGTGGGGAAGCGGAAGAAAGAGGAGGAGAAGACGACGACGAAGAAGAAGAAGAAAAGAAGAAGGAGGAGGAGAAGAAGAAGAAGAAGAAATAGAAGAAGAACAACAACAAAAAACAACAGCAGCAACGACAACAACAACAACAACAATAACAACAGCAAGAGGAAGAAAGAACAAGAGCAAAACAAACAAGAAGAAAACAAAATAAAACCAAGCAGAAGAAGAAAGAAAGAAAGAAAGAAGAAGGAAAGAAAGAAAGGGAAAAAAAATAAGAAGAAATAGAAATCAGCACCCAAAAAAAAACCCAACTGCTCCCTTACTTTCTGAATCAATTTTTTTTTCTTCTTGACGCAAAGCTCATTATTGTGATGATAACCAAGAACATTAACAAACAGCACGGCAACAACACACACTAGGATCTTCTATCCATCGCTTCTCCAATGCTACCTTCCAACACCTGACATACTGAGGCTGATGCCAGGACCCTCAGCAGCTTTATAGCCATACAATAAGCATTCATTGAACACTCGCCATCAGCATTGTACTGTTTTTATTTTGACAGAATATTTAACACACTGATCGTTGTTTTCGGACTGGGGGGGGGGGGGGGGGGGGGGGGGTTAAATGAAAGCTTAAAACCAAACATCAATACAAAACAAAACAAAACCAAGAAAAAATATTTGTTAAAAAAAGATAGAATGAAAGAAAAAGCAAGAGAGAAGAGGAGAGGAGAGAGAGGGGAGAGGAGAAGAGAGAGAGAGAGAGAGAGAGAGAGAGAAGAGAAGAGAAGAAAGAGAGAGAGAGGAAAAAAAAAACCCCACCAAACCAAGCACTATGAAGATTTCTGGAAGCAACATCAGTACGTACCGAAAGGTCAGTTTTTCCGGTGTGTAAAAGTTAAGCATGATAAAATTAACTTTATCACGTCTCTACTGGTCCTTTCCTAACAGGAGACTTTGCTATTAAAATCCTTTCAAATCACAAATCAAACCGCAGCACAGACTTCGAAATGTCCTTAAAGGCGAGGACACTATTGGCCCTGATGTTGTTGGCACCTCCTTGACTGATGTTTATATCGCTGCTAAAACAGACGTTTCCAGAAAAGGTCAAAGGGGGGAAAGTATTACTGAAAGGACATCCTACCCGATCACTTACCTAGGCCCCCCAAATGCTTTTTCAAGGCGTTTGCAAACAGGAGCCTATATCATAACGTAGCTTATTCTCAAAGAGGTGTCTTCAAGTGATATCATTGACCTATCTTTAAAACGGCCAGAAACTGCTGCCATAACGGATGAAAAACTTATATCTCTATGAAAACAAAGCCATAAAGATAAACCGAAGAGAGTCATACTCCATCAAAAGGGGGTTGGTTATTACCAAAGACCGCTTTTTTCCCCCCCTGAAGAAGGATAAATCCTGAATGGAGTTCTTCGTGGTAAAAGTTAAGTATAACTGCCAGCACAGAATCTTCCGTTCCACCAGCTGCGATGGCATCCAAGTTGATCATTAACAGAGTTGGCCCCTGACAGCTCTAATCCCCTGAAGTCTCCAAATCACCTTTGAAGGAACCTTGAATGTGATCCTGAATATAACTGACACGGGCCTTGGTGGTCATAAAGGCTTGATCTTTTTTGCAGTCGGCATTATGGCGGGAGGTATCTTTTCCGACAATTATCGGTTCTAACCGCTGAATCACCACCAGTTCCCTTGCTTCCAGACACGAGATTTTCTCAGACAACTTTCCATCATAACTTTTTTGATCACAGGCAATTATCTGGTTCCAGACACGGGATTTTCAGGAAATAAGCTGGGTTTTGCGACCGTAGCACGGGCAGGGCGGTTTCTAACAGGCAGCAACTGTGTGGAAGTGGCGTAGACATTGTGGGGGGAAAGCCGCAATTAATAGGATGTCCCTGTCGTTGAGAAGCCAATGCCTTGTTGATATCTCTCTGAAACAGATGGCCCAGCCTCGTATCATGTTACCCCAATTTTGTTCCAGTTTTGTTCCCTTAATAACCTCTGGTAGATTCCCGTCTTTTGCCCCCCTCCTTACCCAACCAAATGCATATGATATGATATTCTCTTTTTTTGGGGGGGACGGCGTACTTTTTATGTCCTTTTTTTGCCATTCAAACAACATTGTCAATGGCACGCATGAGAGCCACCCGTGCAAAAAATGTTTTTTGAGGATTGTCCTGAGCTTGAAGCAAGGCAGGCTATTGGTTCTTATGACGGGGCTTTCTGATTTTTATTTCTTTCCAGATTTTTCTCCAGTGTATGGAAATGGGCTTCGCATGGCAAGGTTAATGCCTTCAAATCATTTTTCAGCTTTATGCGGCCTTGTGAGAATCAGTCTTGCAAAACAGTATCTCATTCCCGGGGTTTTTTTTCAGCCTTCCGCTGTCTTATGAGAATCATTCTCGAAAAACAGCATATCCCGTTTTGTTTTTTTTAAAGTTCGTATAAAAGGTTTTAGATGAATTACACACAGGTGGCATAGTTTCCACAGGGTGTCAGTGGTTGTTAGATGGGTGTTTAAGTGTGATCCTCTATACAGAGTTCAAGCATCTCATCACAATGCTAAATTCGCTTTGAATGTTGCTGTTACAAATAATCTTTTTGTCACTGTTGATACGTGAAATCTTTTATTATCATGACAAGTAGCACATGACATTCTTTTGTCTGGTGATTAAGACTGACAACAAAAAAACCAAACTGGACCAGAAACTGTCGGCTGAAAGGTGTGCAAGACTTAACTGCAGATGATCAGGAATTGCTGTTGTTATCAACCGTGGATGTTTGGGATTATAAGTTTGAGCGATACCCGTGGTATGTTTGCTCGTTTTCATATTTCAGGAGGAGGAGGAGAGGGAGGGAGAGGAATAATGATAAGAAAACAGCCTGATGTAAGGACAAACATAGGTAACAAAGAAATCAGCCTTTTTTTTAAAGCAAAGTTTTTGTAGTTTACTTAACGATGAGTTTATATGAATATACCAAACAAGCATCTTAAGTACACACACATACACACACACACAACCACACACACACACACACACACACACACACACACACACACACACCACACACACACACACTCACACGCGCACGTAACATTCATATTGATATTTAAAGGTTTGCAAGCCCACGTACATAGGCTCACATTCAGTATCACGCACACACACAAGCGCGCGCGCGCATGCACACACACACACACACACACACACACACACACACACTATTTCGTTGTGTTGTGTCAGATAACGGTGACTTTTACTTCTTCTTTTTCTCTCTATACAGTTTCTGATTGTGATTCACAAAATGCTGCTCCTGTGATCTGAATCTTCTCCACGCCAACACTTTCTCTGTCATCCATGCCACCCTCACCATTATTGCCACCGCTTCTCACCCTTCCACCCACACCCCACCCACCCATCCCACTATACCACAACTAGCACAGGGTCACCCTTAGGGCTTTAAAACCAAACAACACACACACACACACACACACACACACACACAACACACACACACACACACCGAACACACACACACACACACCCACCACCACATCACCCCCCCCCCACACACACACACACACACACACAGTCACTCACACACACACACACACCACAACCACCACCACCACTACCACCACCACCTCCACCACCATCACCCCCCCCCCCCCCCAACACACACACACACACACACACACACACGAACACACCACAAACACACACACCCCACACACACACCACACACACACCACCACCACCACCACCACCATCACCCCCCCCCCCCCCCACACACACACACACACACACACACACACACACACTCACTCACACACACACCAACACACACACACACACACACCACACAAAACAAAGACACACAGCTGTTGCTCATCCTTTTCACACACTCCCCCCACCCCCACCCCTCACCCCCTCCCTGCCCAGCCCCTCATCCTTCCTAAACTTTCAAACCTCCCTCTCTCTATTCTTATTCCCCCCCCCCCCTCCACCCCCACCCCCACCCCTCGTCCCTCAGTCCAGTCCCTGACCACCCACCTCCCGCCACCCTCACACTTCAATGATTTCATGGTCCCGAGTAAGGAACACAGAAGAAGAGGAATGATGCATGAGCCATTCAGCGGTAATGACCAGCAAAATGATGAAAGCTTCAGGGGCACAAACTTTAGAAGAGAAAACACAAAAACAAAACAAAACAAAACAAATTAAGAAGAGAAGAGAAGAAGAAGAAGAAGAAGAAGAAGAGAAGAAGAAGAAGAAGAAGAAGAAAAAGAAGAAGAAGAAGAAGAAAGAGAAGAAGAAGAAAAAGAAGAAAAAGAATTGGAATTTATATACAGCGCTATATCTTGCAGAGACAACATAATCAAAGCGCTTGCACTCAACTTATTCTTACGCAGTCATGCAACCAAGTAACGATTAATAGTTCTAACAAGTCCAAATGTGCACGCACGCGCGCAAGCACCCACGCGCGGCGCGCACAAACACACACACACACACACACAACACACACACATAGAACAGTCTCCCTGAGGAGGTAGTGACAGCACCGACAACAACGACCAACGTCTTCAAGAGTAGATGGGGGGGTTGGTGGGGGGGGGGGGGTGTATAGAACATCAACAAAGAAAGAAATGACAAACCCAATAAACAGTCCAAAACACGGTGAAAATCCTTGGGTTTTTTGTTTGTTTGGGGGTTTTGGTTGTTGGCTGTGTGGGGTGGGGAAGGGGTGTTGTTTTTTTGTTGTTGTTTTGCTTTTTTTTTGCTTTTTTTTTATAATGAGAACGCATGTTTTGCATATATCGTCGGTCAATACAATGTTGATGACGTGTGTGTGTGTGTGTTGCGTTGTCTTTTCGGTATGATTATTTTGGATCAGTAGACCTCTCTCCTCTCTCTCTCTCCTCCTCTCTCCATCTCTCTCTCCTCTCTCTCTCTCTCTCTCTCTCTCTCTCTCTCTCTCCAAAACAAGAGAGAGAGGGAGGTTGCCGAGAATCATCCATCTCAGGCCACAAATCCACCAAAAATTCTCATTTCATCCCACTTCTGCCCCCCCCCCCCCCCCCCCTAACCCACCCCACCCCCTGCAATCGGCTTCCTCCCACCCTCCACCCCCTCCCCCATCCCCATCCCCCACCCCCACCCCCAACCTCCCCCAACCTCCCACACCCCCCTGTCTGCATTTTAAAAACCCTCCCCACAATAACATAGTTCACGGTTGGCTTGGGAGACCAATTAGCGAACAAGCAAAAGCAGCATGCAACTAGGGGGGTAACCTAGCTGCAGGGGGATGGTTGTCGGGGGGGGGGGGGGGGGGGGGGGGGGAAGGGAAGGGAAGGGAAGGGAGGGGAGGACAGGAGTCCCTTGCTGAATGGAACTGCCGCGTTTTAATTGACTCCTCAACCCCACATCAAAGAGAGCTTGTTGGACAGTGACGGTTGTATGGACCTAACCTCTCCTCGCCCTCTGCCCTCTTGTCTGTCTGCTCTTCAGGGAGGGCCCCCCCCCCCCCCCCCCTCCTCTCTCTTGCAACTTGTTGACCAAATTTGTCATCGCTTAGCTGCACATTTTGCACTCCTGGGCATATGGGGGAGGGGACTCTGGAGAGACCTCAGAGGACGGTGGTAGTTCATTCCCGACATTCTTCTTCTTCTTCTAGTCTTCCTCCAGCGCCTCCTTTTCTTTCTCCCATAATGCTTTGCGGTTTCCTTTTCACAACCTGGAACTTGAGGGTGTCGCTGGCTATGCTTTTACAACAAACCCTGTTCCTTCTGTGCACATGTTACAATTATTATTATTATTTATTATTATTATTATTTTTTTTATTTTATTAATATCGTCTTGTTTGAATTTGTGAGTGGGGTGGGGTTTTTTTTGTTGAGTTTGGGGGTGGATCGGTTATTGTTATTTCAGTCCTTCGTTTATTGTTGTTGTGTTGTTTGGGTTGTTTGTTTTTTGTTTCGGTTATGTATTTCATTCAGTCTTTGCTTATTGTTGTTTGTTTGTTTTTATTTTGGTTTTTGTTTGTGGGGGGGGGGTGTTTTGTTGTTTTATTTGTAGAGGCTTACTTGTTTGCTTTTTGCTGGTGTTTTCATTTTGTGTGTTTGTGTTTGTTTCCATTTTGTGAGATTGGGGAGGGGTGGATGGAATAAGTTCCTCTTTCTTTCTTTCTTTTTTGTTTTGTTTTTGGTGGGAGGGTGGGGAGCTGAAGGTTGTTTCTTCACGTTTCTTATGGGATTTTTTTCTTATTTATTGATCAGTTTGGGGCTCTCTCTCTCTCTCTCTCTCTCATCTCTCTCCTCTCTCTCTCTCTTCACTCTCTCTCTCTCTCTCTCTCTCTCTCTCTCTCTCCCTCATTTTACGCAAATCTAAATACTTATTTGCTACTCCTTACCCTTCCCTTCCTCTGTTCCTCTTCTCCAACTCCTCCCCCCCCCCCCCCTCCAGCCCCCCCCCCCCCCTTCTCCACCACCACCACCACCACCACTACTACTATTCCCCAACATACACACACCTGGGATGAATTGACCAACAAATGACATCTCACCTGCACTTTCTCTGTCCGTGTCTGTCTTTTTTTTTCTTTCGTTTTAAATTTTGTCTATTTCTCTGGCACCCTACTCTCATACTCTTTTCTGTCTGTCTGTCCCGTCTTCTTCTCTCTCTCTCTCTCTCTCTCTCTCTCTTCTCTCCCCTCTCTCTCTCTCGTCTGTCTGTCTTTTCGTCGGTCTGTTTCCTGTCTGTCTCTCTGTCTGTCTCTCTCCTTCTCTCTCCTCTCTCTCCTCTCTCTCTCGATGTTAGGCAGAATTACATCCCTGTTAAATATATAGACAGCCTAATTTATTTAGACTGTTTACTCCTGGCATCAAGTCATCCTGAGGTTGTGCGCAGCCTCACTTTATATTTGTGTAAAAGCTTTCAGAATAAGAGAGATATTGTTATCCTAAGTCATATTTTTGTAGCTGACTTTTTGTTGTTATACAGTAGTAACATGTTGTCGGTTTTTTTACTATTGCTTTTACCCCCACCAAAATACTAAGCAGTTCGGCAACCCCCTTCATGTATGGGCCAATGGCCTTTTTGTGAATAAATCCTTCGAGTTCGAGTTCGAGTTCTCTCTCTCTTCTCTCTCTCTCTCTTCTCTCTCATTCTCTCTCTCTCTCATCTCTCCTCTCTCCCCTCTCTCTCTCTCTCTTTTCTTTCTTTCTTTCTTTCTTTCTCCCCTGTCTCTCTCACCATGTGGTTGTCACTGTCACTGTATTACACCTAACGCCTGTCTCCAATAAACATTTTCTCCCACACTATCCCCCCCCCCCCCCCCCCCCCCCCCCCGCCCCGCCCTCCCCTCCGTCATTAAACACAAATCTAAATACTTCCATCCCTACTTTCTACATACGCTCCATCCCTATCCTTAGTCCCCCCCCCCCCTCCCTCCCACCCCCACCCCCACCTTACCTCCCACCACAAAATATACACACCTGCAGACTGGTTTCAACAAGAGCGAATCTGTCTGTCCTATCTTCTCTGTCTGTCTGTGTCTCGTCTGTCTGTCTGTCTATCTATCTATCTGTCTGTGTCTCTGTCTGTCTCTTTGTGTCTCTGTCCATGTGTGGTTTCTGTGTGTGTGTTGTGTTTGTCGTCTGTCTTTTTCTCTGTGTGTGTGTCTCTATCTGTCCGTCTCTCTCTCTCTCTCTCTCTCTCTCTCTCTCTCTCTCTACTCTCTCTCTCCTCTCATCTCCTCTCTCTCTCTCTCTCTTTGTGCGTGCGCGCGCATGTATGTGTCACTGTGTGTGTTTGTGTGTCTGTCTGTCTGTCTTTTCCTCTGTAATGCGTCTCTGTCTGTCTCTTCCCCCCCCCCCCCCTCTCTCTCTCTCTCTCTCTCTCTCTCTCTCTCTCTCTCTCTCTTTCTTTGTGCGTGCGCGCGCGCGTGTGTGTGTCACTGTGTGTGTGTCTGTCTGTCTGTCTCTCCCTCCCCTCTCTCTTCTCTCTCTCTCTCTCTCTCTCTCTCTCTCTCTTTGTGCGT
>CM054138.1:48132824-48145324 GCA_028751875.1 Rapana venosa
CGTCGCCACAAGAGCAGCGCCACCCTTTTTTTTGTTTGTTTGTTTTTAATCTGCAACTATTTATTTCCCTATCAGAGTGGCTTTTTTCTAAGAATTTTGCCAGGGACAACTCTCTTGTTGCAGTGGGTTCTTTTACGTGCGCTGAATAATTTTGAGTGACACACGGGACCTCGGTTTATCGTCCCATCCGAAAGACTAGCGCCCAGACCACCACTCATGGTCTAATGGATGGGGGAAAAGTTTCGGGCCCAAAAGGGATTCGTACCACCGCACACTTCCGACCCGGACTTTTCGCTTTCTAGACAGGCACGTTACCTCTAGACCACCGATCTCATTAGTTCTGAATAAAAAATATTTACGGAGTAGCCTCTTCGTTTTGTGTTCGCAGACTTCGCTGAGGTTTTACTTATGTATTAGGACTTTTCTTGGCTTTAGTTTGGATCATTCTCTCGTGTGCGTTAATGAACAATAGTTATGTGCTTAGCAGTTTAATCGAAAGATAATTTCCAGTCACTTTTTTGACCGGGTATAAGCGCTCAAGTTGACCATCTTAATTTTATTTTATTTTATATCGAGTATAATGGAATAAGCACTTTATGTGCTTTTTTACGTCCAGTCCCCGTCTGTATGCGGTTTTGTACATTCTGTCATCTGTTCCCGCTCTCTCTCTCTCTCTCCTCTCTCTCTCTCCTCTCTCTCTCTCTCTCTCTCTCTCTCTCTCTCTCTCTCTCTCTCTCTCTCTCTCTCTCTCTAATCATCCAGTTAGCCACAAAGGAATCCATTTAACGACGAACACTGCATACGGACGTGTCTGGAACAATTTCCCCTGGTGTAGTAAGGACACCCCTGCTACTACTACTACCTACCTACCCTAACCCAAACCACCCGGATATGCCAAGAGACATGTTCACAATACGGGTGCGAACCCATCCCCGGGGTACCCCAGTTCTCTGCCCTTGTCCTCATCGTCGCTTTTGTCGTCAAGTGTCAGTGTCATCATCGTCGTCGCGTGCGGGTAGTGTCATAAAAAGTGTGGTTGGTGGTTGGGTGAGGGAGGGGGTGGGGGTAGGTGTGTGGGGGGTGGGGTGGGGGGGGGGGGCACTGGAGTAGGGGTGGGGTGTGGGGGGAATGAGAGAGAGCGAGGGTGTGGGTGTGACAGACAGAGAGAGAGAGAGAGAGAGAGAGAGAGAGAGAGAGAGAGAGAGAGAGAGAGAGAGAGAGAGAGAGAGAATGACAATGGCAAATTCTTTTATTTCGAGGATAATGAATGAGTACCCATGTGCTTTTTCTTACATCCAGTCCCAGAGAGAGAGAGAGAGAGAGAGAGAGAGAGAGAGAGAGAGAGAGAGAGAGAGAGAGAGAGAGAGAGAGAGAGAAGAATGAATTGAATTGAATGAATTTCATTTTAAGAGGGTTATGCGGCATAAGCAAACATACCTTTTTCTAAACAACAAGCCCTCTGGGGGGGAAAGAACACAACAACCAAACAAACAAACAAAACTTCTCAACCAAACGACAAACAACACAGTGTTGTTCAAAGAAAAAAGGGGGAGAAAAAGATCAAATCATCCAAAATGTAAAATACATAATTATTAAAAGCATATAACTTTAAAAACCTGACTGAGAGAAGAGAGAGAGATGAGAGAGAGAGTGAGTGAGAGAGAGAGAACTCTGAACTCTGAACAGGTTTAATGTACATTGGCCTTGGCCACAATACAGACAGTGAGCAAGGCAAAAAGGCAAGTGAAGGAAACGAAATGCAAAAAGAGATCGTCACATTTTCCATCTAAGCCAGCTCTCCTGATGGCATCACACCAAGTACATCATCCAAATAAACAAAACAATCAGACGATAAACCTTGAAAGCAGAACACGAAGTCAATGAATATAAGATCATCAAAAGAACGGCATATCAAGCAGCCACAATGACTTATAATGGAAACAAGGAGTAGCCTGCAAACAACAGCACAATTACAAAATGCTTTTCTTTTGTCTGTTTATAGCATGAAAAACATACCTGGAGAGATTGTGTCTGTGATTTTTATTTGTTCCTTTCAGCAATATGGATAGTGTCATGCATTTTGATTCTTTAAGAAATTTCTCAGGAGACACAGAGAGAGAGACAGAGAGAGAGAGAGAGAGAGAGAGAGAGAGAGAGAGGGAGAGAGAGAGAGAGAGAGAGAGAGAGCGAGAGAGAGAAGATCTTTATATTCCAAGGGTTACAGAATAAGCATTCACATACTTTTTTTTCATCCGGCCCTTGCCCTGATTAGGGATTATCAACAAAACAAGAAGAAGAAGAAAAAACCCAACTACAACAAGGACAACAAAAGTTCAACCAATAATTGAAAGAAAAGAGATAAATGTGTATTCAACAAACACGTAATCCCCAACTGACCTGAACATTAATGTCAAAACAGATACATTGATTAGAATTTTTTGAGAAAAGAGAGAAATGATGTATTCATAAACACTAATCCCCAACTGACTCGAACATTTATATCAAAACAGACACACTGATTATAATTAAGTAAATTAGAGTAAAATAGAGGAGAGACAGCAAGAAGCGAGAGAGAGAGAGAGAGAGAGAGAGAGAGAGAGAGAGAGAGAGAGAGAGAGAGAGAGAGAGAGAGAGAGAGAGAGAGGAGAGAGAGAGAATGTGTGTGTGTGTTTGTGTTTTTTTAATTTATTTTATTCTTTTATTTCGAGGATAATGGAATAAGCATTCATGTGCTTTTTTCATCTAGTCCCCGTGTGTATGCAGTTTTGTAAATATTATCATCCGTTCCCACCGGCACACAATGGCCTATTCTTCCGAAGGGCGGAGCGGGTTTTGATGTGTACACAAGATGTTCTGCGTGCTCCAGAGAAAGAGAACTCAGAACTCAGAACTCAGAAATTTAATGTATCTCAGCCTTAGGCCATAATACATGGTTGGCGTAGAAGGAATTGAAAATGCCACAGAGTGGGCAAAAACCGGATAACATACACAGTACCAAGCTCACTTTCAGTGAAAGAAATAATGAAGACAATGCACAAATACATAAAAATCCATATGTATCAAACACAATTCACTATTTTGATCTAAATGTATCTTCCTTATGTCTGGATAAAATCAATATACATATATAGTTTTCAAAATCATAACAAGACCATACCATATCTTCGTTTGTGGTGTAAATATCCTAATACAACAAACTTTTTCTCTTATTGATGGCGTGGAATATATATCTAGACATCCAGAGAAAGAGAGAGAGAGTGTATGAGAGAGAGAGAGAGAGAGAGAGAGAGAGAGAGAGAGAGAGAGAGAGAGACAGAGACACAGAGACAGAGACAGACACAGACACAGAGAGAGAGAGAGAGACAGAGAGAGAGAGCGTGTTGTGTGTGTGTGTGTTCGGCATGTGTGTGTTTGCGTGCGCGCGCGCGTGCGCGTATGCATGCACACGTGTGGAAGGAAGGTCGAAAAGAAAACACAAAGGTTGGAACCCTAAATGAGGATTGTAGGAGAGGGATGGGGGGGTTCAAGGTGAGGGAATGGAGGAGGGGTAGGGATAAGGGGGATGGGGTGGGGGGTGAGCAAGGGGGGGGGGGTGGGGGGGTGAGGCGAGGGGGGGGGGGGGGAGGGGGCAAGGTTACGCTGGGTACAGGGCAGCCAGGTGCGTTACTTGTCAATTAAACGAAGTGTGACTGTCAGGTGTGTGTGTGTGTGTGTGTGTAGGGGGGTGTGGGGTGGGGGATCGGAAGTGGGGGGGGGGGTGGGAGGGGGTCAACAAACGCTGGCACTTCCAGATGTGCCTTTTTTTTCCTCCTTTTTTTACATTTTTTTGTGGTTTAATCAGTTACATTTATTCAGTTTACGCATTCATTTCTTTATTAATTCATTATTTCAATTGTTTTCTCGTCATTTATTTTTCTTCAATCATTTGTTGGTGATTTTTTTTTTTTTCTCGATTGTTTTTTGTTTAGTCATATTTTCTTCTAGCTAGAAAAATAGTGTGTACATAATCGTCAGTAATAAGAATACCCTGAGCTTGTAGCTTGTATGATCAGCTATCATATTCTGTAGCACTGAATCAATTCATTCCTTTGTTTCTTTCTCTCTTTGAGGTTTGGGTTATTGTTTGTGTGTTGTTTTTTATTCTCTCCTTGTTCTGGCGTTAAGTATCCGTTTGCTCTCTCTCTCGCTCCCTCTCTCTCTCTCTCTCTCTCTCTCTCTCTCTCTGTGTTCGACTTTCCTCTCTCTCTCTCTCTGTCTCTCTCTGTCTCTCTCTGTCTCTCGCTCCCCCCCCCCCCCTTCCCCCAAGCCTCCTCCACCTCAGCAAACACCCCTTCTTTCCTATCCACTACTCTCCTTCCTCCTCCCGCCTCCCTCCCCCCCCCCCCCCCCCCCAACACTCTTTCACCTCCTCAGTCATCCCTTCCCCTCCCTCCATCTATCCATCCCTCCCTCCCTCCCTCCCTCCCTCTCTTTTTGCTTCGTTTAAACATGATGGAGCAAATCATTAAC
Source organism: Rapana venosa (assembly GCA_028751875.1). NCBI lineage: Eukaryota > Metazoa > Mollusca > Gastropoda > Neogastropoda > Muricidae > Rapana > Rapana venosa. The sequence goes on from CM054138.1 coordinate 48,137,334, forward strand.
CAATAACACAACCGTGTCTTAGGTCTCACCCACACTAATGAAGATTTGTTAGGGAAGTCGACAACAGATAAGACACGCGTGCGTGCGTCCGCCTAGGAAGCCAATGGGTTAAACGTTAGGCCTGAGAGGTGAAAATGAGGTGATGACACATCCCGTCACCCTGTCCGACAAGGGACTGCCGGTTCTGAAAGAGTTAACGCTTTTTTTTTTTTCGCTTTTTCTTCTTTTTTCTTTCTTTCTTTTCTTTCTTTCTTTTTTTTTTTTTTTTTAATAAGTAAACCGTTGGGTGTCGTTTGTTAACGAGTTTGGATTTAGATAGATATACATTATAGGTTTATTCAGTTTGTTACGAGGATTTTTTTGGTCTTGTTATCATTATTCTTGTCTGGCAGATTTTGTTGTTGTTGTTGGCGGTGGTGCAATTTTGTTATGGCTACTTGTGTTTTTGATGGTTGTAATGGTAGCAGTAGCAGCAGCAGCAGTAGCGGCGTCGGTAGCGGTGCCAGTGGTGGTTGTGGTAGTGGTGGTGGTGGTGGTAGTAGTAGTAGTAGTAGTAGTAGTAGTAGTAGTCATGGTGGTGGTGGTGATGGTGCTGGAGGTTAGTGGTGGTGGCAGCAGCAACAGTAGTAGGAGTGGTGGTGGCGACGGTTAGTAGTAGTAGTAGTAGTAGTAGTAGTGTGTGGTGGTGGTGGTGGTGGTGGTGATGGTGGTGGTGGTTGTGGCAGTGGCAGCAATAGTAGTAGTAGTAGTAGTAGTAGTAAGTAGTAGTAGTTAGTAGTAGTTTTAGCAGTAGATGTAGTAGCAGAAGTAGTTGGTGTTGTTTCGATGATGTTCTTCATGTTTTCTGTTGCTGTTCTTACTGCCGTTGTTGGTGTTGTCGATGTTCTCTTTCATGATATCAAGGATATCTGTGAGTTGGTGCAGGAATAGAATATCCCATAAAGGCTGCACCATTTAAAATTTAATCAACATATCAGAAAGCGACATACCTCTGAGAGGATGTGATAGTTGGCAATGTTTCTGAATGCCAAACTAAGGAGGCAAAAAAAGGAAATAACACACAAACAAACACAAATTATCTTTGTCATTGAGATCTTCTGTAACTATAATTTCTTCTTTTTTTTATCATTTCTTTCAAGGGAGGTACATTACTTGTTGTTTCATTCAAGAAACTGTATTGTTGTGTGTTCGAATGACAAGAAACATAGATTCATTGGTTTTTCGAATTTCTGGGCGTCTACTTTTGTATTGACGACGTGGGGTCAGAAAAATGACGCCGGTGGAGTTGGGGTGGGCAATCATGAGTACCATCCAACAAGCAAAATGAAGACTATGACACAACACTAAGTTACGCTTTTCACATTAGAGAGGTTTTTCGAAAGGTTTCTGGGCGTATCATCCTAAAATAGGTAGCACTATTCGAGGCAGCACACTTTGTTTCTTCAAAACCATGTAGTAGTTTGTAGAAAATGATGATGATGAGGTTATGTGAGAAATGATGATGATGATGATGATGATGATGATGATTTGATGATGGTGATGTTGATAAATGGCAATACTGATGATGATGATGATGATGATGATGATGATGATGATGTGGTGGTGGTGGGTGGTGGTGATGGTGATGGTGATGATAACAATAATAAGTCAGAAAATCCTCGAAATTCGACTTCTGCAATAATTCCCTAGTGACGACTGAAATACAATCTGCATGACAGCTTATTTTTCATTTGTTTGTTTAGGGGTGTTTTATGTTGGTCGGTTGGGAGAAGGTTTTGTTAGTTTGTATTTTTCTTTTTGTTCCTTTTTTTTTAGAGGATGGGGGGGGGGAGGAGAGTTGGTTGTGGAGGTTGTTTTCTGTTTTGTTGCTGTTTTGGTTGTTTGGGGTTTTTTGGAGGTTGTTTTTTGTTCAGTCTTCATCAAGATGCGTAAGGCCCCAAGCATTTTGTCCTTTGTTAGTTTTTCTTCGTTAGAATTCGAGTGCTTTTGACTTATTTCGTGTTATTTCGTTTGATTTCGTATTCATCTTCGTCGAACGCTCAAACAGCAGCTGTTGTTGTCTGTCATAATTATAAGCAAAAATGCGTTCGGCTACCGTTAAGTACCTGACAAGTTAGGCCCAGCACATCCGACTTCGACGTGGGAGAGAATTGTTATCTTTTGTCTTTCTGTGGGGAAAAAAAGGAGGAGAATGGACCCAGAAGTTAGAAAATAGACAAGGATGGGGTGACAGGAAGAAATGGAACAAAGCAGAAACGAAGAGAGGAACAGAAAAGAGGGAATTCCTAACACTATTTCCAAAAGGTAGCGGTGCTGTTAATACTGACACAGTGACAGCCTCACCCACCCACCCCAACCCTTCCTCCCCAACCCCCCCCCCCCCCCCCCGGCATTTCCACGGGTAGATTTCATGACATTAATTTGGTCCAGGCTAAAAGCTGTGTCAGTTATTGATGTCAGCTAATTTCCAAGGCCTACACTAAAATGTTGTTTTGTTGTAAAATGTTGTATTGAGATTGCCTTCAGCCATGACAAGCTCTTAACATAACAACATGCACTCTCCTTTAATTAAAGGAGAAAAAAATCCTCCGAAGTCGGAGTTCGGCTGCCTATATGGCGAGATCCTTTATAAAAATAAAAAAAGCCATACACACAAACTTTTCATTCAGTGCAGTGCAATTTCAGTCTCACAGAGGGATGAGCGAGTCAGAGTGCACATTCTGGGTGACCCCCAGAGTGTTAAGCTGGGGAATGCACAACATATAACATTGTATGATTTTCTATTTTGAATTTTGTATGTGTGTGTTCGTTTCAGTTCCACCCCAAGCCTGTCTCCAGCCCGACAAAGCCAACGATGCCTCCACTGGACGTAAGCAGAAGAAGAGACGCCGACACAGGTAGGTGTGATATAGATAGATAGATAGATAGATAGATAGATAGATAGATAGATAGATAGATAGATAGATAGATAGATAGATAGATAGATAGATAGATCTAATAATAATTATAAGCTTCTGTCAGTCACGGGTTTCTGTGTTCGTCATTATGCTCGCCCCGTTATACTTTTCTGCCCTCTCTTTCTTTGTGTCTTGTCTTTGTTGTTGTAGTTTTTGTTGTTGTTGTGTGTGTTTTGTTTTGGATTTGTTTGGGGTTTTGTTTTGTTTTAAGGGAGGGGGGTTAAGTTGTTGGTTATGTTTCCCAGTGGTTGTCCTTTCTTTCTTTGTATCTATTTTGTTTTCAGGGGCTTTTTTTTTTTTTTTTTTTGGGGGGGGGGGGATTTTTTGTTAGTTTTGTGTTCGTAAGTTGTTGGCTGGTTGGTTGGTCGGTCGGTTAGTTGATTGGTTGGTTGGTTGGTTGGTTGGTCAGGGTTTTTTCCTTTTTTTCTTTTAACATGGCAACGAATTCAATACGGACATTGAAATACTGTCCCAAAATGGATGTGGTTAGAATGTGCCTGTTCTTTTCTTATTTCTTTTTTTTAAAGGCAGGGGGGGGGGGGGGGGGGGGGGGGGGGGGCGTCTCTCTCCCTGGCTAGGGCTCCGAGATTCACCAATGGTCAAAGTCAAAGTCAAACGTTTATTTTCAGATGGTACATTGAATAAGCACCGGATTTGTTTGTTTTGTGTTTTTTTTAATTCTTAAAGCCATCTATCTAAAGAAAAGAGAGAGAGAGAGAGGGAAAAAATTATATATATGGTGAGATTTTGTGTATGCGACCATTTTATTACGACTTGGGGGATGGATTGATTCTGATTTTCACGTTGTTGCTCGAGCTTTTTCTCAACAAACCAAACATATACATGTCCTCATTTCTTCTTATTTTTGTTGTTGTTGTTGTTGTTGTTTTTCTAGCTAAATAAAATCACTTCGAAGAGAACAGATAGTCTATAAAAAATAAATAATGAAAAGAGGGAGATTTTTTTTTTTAGCAAAAAAAAGTAAACTCAAAATTACCTCGAAACAAAAGAAGACGAACCTATTAGACCAAAACGGGGAACACCAAATTTGCAATTAAGTTTTTGTTTTTTGTTTTGTTTTGCTCTCAAAATGGAAAATCATTTCATCCACCATTTCTTCCTAAAAACGTCGAAGAAAAGACAGAACTGCTATGTGTTAATGGCCTACTTAGCGCCGAACGAAAGAAACAAAATACAACAACACAAGTTAAATAACAACAACAAGAGCAACAACAACAAAAGTGTTTCGAACTTTGCGAGATGTTTTTCCACACTCAATTCTCTTTTGAGGTTCGTTTTTCTATTCATATGAGCATATATTATTTTTTAGACAGATTGTCTTCTTTGTTGGTGCCTTTTTTTTCCCCTCCCTTTTTGTTTTTACACCCCCCCCCCCCCCCCCCCCCCCCCCCCCCCCCCCCCCCCCCCCCCCCCCCCCCCCCCCCCCCCCCCCCCCCCCCCCCCCCCCCCCCCCCCCCCCCCACCCCCCCCCCCCCCCCCCCCCCCCCCCCCCCCCCCCCCCCCCCCCCCCCCCCCCCCCCCCCCCCCCCCCCCCCCCCCCCCCCCCCCCCCCTCCCCCCCCTCATCTTTATTCTCTTTCCCCCCATTGTACAGAAATAGCCATTAAAACTATCCGCGCGCGCGCAGTCGGGGGGGTGTGTGTTTTTTTGTTTGTGTGTGTGCGCGTGATTGATTTGTTTAGTTATTTCTTCTTTCTTCATTTCTTCTTTTATTTCGAGGATAATGAAATAAACACGGTTTGTTTGTTTTTTACATACAGTCCCCGTGTGGTGTGTGTGTGTGTGTGTGGTGTGTGTGTGTGTGTGTGTGTGTGTGTGTGTGTGTGGTGGCGGGCGCGCGCGCAGTTTTGTAATTTTGTTCTCTGTGTGTGCGTATACCCCAAAGATTTTTGGTTTTTCAATCGCATAATTATTATGAAAGTAATCTTCTAATTTGTGAGGAAGGGGGTGGGATAGGGAGGGATTCAATCACCTTAGTGGTTAGAGCGTTAAGCTCGTGATCTGACGGCCTGGGTTCGAACCCCCGCCGAGGCACCACGTTCCGTTCGTGGTTAACGGTCCGGTCCTCGGAGCTCTAAATAATAATAATAATAATAATAATAATAATGTATGGAATTTATATAGCGCTGAATCTTGTAAAGCAACAAATCAAAGCGCTCAGATGACTTTTTTTTTTAAGAGGAGAAGTGGGAGAGGATGGGTAGAATTGGGGAGAGAGAGAGCAGCCATCTTTAATTTGAAGACTTGTTTTTCCCTTCTCCTTTAATGAAGAACGATGGTTTGCGATTGTTTTGACAGGAGCTTGTTATGAATGGAGAGAATATCGGCCTGTCATAACATTTCAAGTATAACAATATTTTAATGTAGGTCTTGGCACTTTCCCCGTGGGACTCCCGGGGTATGCTTGCAAAGCGAGCAATGCAAGAATAGGATCCCTGCCCTCCAACCAGGCATGTCGTAAGAGGCTAACAACCCTGTCCCGTAAAAGAAGAGAAGTTACGGAAACAGAGAAAACTTCTACTTTTGTGTGCGAAGGACCTCCCGGGTCCAGTGAGACTCGTATGAATGCTGATGGCCAAAGCCGAGAGGAAAGTGAGATGAAGGCCATGCAGCACTCTTGGGGATCAGTGACTAGGTTGGCCCAGGATAGGCAGGAGTGGGGAAGCGCTTTGTTGCTGCCCTACACACCACTGGGTGTAATGGTTAATGACTTGGCCCTTTATCAGTAACTAAGAAGGAAGGTGGCAGGACCGTTAAGACGTTACACGTAGACTCCGCCATCTCTGTAGTCGGAATGTGGCTACCTAATGGCGGAGGGTGAAAACAGGAAAAAAAAAGATCGCATACCCAAACATTTCACCGTTGGTTAACCTAGGAGCTAGTTTTTTCTCTGTGTGTGTGTGTGTGTGTGTGTGTGTGTGTGTGTGTGTGTGTGTGTGTGTGTGTGTGTGCCCGTAGGAACGGATGACAAAATTGACAAAACTGCATACACACGGGGACTGAATGAAAAAAGCATATGAGCGCTTATTCCATTATCCTCGAAATAAAAGAATAAATAAATAAATAAATAATCTCTCTCTCTCTCTCTCTCTCTCTCTCTCTCCTCTCTCTCTTCTCTCTCTCTCTCTCTCTCTCTCTCTCTCTCTCTCTCTCTCTCTCTCTCTCTTCTCTCTTTCTTTCTCTCTTCTCTTTCTCTCTTCCTTCCTCACCTTCTCTCTTCTTTGTGTAATTACTGTTTGTGGGTTTGGGGTGTTTTTTTAGAGAGCATGGTGTACCCCCCAAAAATGCCCTCAGCTTATCCATTTACTCTCAATAAACAGTTCCAGTTCTTTCCCTCCCAGTCCCTCCCTCCCTCCCTCCGTGTGTGTGTGTGTGTGTGTGTGTGTGTGTGTGTGTGTGTGTGTGTGTGTGTGTGTTGCGCGCGCGCGCGCGCGCGCTCGTGTGTGTGTGTGTGTATGCGCGCGAGCGCGCGCGCCTCCACGTACGTGTGTGTGTGTGTGTGTGCGAGCGTGAATGACAGAAAGAATAATCCCACGCTGAATGCTTTCTCTGCGTGTTACCCACAGAACCATCTTCACCAGTTACCAGCTGGAGGAACTGGAAAAGGCTTTCAAGGACGCCCACTATCCAGACCTGTACGCCAGGGAGCTCCTGGCTCTCAAGATCGACCTCCCCGAAGACAGAATACAGGTGCCTACTTTGCACTTTTCTCTCTCTCTCTCTCTCTCTCTCTCTCTCTCTCTCTCTCTCTCTCTCTCTCTCTCTCCCTCTCTCCCTCTCTCTCTCTCTCTCTCTCTCTCTCTCTCTCTCCCTTTTTGGCAGTTGGTCGGCCAATTTTTTTTTTTTAGCCTGAAGAAGGTTTTAACCTGTGATATTGTGTTCTTACTCCTTGTTTGTTCTGATTCTTCTGTAGTTGACAAGGTGTGGTACAAGGGAGGCGGAAATAAGTGTGTGTGTGTGTTGTGTGTGTGTGTGTGTGTGTGTGTGTGTGTGTGTGTGTGTGTGTGTGTGTTATGTGTGTGTATGTGTGTGTTATGTGTGTGTTTGTGTGTGTTTGTGTGTGTGTGTGATGAGAGATGATGAGAGAGAGAGAGAGAGAGAGAGAGGGAGAGAGAGAGAGAGAGAGAGAGAGAGAGAGAGAGAGAGACGGACAGACAGGCAGATAGACAAAGCGGAAAAGTATAGAGAGAGGTGGAAATGTCATAATGAGAGAAAAATGAATGGTCTTTGATTCTTAAAGACAAAGATTTAAAGCCAAGCCCAGTCTTACAATCTCTCCTAGTAATAGATAGATAGATAGATAGATAGGTATAGATATATAGATATAGATATATAGATAGATAGATAGGTATAGATATGTAGATATAGATAGATAGATAGATAGATAGGATAGATAGATAGATAGATAGATAGATAGATAGATAGATAGATATACACACCAAGCATGGGAAAAACTCGAGAGACAGACAGCATACAGAGAAGGACAGACAAATAATAACGGCATTTTTTTTATTTGCAAAAAAAACACACACAAAACCTTAATGCACGTACTCCTTTTGACTAGGTAGCCAGTGTTTATACTTGTTACTGTTGGTATTCTCTCTGTCTCTGTCTCTGTCTCTCTCTGTCTGTCTTGCTCACACACACACACACACACACACACACACAGAATGAGACAGACAGACAGACAGAGAGAGTACCCAGATCAACTACGAACTTTCCCTTACAAAAATATCTACGTGTTCTAATAAGACGGGCAAGCATCACTAGAACTCTCTTCCCCCCTGCATCTTTCTTTTGCTTTTCTTTTTTTTCTGGGCAGACTACGTAATTACTTCCAACCTCCGCGCACTAATAGCCCCTATCATGCCCACCCCCTTTTTTCCCCCCTCCACCCCAATTTCTTCAGTACTAAGGGGCGGACACTGTTGCCGGCTTAAGAAAGAGAGCGTTGCACGCTGGCCTCCCTTGAGCAGAATGGGGGCCGTTTCCGTGGTGGGCGGAGTCAAGGAGG
>CM054138.1:48150324-48197824 GCA_028751875.1 Rapana venosa
TTTTTTTTTTTTTTTTTTGGGGGGGGGGGGGGGGGTCATGCAATGTGTTACGGGCAAAAGCTGAACCTAGTGGCGGAGCCCATTCTTCTGAGGGTGCATGCTGGGTATGTTTAGTTCGTGTCATCGATCCCATTAATCAGACAGAGATCTACCTATGATTTTTACACACAAAGCTGGGGGGGGTGGGGGGGGGGAGGAGAGGTTAACGTGTGCTGAAGGTGTTTTGTTTGTGTTTGTACACAGCACAGGACCTCTACTCGGCTTATAGTTTCAGTCTTGCAAAGGAATTACTGCAGAGTGGAAGTCAGTATCAATGTTAACTTCCAGGGAGAAAAGAAGAAAAAAAAAAAAACCGAAACAACAACAACAACATCGATTGGACACATGAGTTGACACCCCGAAACGTAAGCTCAAGTTTCATATCCATTACTGATCCCTGAAGCCTAATTTAATCTAATCTTGTTTATACCCCCACCGACCACAGAGGCCATATTGGGGGAGGGCGGGGGGGGGGGGGGGGGGGGGGGGGGGGGGCTGTCATGCGGCTACCTTCATGATAGGCACCAAAAACAAAAAGAAAAAAAACGATCGCGTATGCAAGAAATCTCACTATTGATGAACCTCAGAGCTCTAGCTACTTAATACGGGGACGGGATAGCCTAGTGGTTAGAACATTGCGCTCGCAATCTCACGACCCGGGTTCGATTCCCGCTCAAGAGGATATTTTCCCCTGGAGTTAAGATCAATGCCGACTCCACTCTCCCCAAAAGTCCTTCGGATGAGACTATAAACCGAGGTCCCGTGTGCGAACGCACGCAGAACATCTTGCGCACATGTTAAAACCTGTTCCGCTTTTCGGAAGAGTAAGCCATTGTGTGCCGGTGGGAACGGATGACAAAATTTACAAAACTGCATGCACACGGGGACTGGATGCAAAAAAAAAGCACACAAGTGCTTATTCCATTATCCTCGATATAAAAGAATAAAATAAAATAAAAAATACTGTCTCAATTTTGCTGGCAAAGGAGGTGGTTATGATTTGCAGCAGACAAAAACTTGTGTGTGTGTGACGGGGTGGGTTAATAACAGTCACGCCAGTCTGCTGTGTTAGGTTGGTCAGATAGGGTCTTCTTCTTCTTCTTCGTCTTCTTCCTCAAACGCTCAGACATCAGCTATAAGCGAAAATGCGTTGCGCTACCGTTAAGCACTTGACAAGTCAGGCCCAGCACATCCGACTTCGAAGAGTGTGGATAGGGATTTTTCTTTTTCTTTTTAAGCGAATGTCTTGTGGTCTGTCATCTTTCCTCAGTATCCATCCACCACCCCTGGGATGTGATCTACTTGGGATGATTGCCTCCAGAACTGATTTGAAAGCTGAAGTGTTCGTTTGGACATTGAGATAGATAGGCCTCTTAACTCTGAGACTGGTCTTACGCGTTGGCTCTTTTTGATCTACTGGATACCCATATCATTTGACCTTTAGGGAATTATACAGGAGGAGGAGGAGGAGATGAAGAAGAAGAAGAAGAAGAAGAAGAAAAAGAAGTCAGACACTTGTGGTTTCTTGTATTTTTGGCTAGTTTGTCATAAACACTCGTACAAAAACTATGGATTCTAATGGTGAATAACTGCTTCTGATGGGCAGGGATGCACAAAAAGTCCTTGGAAGCCTCGAAGAAAATGAGCGAGGACGAAAACGGGGACTTCACCAACGACGGCAAGAGCAGCCGCAACCGAGACGAGTTTAAGTCCGAGAGCATCGCCTCCCTTAGAGCCAAGGCGGAAGAACACAACGCGCGCGTTCTGCAAGCCCTGAGTAAGGATACACTCTGCGATTCCGCTTACTCTGCCAACATGCTTCAAGTTCAAGGCCAAAGACACCACGATGGCCGACATTCGACCCTGGGTTCCAGACTGGACGGAAATGGGTCAGAACTGGACGGAGATTGTCGGTAAACGGACGATGGACAAAAACAACAAAACAAAATTACAAAACACAAAAAAAGAAGATGGTGGTGGTGGACAGAGTTCAGAGGTGATTGGTGACCTGAAAACAGTGATGATTTCGTCTTGAAACTTTTTTGTTTGTTTGATTTTTTTGATGTTTTGTGGGTATACAGCCTTGTCCTGAGATTTCCTTTCGTCACCCTCTCTCCTTCAGTATAATTATAACAACGGTGATGTGACTTTTTTGGTGTGTGTGTGTGTATGACTATGTGGTGAAGCCAAGTAGTTGTTGTTTGGGACGAGAAAATTCATCTACTCACAAACTGAAGATGGGATTATTCATTCATGCTTTGTACAAGATTCGTGGTTGGTTTGTTGTTTTTTTCTATGTGGTGTTGTTCTTGGCAGTACTTAACCTTTTTGTCACCTTCACCTCCTCGTACTGATGGTCATGTCCTTTTTGTTTGACGTGAATATTGACCTGGCTGACAAAATAATTATTGACTCCTAATCCTGTTGCACTTGCATTTTGATGTTAGAGTGCTTTGATCGATATTTCCTACAAGGACTTCAATCTTTGATGGCTGGAAGGACCTGGGCAGGGGAGGGGTGGGGTGGGTGGGGGTGGGGGGGTGTACCAAAGGAAAAACAGTTGCACTGCTGCGGCAATTCCCCAGAAAGAAATTGGAGGTGCGACTGCTTCACAATTCCTCAGAAAGAAATTGTATGTAGGTGCGACTGCTTCACAATTCCTCAGAAAGAAATTGTATGTAGGTGCGACTGCTTCACAATTCCTCAGAAAGAAACTGGAGGTGCCACTGCTTCACAATTCCTCAGAAAGAAATTGGAGGTGCGTACTACTTACAAACTTCACAGTTCCCCAGAAAGAAACTGGAGGTGCCACTGCTTACAGACTTCGAGCATTTCCAACTGCCCACAAAAAAATTAAATTGTGAACGTGACGAGTTTCTTTTTTCTTTTAACTGTTAATCTTTGGAGACTTCTTATACATGCTGAGTGTAATAATATTATGGTTGTCTGTGTTTGACCTATGAACTGATTTGCTAAGAAAATGTTGAAGGGTGGGGGGGTTGTTAGGGGAAGGGAGGGGAGGAGGGTTGGTGGACTTTTGGACGGGCAGTCCATGCTGATTATTGTATTGTTCACAGGGTACAGTATGTATCAGTCAGCCACCCTGCTAGAGTGGTGGGTTTTGTGTTATTTAATTGAACGAGTCCTCAATCACTGAACTTATTTATGCTGTAGAGTCACCGTCAACTTGTTGTTTTGTTTGATGAAATTGTTAACAGTTGTACAGTCAGTGATGTAGATGCTTAGTGTGTTAGTGTGTGTGTGTGTGTGTGTTGTGTGTGTGTGTGTGTGTGTGTGTGTGTGTGTGTGTGTGTGTGTGTGTGTGTGTGTGTGTGTGTGTGAATTTTTAACATTTATTTACGTTATTTTATTTTGAGGATCATGGAAAGACCTCATGTGGGAGGGGGGGGGGGGGGGGGGGGGGGGGTGGAATGTTACATCCAGTCTCTTTTGTCATCCTTTCCCACCGGCACACAATGACCTACTCTTCCGAAAAGCGTAAGGGGTTTTAACTACGTGTGCGCAAGATATTCTGCGTACGTTCGCACACGGGACCTCGGTTTATAGTCTCATGGGAAGGATGTGTGTGTGTGTGTGTGCGTGTGTGTGTGTGTGTGTGTGTGTGTGTGTGTGTGTGTGTGTGTTGTGTGTGTGTGTGTGTGTGTGTGTGTGTGTGACAATGAGTGAGACAGAGACAGACAGAGACAGAGAAAGAGAACAACTTTTCCAAAGGCTCATATGAAGTGGCCGCCCCAAAAAAAAATCTGATTATTTTCAATACGCGTTCATTTCACACTCACGATCATCATTGCACTGCTGCATAAGAATAGTACCATTCTGGAGAGACTAATATTGCTGTTTTCAGACAAATGATGGATTTTCTTTTCTTTTCCTTTTTTTAAAAAAACGCACTTTGCATTGATTTTAAATGAATGAATATATCATGTACGTGTATATTGTCTAGTGTCAATATGAAGCTGGGTTTGTGTGTTAATGTCGTTCTGGAGTACGTGTTGATGATAACAAAGAAAAGGTCTGCCTCTCCCATCTGACCGACCTGCTCAAATACTCTGGCTCTGCGGTTTGTGTGTGTGTCAAGTCAAGTCAAGTCAAGTCACATTTTTATTTCCAGATGGTACATTGAATAAGCAATGCGTTTGCTTTTTTTTTCATTAAGCCATCTTGTGTGTGTGTGTGTTGTGTGTGTGTGTGTGTGTGTGTGTGTGTGTGTGTGTGTGTGTGTGTGCGTGCGCGCGCGCGCGCGCGCGTGCGTGCGTGTGTGTGTGCGTGCGTGATTTATTTATTTATTTTTATTTATTATTTTATTCTTTTATAGCGAGGATAATGGAATAAGCACTTATGTGCTTTTTTTACATCCAATCCCCGTGTGTATCGGTTTTGTAAATTCTGTCATCTGTTCCCACCGGCATACAATGGCCTACTCTTACTCTACTCTCACGTGCGTGCGTGTGTGGTGTGTGTGTGTGTGTGTGTGTGTGTGTGTGTGTGTGTGTGTGTGTGTGTGTGTGTGTGTGTGTGTGTGTGTGTGTTGTGTGTGTTCGTTCTTGTATCTAACGTCTGTTCATTACAAGTGATATTATTATAAGACGGTAGTGTGTGTGTGTGTGTGTGTGTGTGTGTGTGTGTGTGTGTGTGTGTGTGTGTGTGTGTGTAAAAAGACAGCTGTAAAGTAATATATAATATCATTGTTCTATATAGGAATGTGACCTATTTTCCTTTATATCCTTCTTGTTGTTTTTAGGTGGAGAGGGGAGGGGGGTGTTTTGAGTATTGTCCAAATTAATTCACACAAAAATCAAAACGATACTCTGTGTGTGTGTGTGTGTGTGTGTGTGTGTGTGTGTGTGTGTGTGTGTGTGTGTGTGTGTGTGTGTACTTCTTGTACATTCTGAGTATTGGAACTTCGTTCTCTTCGTCAAACGCGCTGACAGCAACTATTGTCTGTTATATGAGCGAAAATGTGGCACGCCTGGGAGTTGTGAGGGGGGAGGGAGTGGGGGGGGGTGTTAATGTGTGTCAAACTTTATACACATAACAATCGAAACGATGCTATGTGTGTGTGTGTACTTCTTGTGTTTCCTGAGTATTGGAACCAGTGGCACCTCTGTGGACAATGGATGACTTTGTTGCATTGTGTCTCTCCGCATGTTGTTGTGGTTGTAGCTGTCAACAACAGATTTTGCCATTGTTGGGTTTTTTGTGTTAGAGATTAATTATTATATCTGGTATGTTTTTGTCATAGACTAGTGTGAGTGAGAGAGAGAGAGAGAGTGTGTGTTTGTGTGTGTGTGTAAGTTAGTGTGTGTGTGTGTGAAAGTCAGTCAAATTTTTATCAGTAAGCAAGGCATTTGCTGTTTTTCATCAAGCCATCTATCTGTGTGTGTGTGTGTGTGTGTGTGTGTGTGTGTGTGTGTGTGTGTGTGTGTGTGTGTGTGTGTGTGTGTGTGTGTGTGTGTGTGATGTGAAAGTCAAAGTCAAAGTCAAATTTGTATTGGTAAACAAGACATTTGCTGGGTTTTTTCATCAAGCCATCTATCTGTGTGTGTGAGACATGTTTTTTTTAGATCTCTGTATGTGAATGTGGGTGTGGGTGTGTGAGAGAGAGGGGAGGGGGATTCATTTCCTTTCTTGTTTTATAACTTCAACTGTCACGTTGTTCTATGTAGTCACACTATTGCCGTATTTGTCACACTGATCTAATAATGAAATGTATTATTGTCAGATCTCAGTCACTCGTTTGCAGTGTGTGTGTGTGTGTGTGTGTGTGTGTGTGTGTGTGTGTGTGTGTGTGTGTGTGTGTGTGTGTGTGTGTGTGTGTGTTTGTAGTGTGTGTGAGTGTGTGTGTGTGTGTGGTGTGTGTGTGTGTGTGTGTGTGTGTGGCATGTTCACACGTTTTTCTGTGTGGTGTGTGTGTGTGTGTGTTGTTGTGTGTGTGTGTGTGTGTGTGTGTGTGTGTGTGTGTGTGTGTAGGGAATGAAACTTGAGAATGAGAAAGGGGCTTGTGTGAGAGGGGGTATGGGGAGGGAGGGTAGGTGACAGAGATTCTTTATGAACAAGGTGTGTTTGCGAGCGTGTGTGCGATTGCGTGTGCGTGTGTGTGTGTGCGCACGAGTGGAATCGATTTTTGAACTGAAGTAAACATTATTAAAGTATGTTGCTTTATAGGCACATTCATTGTACACTGTGTGCAAAAATATAAGAAGAAAGACAGTCACACAAAAAAGGATACGTTTTTGATGTCGGTTTATGAATGTTTGACTCACATGATGTGTTAGCTGAGTGTTTTCTTTTTGTTTTTGTTTTTATAGTCATGTTTGTTTTTATTGTATTCCATCCTTTTTTGTTTTGTTTCTTTTTTTTAAAGAAGCAGGCTCCTCATGATCGTTTTTATTCGTTGGATTGCGGACCGAAATTGTGCTGTTTTGAATAAAATGATATTGAAGCCCAAAAAAAGTGGTTTCTGTGGTTTTGTGTATGTGGGTGGTGTGTGTGTGTGTGTGTGTGTGTGTGTGTTGTGTGTACGTGTGTGTGTGTGTGTGTGTGTGTGTGTACGTGTGTGTGTGTGTGTGTGTGTGTGTGTGGTGTGTGTGCGTGCGTGCGTGTGTGTGCGTGCGTGTGGTATGTATCTCTGTCTTTCTTCTGTCTCTCTGCCTTAATTTGTCTGTCTGGTCTGATCTCGTCTGTTCTCTCTTCTCTCTCTCTCTCTCTCTCTCTCTCTCTCTCTCTCTCTCTCTCTCTCTCTCTCTCTCTCTCTCTACTCCTTCTCTCTCTCTCTCTCTCTCTCTCTCTCTCTCTCTCTCTCTCTGTGCCAAAATTAAGTCATTTAAACCATTAAGATGGCATTATATGTCACCTGGAGCACAATAGGACAACACTGCAACACTAGGTTAGATGCTGTATTCACTTTACACACACAGTCTGGGAAAGTAACAAATTGTCAGATGAAAGAGAGAGACAGACAGACAGACAGACAGACAGACAGATGGGAAAGCCAAGGACCACCTCCTTGGCATTTAGAGAGGAAACCATGTTATCGTAAGTCTTCGGGAAGATCGTAACAATAATCATTCTTCAGGGACTAAAACAAACCAAAGCTTCAACAAGAACAGACAAGACAGACCATGCACAGACCACAGACATAGCACAACCGCCGTCTTATCCTATCATCAAGCAATCACTATACTGGCGTAACCTTACACAGTTTTGTGGACTTTGCAGAAGCCTTTGATAATGTTTGACGTAACTGGACAAGTTATCTTGAAAAGTGTGCACCAAATGGTTTTCCACCATAACATTTGTCAGCTTAACCCAGCGTATGAGAAATCCAACTGTTTAGTCATATACACAACAACAACAACAACAAAACCTCACTTCCCCATTAATGTTCAAGTACAGACTGGTGTATGACAGGGCTGCTTCTATCACTGACCATCTTTCAGGCATCGCTCAGCAGCTATAATAATTAAGTGACCATCTTTCTGCTGGTGGTAGACTACATTATACAGTGCACTAGGCTAAGCAGCGCGCAGAATAAGCAGCAACGAGTGGGCTTTTACTAACTAGAAGACAATTTCTGCTGCTGATGTCAGGGGTTTTTTTCTGACAAAGTCATTAGCCTGCACATGCAAAACGTTTCTGTTGTCGGAAGAAGTAAAGGAAGGAGAGCTTAGACTTAACACTACAAAAATAAAATTATGTGGATGTTCAAAAACAAAAACAAAAAATTCAGAAAGTTCAGATACAACAAACACATCAAAGAGATCTAAACAGTCTTTGCCTATCTCAAACAGTTTTTGCCTATCTGAGCAAGAGAGTATTGTGAACAAACATGGCGGTTCAGAGGAAGACAGCAGTGACATCCACACAACCAGACACGCTTTCAACTCCATGCAACCCATCTGGACCTTCCTGACTGTCATCCAAAACAAGATCAGAAATTGTGGTTAACACTAATGTAAACTCGGTTGTGCTTTATGGCTTTGAGACACAAAGACCTGTTTCCAAAAATTCTGGGTATTTGTCAACAAATGCCTCAGATACTTCAAGATCATATGACCATAAATCATTATTAAAACAGGTACAGAGTTGAGGACGGGATAGCTCAGTGGTCAGAGCACTCGCTCTCCCCAGGGTAAGGTTAAGCAGCATTTAGCTTTGTTACCAAGTGGGTGTGTGACCGTTCGTGGGCTTTGGCTTCAGTAGGACTCACCTAGTTCACCCAGCTGTAAATGGCTACCTGCCCTCTTTAGGGTCAGGGAAGGTAAAGCAGCGAGGGAGAGGAGATGGGCGCCGTCCTCAATATCTGGCCCCTGGAGAAGCTGAGGTCTCAGACACCTCGCTACCCATTGACTGCATAGGTTATGGAAACACCTTAACCTTTCAACGAACTTTTATTAACACATGCATATAAAAAAAAAAAGATGATAGAGCGGAAAGGGTTAAGAGCGTTCGACTTCAATGCCATGGGTCCATGAAGTCGGAGGTTCGAATCTCGACAATATTTGGTGAATTAAGGGAGAGGGGTTTTACGATCTCCCAGGTCAACTTCAAATGCAGACCTGCCAGTGCCTTAATTCCCTTAGTGTATATCCACAAGCAGATCAAATGTGCACATTAAAGATCCTGTCATTCATGTCAGTGTGTGGTGGGTCACGGAAACACGAACATACCCAGCATGGGCCTACATCCCGAAGTCTGAATTTGGCTACCTTCGTGGAGGGCAAATAACTGTTACATACGCAAAATCTCACCATTGAACCTGAAAGCTCTATCTGACGAACGAAACAAACAACAACAGCAAAAAAAACCACTTGAAAGGACCTACTGGAAACAACCCCAAAAATGTGCTCCACTTCTGCTGCTTAATAAAGAAGACCGTGAATCCCTTACAAGTAATTTCTTTTCTTCGTCGTCGAACGCTCAGACAGCAACTCTTGCTGTCTGTTATATGAGTGAAAATGCGTTGTGCTGCCGATAAGCGCCTGACAAGTCAGACCCAGCACATCCGACTTCGGCATGGGAGAGAAAAGCTTTTAAGTCTTTCTGGAGAAAAAAAAGGCAAGAGTATAGACCAAGAAGGCAGGAAATAGTCAAGCAGGAGGTGACAAGAAGAAAAGGAGGAAGGCAGAGGGATAGAAAAGAGATAATTCCAAGCACAAATTTTCCAGGTGGGGATGCTGTTTATACTGACAGCCCCCTTCCCCCCCCCCCCCCCCCCCCCCCCCCCCCCCCCCCCCCCCCCCGAGGAACAAGTGATTCAGTCAAGTGATGGCTGTAACAGCAGTAGGGGGTCCTAGGGAAATAGGCTACACTAACAGAAACTTTTTCCATGGATCACAGGCAATATCATGGAGATTCGTGATACAAAGAGCAGATTGAAGCGAAAGGCTAAAGAAAAGTGAAGAATGGAAGGCAAGGAAAGATACAGCGCCATAAACAAGAAGCTTGTTTAATGAAGAAGTGATGGGAAAGGGGAGGAGTGGATCCAGCAATCCAAAGTTCATGCTGAGAGAGCTGCCATGACTGAAAATGGTATACAATACAGTATAATACACAGAAATATGATACAAGAGTGTGTGTGTGTGTGTGTGTGTGTGTGAGATATCGAGAGGTTCAATGGCTACCCCACCTGTTTCCCCGCCGCGACTGGTTTTGCTCCTCCTCATAAACATGTGGTCAAAGGGAAAAAACTCATGCACATATGCTTTGTACAATCAGCGGTGGTTTGTTCCCCTTGAACCTTGGAGTGGTTTTTTGCCTTTTTCTTTCTTGTTTTGGGTGTGTTTTGTTGAGTTTTTGTTTTGTTTTGTTTTTTTTTTGGGGGGGGGGGAGAGGAGGGGGGGTTCAGCTTGAGCTCCCAGGTTCACCAATGGTGAGATTTGGGCGTATTCGACTGATTTTTTGCCCACCTTTGCGTTCTGACTGCGGAGATGATGTCTAAACACAACACCAGTGTACCATGCCCTATCCCCCTCCTCCCCCCCCCCCCCCCCCCCCCCCACCACCAACACCACACACACGCATACATCTGCTTGCCTCTGAATACGATAAAGTCTTCCTGTCTCAGTTTGTAATTTGTAGTTATAAGCAATAAACGTACATTATGGAAATATGTATAGATATGGAAAAAACAAAAGTGTGTATTTTTTGGTGTCTTAAAAACATGCTTTGAAACAAATAATTTACAACTGGTTTCTAAATCTGTTCTCCATGTTACTGTACGATGAAGATCACACACACACACACACACACACACACACACACCGGCGCGCAAAAAGCCACATTCCGACTACCTGAATGACTGTACCAGTATGTGTAGCAGTTTTATAAAATTATTTTTATCATATTTTTATCAGCCGTTCTTATCGGCACGAATGGCTTACTCATCCGAAAGGTGGAACGGGTTTTAACGTGTGCACACGTTGTTCTGGGTGCGTTCGCGGTAGGTTGTAGCGTTCGCACACTGGCGTCGCTTTATATAGTTTTGGCTACACACCAGTATTACTTTGGGGGTCATGTAGTATTTTGTATACAGTGAGAGTGGAAAGAAATGTTGGTGATTTTCACAGATTTTTTTAAGCATGAAAAAATGGACTGTGTAATTGTTTTGGGGATTGAGGACATAGAGCAATACTAGGTAGTCACGAGAAAGTTGGAAATAACCATCAAATGAGGATTGTCTGTATTCCTACAGTGTTGACCCTGCCATGCATATTGTGTTAAGGAAGCTAGTAGACGACAAAGGACTGAGGAGGGTACAGAGTTTGCTGAAAAATTTAAAAATTCAAACCTACCAAATTTGTTCAAAATCACATGAGTTTTGAGTCAGAGGCTATTCTTTCACAAAAAGTGGTTTTTATTTCTGTGGATGCCTTAGTACGTGACGGTGTGAATATAAGAGTCACATAGAAAACAGAAGTAAAAGAGTGAATTTTTTAATACCGGTGTGCGGCCTGTAAAATACATGGACTTTCAGGGGAGTGAAGTAGGTACCGATGTTAACTCCAGGGGGGATAATCCACTGCAGGTCCTCTAAATATCCATAGAGGTTCTTGACTAGTGTGCGGACAGGTCAGATCCTCTTTCGGAGCGCCTCATGTAGCAGGCAGGACTGCAGCACATGTTCTGTTGTCTGGCTGCCAGTCTTGCACAGACACTGCATTGTGTGGCCTATGTGGAGTTTCCTATACATAATTATGGTAGTTTGGTTTCTTTGAAAATCAAGTCACCTTTAAATTGTAAAACAACATAATGACAATATTGAGATGACTAACAACTGAAAAGAAAAAAGAATTTTTTTTAATCTGTAGAGAAGTAAGAAATAGAAATAACAGAAGAAAAAAAATCTTTTTAAAAAGTGTTGTTTGTTTTAGGTGGGTTGTTGTTTTTTAAAGTAATGACCAACAGCGCGTTTCTCGACTAATGACTGGCTCTTCCATCAATTTGATCGGCAAAAAAAAACAAGTTTCATACAAAAAAATTATATCAATAATTTAATAATATCGCCAGGTTGGTTAATGTTCATGAACTCGTGTAGGCGTGCCAGTGCTTCCTATGGCCCTAGGTGGCAAAAGCCACAAATTTTTTAAAAAATTAAAAGGAAAAAAGAAAAGGAAGAAAGAAAGAAAAAGCATGCCTGCCTGGGCCGGGTGGGTTTTACTACTATATAAAATACATATTTCAGTTTATTGATGGATTGAAGATATCTGGCTCTTTTGTGGCAAATTTGATTGTCTTTTTTTCTGACATTATTTTTTTTCCTGACACACACCCACATGCACTTCTGAAATGCTCTCTCTCTTCTCTCTCTCTCCCTCTCTCTCTCTCTCTCTCTCTCTCTCTCACCACACACACACACACACACACACACACACTTACAAAATGCTCACGCACGCACGCGTGCGTGTTGCTAAATTTTAAAAAAAGACTATGTACGCACAACCAGTCAAAGAGGATTGAAATAATCAAACTTGCTGCTTTAAGTCTTTTCCAAGGTTCTGTCTGTCTGTCTCTGTCTGTCTGTCTGTAATCATGTCTGTCTGTCTGTCTCAGTCATTTAGCTCGAGTGGACTAGAAACTAGAGGAGGGGAAACTACTTACTTTTTAACCCTAGTCACAAGGATTGTCTCTCTTGCACCAGGGATTGTTTCCCTTGCACTGTTTTAGCACCAATCTGGTACTACGTTATGCATGGTACTTTACATAATACGAATGATTTCATTCATTCATTAATTAATATCACTGTAGTATGCACAAAATTGTGGCTATAAAAATCATTTCCCACAAACCCACCAAAAGAAAGGGGGGAAAAAACCTCTCTCTCTCTCTCTCTCTCTCTCTCTCTCTCTCTCTCTCTCTCTCTCTCTCTCTCTTGGATTAATTTAGTTGGATTGATTAGTATTACATGGGTATGTTTAATTGTTGTTATTGAAGTTTTATTAGTGTCTAAGTGGAGGACTTTCAGTTTAGGGACTATTGTGGCCTCCTTAAATAGTTGTATGGTATGTAACTGGGTTAAGGCCTTCAGTTACGCTAACATGGTCCAAACATAACTCGAAATTATTTTTTGCTGCTTAGCACTTTGTTTTCTATCAACACACGTGAAAACACAACCCAAAATAATGGCAATAGAACGATATTTCGTAAATCCTTAGTCGCGATTGCAAACGTTAAACGAGTACTTTCTAACTTTTCCTCGGGAAAATCGGAAAATCGGTTGTTTTAGTTTTGGTTTTTTTACCAGATTGGCACGCTAGCAAAGACAAGAGGAACTGTCAGATTTGGAATCGTTTGTTTTGCAATTTTCAGTCTGTGCATTGACAGCCCACCTGGGGAAGGAAAGGAGAAGGTAGGTTAAGTTTCCACAGGAAGTGAGAGTCAAGACCCAGGGAGAAGTTCTAATCTCTTGTTGAGCCTGCCCACTTTAGGACAACCATTTTAGAACACGACAGACTACAGGCGACAGCTCAAACACAAGGATATGTTAGACTATTTCATTTGCCAGTCACCGCTAATACGTTTACTTCTATATAATGCTTTCAGTGTATGTGACAGTCCGAGAGTATTAATCTTCTAATGTTGTACCAATATAAAAGAGAGATTGATAGGAAAATGATGGTACACACACACACGCGCGCGCGCGCGCGCGCACGCACACACAGTGGCACTTTTTTCTTAAAAAATGGAGTGTTGTTTTCTTACATCCCTTTCGTTTTTTAATATAAAAAAAGAAGTGTGTACACAGGGGGGAGAGAGAGAGAGAGAGAGAGAGAAGAAGAAGAAGAAGAAGAAGAAGAAGAAGAAAAAAAGTTATGGAGCTTCTCTTCTGGCGTTGCCCTGTTCCCAGGCAGAAGAGCCTGAATTTCAGGCAGAGAAATCTGCTGTGACCGAAAGTGGTATAATAATAATAATAATAATAATAATAATAATAATAATATAATATGGAATTTATATAGCGTTGAATCTTGTAAAAAGCAAACAAATCGAAGCGCTTATACAATTCAATACAACACAATACAATACAAAACAGCGCAACAAAAACACAATGCATCACAATAAAACACAACTCAATACAATACAAAACAGCGCAACAAAACACAATGCATTACAATAAAACACAACTCAATACAATACAATACAATACAATACAATATAAAACAATACTTCTTCATTGAACACTCAGACAGCAGCTACTGTTTGTCATATGAGCGGAAATGCTTTCAGCTGCAGTTAAGTGCCTGACAAGTCAGGCCAAGGGCATCGGACTTCAGCGTTGGAGAGAATTTTTTATCTTTTAAGGGGTTTTTTCTGGCAAGAAAAAAGGAGAATGGACCAAGAAGGCAGAAAACAGACAAGAAGGAGGTGACAGGAAGAAAAGGAACACGAGGCAGAAAGAAAGAGAGGGATAGAAAAGAGGGAATTCCCAGCACAGAATTTCCTGAAGGCGGGAATGAGTTTATACTAACAGCCTGTCAGCAGTATAAGCAGCATCACCACCTTCTGGCAACTCCATAGGGAAGGGGGGAAGGTAATAAAATACAATGCACGCTGTTCCATTTACAATCACAATACAAAGCTAACTGCTCAAGCAATACAATACTTTTGGGCAGGAAACTGCTGACCCTAGCCAGTAGCCTAGTCCTGCGTGCTACTTTCTTCAGCTGGGTTCAATTACTTACTCTCGCCCTTTGCCACTCCTGCTGTGCACTGGGCTATGATTGTCAGTGTGTGTGTGTGTGGTGGGGGGGGGGGGGGGGGGGCCGCGCGTGCGTGCGTGCGCGCGCGCGCGGGCTGTGTGTGTGTGTGTGTGGTGGGGGGGGGGGGGGGGGGGGGGGGGGGGGGGCGGTGCGTGGCGTGCGCGCGCGGCGGGGGTGTGTGTGTGTGGTGTGTGTGTGTGTTCAGCCAGCTAGTCGGGAGAAGCGTACTTTTATTTTCCGTTATACTGTGCATAGGTACAGGAAACTGTGTTTTGTCTATTCTCCTGTTTGTAGATTGTATTCATGAGCTTGTGATGGTTTGTTGTTTGGTTGGTTGGCTTGTGTAGGGTGGTCTGTCTGGTATGCTCTGTGGCTGGTTGACTGGTTGGTTGCGGGTGGTAGCCTAGTAGTAGTAGTCGTCG
The DNA here is from genome assembly GCA_028751875.1 of Rapana venosa. NCBI lineage: Eukaryota > Metazoa > Mollusca > Gastropoda > Neogastropoda > Muricidae > Rapana > Rapana venosa. The sequence continues at coordinate 48,165,002 of CM054138.1, forward strand.
TCGTCGTCGTCGTAGTAGTAGTAGTAGTAGTTTTATTGTTTATTCTTTTATTTCGACATAATGGAATAAGCACCTCATGTGGTTTTTTACATCCAGTGTGTATGCAGTTTTGTAAATTCGTCATCCAGTCCCACAACGCGGAATGGGTTTTATAACGTGCACGCAAGATGTTCTCTGTGCGTTCGCACACGGAACGTCCGTTTATAGTCTCATCCAAAGGACTTTTAGGGGGAGTGGAGTCGGCACTGATGTTAACTCCAGAGGAAAAATCCTCTTGAGCGAGATTCGCACCAGGCTGGGTCAGCAGATCACGAGTGCAATGCCTATCACTCTAATCACTAGGCTATCCCGTCCCCGTAGTAGAAGTAGAAGTAGTAGTAGTAGTAGTAGTATCGTGCACACACTATCATGGATGCCGTCTAACGCTTAACTCTAAATCAGTGATTCTGCTAGAGCCTTCTGATGTTATAGGCCTAATAATTATGTTAAAAGAAAAAAAAAAGGAAGTAATATTTGAAGGAATCTATTTCTTCAAGTTGTTGGGATGATGCTAACTAAGTGTAACGGCCTTAGGTTCGTATTGTTCACCATCACCTTGCTCTTCTCGGTACTGATCTCCATTCCAGTAGCGCTAGCTCCTTCATCTAGCTTGTCTACAAGTAAGTTCTCAGAGTTCGCTGTTACTGCCTCAATGGGACTATGTCATCAGCAAACCACAAACTGCCATTACAGTGGCTGCTACTGTTGCTAATGCTACTAGTCCTAATACTGCCATTTCTGCTGCTACTGTTATCACTATAACTGCAGCTGCTGCTGCTGCTGCTGCTCCTCCTCCTCCTCCTCCTACTACTACTACAACTCCTACTACTAGAATGCTACTTCCGTCTCCCACAAGAATGACAACTACCACCTACGACTACTTCTATCATCATCATCATCATCATCATCATCATTGTCACCTTAATTAGACATTCAGCCCAAACAATTCCGTTACCAAAATGGTAAGCATTAGATTGTATTAAGGAGAAGGGAGGGATGGGGGTTGGTGTTGGCTGAACGCATCTTGGCTTGTGACACACGGAATGCAATGCAGTCAGTGAGAGCCAGCCTGACTTGTCAACGGAATGAAGATAATATACATGTCATATATGATCGATACGAGGAGAGAGAGAGAGGAGAGAGGAGAGAGAGGAGAGGAGGAGAGAGAGAGAGAGAGAGAGAGAGAGAGAGAGAGATGAGAGGAGGAGGAGGAGAGAGAGAGAGAGAGAGAGAGAGAGAGAGAGAGCGATGGATCGTGTGTGTGTGTGTGTGTGTGTGTTGTGTGTGTGAGAAAGAGAGAGAGAGAGAGAGAGAGAGAGAGAACCAGCCCCAATTCGGGACTACATGACTTCTGGAGGTTTGATTGAACAGCCTAATTTTCGACATTTTCATCAGCATTGCCATAATATAAAGTTGAAGAACATATTGGTTAGTTGGTTCCTCTTCTCTCTCTCTCTCTCTCTCTCTCTCTCTCTCTCTCTCTTCTCTCTACTCTCTTCTCTCTTCTCTCTCTCTCTCTCTCTCTCACTCTATCTCTCTTTCTCTCTCTAATGTATATAAATTTCTAGGAATCTGTTTTTTCTACAAAGCTTAGTTTCACAACTGCATGTAAGAGATCTGGCCAGAGTCGAGGTTAAAAGAAGCTGTTAATTGTTTTGAAAAAACTACGATTATTGAATATAAATGCTTTTGACTTGTGTTGATTAAGATATTTGATGCACAATACAACCCACTGTGTTATATAGCGCGGAAATTTGGGGACTGGATGCAGCTGTAACACATTGTGAATCAGTACACCTCTTTGCTTTAAAGCAGTTTTTAGGCTTAGATAGACGTACACCTAATGATCTTGTTTATAGTGAAACCAATAGATATCCTCTCTCAGTTAATGCTGCTGTAAGATGCATTAGATATTGGATTAAGATTCTGCATATGGATGAGTGCAGGTTACCTTTTAAGTCTTACAAGATGCTTTAGATCTAGATGTCAAGGGGAAAAGCACCTGGGCTTCACAAATACGTACCTGTTTATGTGAACTTGGCTTAGGGTTTGTTTGGCTCAATCAAGGTGTGGGAAATTGTAGAGAGTTTATCAAGGTTTTCAGGCAAAGACTGGTTGACTGCCCTTGACAGCAGTGGAGTGGTCATATACAAAACAGTGAAAGATTTCAAATGTACAGACAATTTATAGGTTCACACAATGTCAAACCTTATCTAAAGCTTGATATGGACATACATTTGAAAAGAATTATATCTAGGTTTAGACTTGGTGTATCAGACATAAATGTTCATAAATTTAGATATATTGAACATGATGATGATGACCTCAGGTTGCTATGCCCATTATGTAAACAAACAGTGGAAGATGAAGTTCATTTTGTGCTGTGCTGTCCAGTATTACAAGATGTAAGACAGAATTACATTCCGGTAAAGTATAGTAGGCAGCCTAACTTATTTAGATTATGTGTACTCATGGCATGTAGTCACCCTGAGATTGTGCGAAGCCTTGCTTTATATTTGTGTAAAGCCTTTAGAATAAGAGATATCTTGGTTTCTTAAGTCATATTTTTAAACTGATTTTTATTGTGGTGGTTGTGGTCATACAATGACATTTTGTTTTTTTGTGCTTCCTCACTTTTCTCACTAAAATACTAAGCAGCTCGGCAACCCCCTTCATGTATGGGCCAATGGCCTTTTTGTGAATAAATCTTTGAGTTCTTTCCAGTCGAATTCGAGTTCTCTCTCTCTCTCTCTCTCTCTCTCTCTCTCTCTCTCTCTCTCTCTCTCTCTCTCTCTCTCCTTCGTGGGCATCTTGCTTATCACAATAAACCTTTGTCATTGTCATTGTCATTGTCTCTCTCTCTCTCTCTCTCTCTCTCTCTCTCTCTCTCTCTCTCTCTCTCTCGTGGGCATCTTGCTTATCACAATAAACCTTTGTCATTGTCATTGTCATTGTCTCTCTCTCTCTCTCTCTCTCTCTCTCTCTCTCGTGGGCATCTTGCTTATCACAATAAACCTTTGTCATTGTCATTGTCATTGTGTCTCTCTCTCTCTTCTCTCTCTCTCTCTCTCTCTCTCTCTCTCTCTCTCTCTCTCTCTCTCTCTCTCTCTCTCTCTCTCTCTCTCTGTGTCTTGGGTCAGGAATGTAGTCTGCAGTTGCATCTCCACCCCACGTTAATGTCGGTGTTCTCTTGAAGGGGACATTGATCAGGGTGGGCACAGCCTCAAGCTGTGGCGAGCGCAGCATGGGTGCAGATCACCAGCATGAGAACAAAGCTAGTTTGGGGCATCCTTCACCAAGAGGCGTGGCAGGCTGGACTGGTCATGATCTGAAGTCAGAATGTGTCAGCTGAGGCCATCGGGCAGATTCCTACAGTCATAAGCACAGGAAAACTTTTTATCTTCTTTCTTTCAGAGTTTTGATTGTATCAGAGTCCCAGCTTTTTCGATTTAGGGAGTGTTCTCAACTAACCACAGGAGAAGACTATGTGCTACTATGCATCCCTTGGTTTAATTGTATTAGAGTTCCGGCAGAGTTATCGGATTTGCGGACTGTACCATCAACCAGTCATTAGTATGTACACCACTGAGCTATAATTATTCCCAGTTTAACATCCTTCAGATTATCCAGAATATGCGCTCTGACTCACCTATCCCACCCTGGAATCACTCTAGGACGGTAAGTACACACTGTATGAGAAGTTTGCCTGTGTGACTCTTTTCAAGTACCTGGCCATTATTGTAGGGGGTCATACATCCACTTCAGAGGGTTCTGTTGATTAGTTTGATTGTATTTGAGTCCCAGCAGATTTAAGGTCCTTCATACAGCAACAGTTCTGCCATGAAGATTTTATTTTAACTTAACTAGATGAAAAGCTTTGTTTATCTTTAATGTTGGAATTACAAATGCAGATCCAGCCTTTGCACATTGAAGGAGAGAACCGTATGTAAAAACTTTCAGGTAGTTACTGTAGTTTTCTTCAAATTGAGATCTAATTACAGCATAAACAGCAGGGCTGATTACTTCTCTCCTTTTTTTTTTTTTAGCATTTGTACAGAGGGGACGGGATAGCTCATTGGTCAGAGCACTGCTTACCCCCAGCCAAGTTAAGCCCTGTCGAACATGGTTACCACTTGGATAGATGACCGTTTGCGCACCTTGGCTTCAGTACAGTTCCCCAGTTCACCCAGCTGTAAATGGGTACCTGCCCTCTTTAGGGTCAGGGAAGGTAAAGCAGTGAAGTAGAGGAGATGGGCACCGCCCTCAATATGCTGGCCCCTAGAGAAGCTAAGGTGTCTGATGCCTTGCTTCTCTTTGACCATATAGGTTATGGGACACCTTTACCTTTTTAGAGAGTCTTAAACAGGAAAATCTCTAGGTAGCCACTCCAATTTCTAGCCCCCATCTGATTTAGCACCAGAAATGGAATCTTAGACCTTTTTCTATTGTTTTTTGTATCCCTAAAGATGATAAGGGTTCACCTTCTTATTGGGATGGGAGTGATAACGAGGGGAATAGAAAGAGGATAGAAGAAAAAAAGAAAGAAATATAAAAGAGAGAAAGCAGTGAATATTAATTTATCATCTCAACTCACACAGCAGCTACACTGAATACACAGTAAATGCAACCAATTCATTCAATGCAACTCTCCAGACTGAGCAAGTTGGGTTCACAACTATATTTCACTACTAACAAACTACTACTCAACTATAACATAAAAGTTACAGATCACTAATTGTATGACAAGTACAGCTCATTCACACACTTCTACTTTTGTTACTTTTGTCCAGTCCTCAAAAAGTATGTCCAGTCATCAAAACACAATCAATAGAATCAAGCATCAATCTCAGATCGGAGACCCAAAAGATTAACAAATGGATGAAACCAATGAAAATGATTTTTTTTAAATAATAATAGTAAAAACGATGTCCCTAAAATAAAAGGGACATACAATGACTAAACTGTTCAATCTCTTCATGAAATCAAACATCATCACAGGTCAGGAGTGCAAATTACCACAAGACCAACATTTTCAGGTATAACATATGATAAATACCCACTTTCTTAGCCAGCAAACACTGGAACACTAATCAGAGTTTGCCACAATAAATGTGTTCTCTCACTTTATCCAGTTCCCTACTCCTATGAGAATATTTATTCTCAAAGCAAATCTAAGATATCAACTGAAATTAATGCATAATTTTAACAACTAGTCCCACACATGTTTCATTTACTTGAAAACAGATGATGGTCCACTGTACCCCCTCAGTCTTTTGTGGTCTGCTAGTATCGTTACCCCAATATGCATGCACCAGGTCAACACTGTAGGAACACAGGCAATCCTCATTTTTATTATCATCTCCAACTTTCATGTAACTACCTGATATTGCTCAATGTCATCAATCCCAAAAACAAGTACACAGTGCATTTTTTCATACTGTAAAAAATCTGTGAAAATCACAAAAAATGGTTCCCACTTGCACTCTACAGAAGAAACCATGAACATGACCTGCAAGTTAATACAGGAGTGTAACCTGTAGAACCTCTGGGTGCACTGCCCAGACAGGAAATGACTGTCTGACAGGAAGAAGTGGAGGGGGTAGAGAGAGACAGAGAGAGAGAGAGAGAAAAAAAACTAAAATCAAGGGAGATCAGTCATGCAAAACAAGGGAACTAACACTTACAAAAAAGTTACTCTTGCACTTTAAGGGAGGTAACTGCAGTTGATAATCCTATGCTTATGCTTAAAGCTTATGCTTAGTAATACCAAACACAAAAAGTACATTTTTGTGAGAGGCTTACACCTTTCCCTAAAGAATATCAAAATAGGCTATGTTGATGTACTCATTTTGGCTTTGTCAGACAATTGGACCAGCTGCTTTTTTTTCTTTTTTACATTTGTTTCTGAAGATTGGACAAGAACGAAGTGTATGAAGAAAGTGTCTGCCATTTAATATCTTTTACTCTTTTAGGAAAACTACTTCATGGTTTTAGATTAAGTTCTTTGGTATTGGAAATTTGAATGGCAGAACTACTTAAAATAAACTTTTCTGAAGCAAGCTTTATTTGTTCTTCAAAAGATAATATTCCAATCTTATAACACATTTTCAAGGTTGATGCCTGTGCTGGAACACCAAGTGCCAACTTGAAAAAACTTACTGACTACACTTTGCCTTTTTTTCAGCAAAGATTTAGGAGCAGAAAAAAAAATCTCCTGTGCATAAGCTGATTCAAATGGGGATGAGAGTTGTTGTTAATAAAAAAAAAAAGAGATGAAATAATCTTGGCCCTATTGTTGCTAAAAGGAGGCACCGTTGTCCAGTGGTTTAGGCGGTCAACTCGTGATCCAGAGGTCGCGGATTCGATCCCCGCTCAGCTCGGTGTTGTGCCCTTGGGAAAGACACTTTACTCCTATTTTCCTCACTCCACCCAGGTGTACAAGTGGGTACCAGCTCTGCTGGGGAAGTATCTGGCGACAGACTAGCGTCCTGTCACAGGGGTGGTGAAAAACCATCAGTTCCTTAATGCTACAGAAACCGGGATAAGCTCCGGCTCTATGGGCCTTCTGGCTCGAAAGAACATATTATTGTTGCTTGCTCACAATTGTTTTTTAGTATGTTAAGACTTTTTCCAGCTTTAGAAAGTATATACTCTGTGTGACTGTCCCATGTCAACTTTGAAGGAAGAAAACCAGAGAAACATTTTAAAATTTGTATTCTGTCAGGGAATCAACTCTTTCAAAAGAAGCCAGTATCTTAGGCTCCTAACCAGGATTGCCTGCGTCTGCGTCTGTGCCTGTGTCTGTCTGTCTCTCTGTCTTTCATTCAGCCTGTATGTCAATCTGTTTATCAGTCTGTCTCTGTCTCTGTCTCTCTCTCTCTGTCTGTCTCTCTCTCTCTGTCTCTCTGTGGTGGTTAAGAGTGATGCATTCGTGATCTGCTGACCTGGTTCGAATCTTGCTCAAGAGGATTTTTCCTCTGGAGTTAACATCAGTGCGACTCCACTCTCTCCAAAAGTCAGGCCATAAACCAAGGTCCCATGTAAGAACACATGCAGAACATCTTATGCATGCTTTAAAACCCATTCTACTTTTCAGAAGAGGAGGCCATTGTGTGCCATGGGAATAGATGACAAAATTGACAAAACGGCATACACACGGGAGCTGAATGTTAAAAAGCACATGAGTGCTTATTCCATTATCCTCAAAATAAAAGAATAAATAAATAAATAAATCTCGTTCTTCATATTTTCTCCCTGTTCCCCCTTCAATGCACATGTCATCTATGTCCACCAATCCATGTGTGCATGCATGCATGCATGTGTTTGTGCACAGATGTGCGCGTGTATACACAGGCACTCTAGTGCTCACCAAACTGTCATGCAAACTGAAGCCCAATGTGTAGATTTCTGATGTTTTAATAACTCAGAATAGAAAGAGCAAGAACAAACATATATCTTACAAAGAACAACAATAAGGGAAACGACTCTACCACATAAATCTAAGGAAATGTAACTCTTAAACAAAAAATAGGTACGTGAATGTGCCCCTACATTACCCCCCTCCTAGCACAGTACACATAGGAAGTGAAATGTTGACATAGGGAAGAAAAGGAACTGAAAGACCATTATTGAACCATAATGTTGACATGGGGAGGGGGGGGGACTGAAACCACTGTCATTATCTTGAAGGAAGGCTTAAGACACGCCCATATTGGGTGGTCACACAAGAGGAGTTTTTTTCACAGGAGATGTTGGAGGCACAATGGGTGGTCTGGTGGTATTGTCTGCAGAGCATGTTGGCTCTGTTAGAGGTGGTAAAACTTCAACATCAGGGGGAACCAGTCTTGTTTCCTGTAGTTGTGAGCTGTGTGACAAATGCAGCTTTCAGATGGTCCACTGACACCTTCTCTGAATGTCCATTGATGACAATGGTGTAATACTAGTCATTAGTGTCAGTGTTGGGGTAGGGGCCATCATAGGGGCAGTGGATACCTGTGGGTGTCGTTTCTGAGGTAGACATACCCAGTGGAGGCCAGATTTGAAGGAACGTAGGTAGGATGTTTTCCATGGAGCTTTGGGGCTGGTGGTAGCACAGTGGCTATGGTGTGCTGGAGGTGTTTGAAAAACACCAAGTCAGGTTCCATGGTGTGGCCTTCCAGTGGCTGAAAGAATTCACCAGGCAGGCGAAGCATTGTACTGTAGACCAGTTCAGCAGGGGGACAATCAGAGTCTACCTGCCGAGAAGACCATATCCCCAACAGGACCAAAGGCAGCTCTGCCAACCAGTTGGGAGTAGTAGTGCGAGCTTGAATGCTGCCTTCAGTTGTCATGGAAGCGTTCAACCATGCCGTTGACTTGTAGATGGTAGGCAGTAGTTGTGTGAGCATCAATGCCCAAGAGCTTGCTGCACTCAGCCTAAAGCACTGAGGTGAGCTGCCCTGCACGGTCAGAGGTAATGTTTTCAGGGACACCAAACCTGGCAATCCAGGGATGCACCAAAGCTTGGGCACAAGTAGAGGCATGGGCATCTGGGAGAGGAATGGCTTCTGGCCACCTGGTAAAGTGATCCATGATTGTGGACAGGTAGGTCATGCCTTAACTGGCTGGCAGAGGTTCAACAAGGTCAACATGAAGACTGCTGAATCTGGTAGTTGGGGGTGGCCATTCTACAAGTAGTGCCCAAGTGTGTCGGTAGATCTTGGATGACTGACAGCCATGACATTCCTTACATCATCTGTGTATGTCCCATTTCATGGCATGCCACATGAAAGCTGATGGCCTGTTGTGTGGGGCGTACGCCTGCATAGGAGAGTCCATGAATTTGATCGAACACCAGCTGAGTCCAGGAGGTTGGGAGAACTGGACATGGAATACTAGTAGAAGAATCCCACAGCAGGGTTAACAAACCAAACTAAATGTCTTCAAAGTTTGAGGATCGTAGTGGCTGTGCGATAAGAGTCTTTTTTTATGCGATAAGAGTCCATCTCACCAGATTGATCCTGAGAAAGCTGGATGAAACTATCAACTGAGTAGATGCCTTGTTCCTTTGAGTCTCAGTTCATGTTTTCAACATGAATTGTGTCAGCTACCATGTTTAATTTACCAGTGATATACTGGTATGCATGTTAGTTGTGAACTCAGCTATGTAGGAGAGTTGTTGTGTTTGTTGTGGTGAGCGATCAGTTTGGCTTGTGAGAGCTTAAACTAATGGCTTATGATCTGTAAACAGTCTAAACAGTCTTCCTTCAAGAAAATGTCTGAAGTGTTTGACAGCATTGCAGGCTGCAAATAGCTCATAATCAAAAGCACTGTGTTTCTTCTCTGCTTCAGAAAGTTTTCTGGAAAAGAAAGCCAGAGGAACCCAAGTTTGGCCTTGTTTCTGTTCTAGCTGAGCACCTAAAGCAGAGCTGGAAGCATCCACTGTGAGACTTACAGATGCGTCTTTGAGAGCTTCCTAGCCTGTTCAAAAACTGTTTGGCAGGCCTCAGACCACTAAATATGGTTTGTCCTTTTCCACTTGCTTGAGCATGAAGTGGGGTCAGAATGTCAGCAATGTGTGGGATAATACGGTGGTAGTAGTTCATCACTCCTAGGAACTGCTGAAGGCTAGCATGATCAGTGGGAGGAGCATTATCTTGAAGAAAAACTACTCTATCTGGTAGTGGACGTATTCCCTCAGGAGTGACACGATGTCCAAGGAAATCCAGCTCACCAACACCAAAGACACATTTTGCCTTATTGATGACAAGTCTATTTGTGGACAGGAGCTTGAGAAGTTGCTGAAGATGATCAAGGTGTTCTTCATGTGAGTGGCTTGCAACCAGTATGTCATCAATGAAGACAAACATAAAAGGTATGTCTCGAAGGATGCCATCCATGAGCCTTTGAAATGCTTGTGCATCATTTTTCAAACTTTGTAGATACTCCCAAAATCCAAATGACATTATTGCAGTTTTAGGGATGGAGGATGATGCCATGGGAATCTGATGGTAGCCTCTAACCAGGTCAATCATGAAGATAATGCACCCTGAGAGATGACTGTTGAAATCTTGAATATGGGGCAAGGGATACGGTCATCCTTGGTCACAGCACGGAGTTGTCTGTAGTCACCACAGGGTCACCATTGGCCATATGCTTTGGGAACCACATGGAGTAGTGAAGACCAGGGTGAATCAGCTGATGGATGATGCCCATCTGTTCTATCTTGGAGAATTCAGCCTTGGCAGCAACAAACTTTTTCCAGTTCAGGCATCGTGCACATGCATGGACCGGTGGTCCATGTGTGCTGATATGGTGTTCAAATAATAATAATAATAATAATGTATGGACTTATATAGCGCTGAATCTTGTAAAGCAACAAACCAAAGCGATCAGATGACATTAAAATAAAAAAATTTATATCGAGGATAATGGAATAAGCACTCATGTGCTTTTTTTTCCACATCCAGTCCCCGTGTGTATGCGGTTTTGTAAATGTTGTCATCTGTTCCCCCCGGCACACAATGGCCTACTCTTCGAAAAGCGGAACAGGATTTAATGTGTGCACAAGATGTTCTGCATGGGTTCACACATGGGGCCTTGGTTTATAGTCTTATCAACACCATGTTTGTTGACAGTAAAGTCAAAATGGGGTGTAAGCAACTCTGGAAGCTGTTGGAGAGGTTCAGAGTATGCATTGTTTGGATGAACTGAGAGGCCTGCAAGTTTCATATGGGAGTCACTGCTTTTGAGGGAAACAGAAGACGTCCATAGACAGGAGCTGCTTGCCCTTGAAGTTAATGACCAGTTCATGAGCAACAAAAAAATCTGCACCAAGAATGGGACGTGTAACATCATCCATGTAAAAATTGTGGGTGAAGACTTGTTTGGGCTTTATTTCTAGTGTGATGCTACATTTGCCCCAGGTCTTGATGGAGGTGCCATTGGAAGCACAAAGTGGAATAGATGGTGAATTCGTCTTGTGGTCCTGGGTTGAGGCTGGATACACTGACACATCAGTACCAGTGAAAATCAAGAATGATTGTCCCGTGAACCTGTCATTAACTGAAAATGTGTTTGAATTCAAAACGCTGGCCACTACTATGTTTAGCAGCTAACATTGCTATTTCTCTGAAGACAATGTGCCGTGCTTGCTGTTGGGGAACAAAGAGGAAAATTTGCAGCCAGGCTGACAGCGATGGTGCCTGGTCCAAAACGCTGATAGTAGAAACAGAGTTCGTTGCTCAGCTGTGAAGGAGGACCACATCATTTGACTGTCTTGATGGAAGAGACAGTCTCCTCTGGGGCTGCATTCTGTTACTTGAAGGCTTGAGTTAGAGGTGTGGAGATCTGCTGTACACCTGCAGCACAGGACTCCCAAATCGGGTCTGCTGCTTCAGCCAGTTCATCTGTGTTGGCGATGTCATGGCCAGCTAAAATGCCTCTGATGTCAGCGGGAAGGTTCATGAGAAACAAAGCACGTTTTAGTGTTTTGGGGTCATCATTCAGAGCATTTATTTTCCACATGAGGGCGATTGGATGTTTGTCACAAAGTCCATTGAAGTTCAACATTTCAGTGCCTTTTTGGGCCTGGGATTTGCCAGAAGTTTTGATTACACTTTCTTCAAACAGTCTTATTTGTTTGCAGATGGTGGATTGGTGAGAATTGATTGCACTTCTACAGTGTCAATGTCCAGAGTACTCACCACATATTCATACTTGGTTTGGTCCTTAGTGATGCCCTTGGTGCCAAACTGTACCTCAACTCTGGCAAACCAAACTTCCAGTGATTTTGCCCAGAATTCAGGAGTTTAAGGGACACAGAGAATACTGAGATGAGCAGATGTGTAGTAAGGACTTGAAGGTGATGAGTCAAATCAGCAGCTTGTTGGGAAAGATTTGATTCTGCCATTATTTTTCGTGTTCAGCATCGGGTAATCAATTTAGTGCTCACCAAACTGTCATACAAACTGAAGCCTAATGTGTAGATTTCTGATGTTTTAATAACTCAGAATAGAAAGAGCAGGAACAAATGTACTTCTTATGAAGAACAACAATAAGGGAAGTGACTCTACCACATATATCTAAGGAAACGTAACTCTTAAACAAAAAGTCTTAACGTGATTGTGCCCCTACACACAGTATGCATGCACACACACACACATGCACAAGCATTAACACACACACACACACACACACACACACACACACACACACACACACACACACACACATACATAAACTCACGCATGCACACAGTAACACACACAATATGCACGCACACACTAACACACACATACGCACGCACACACTCATGCATACACATACACACACACATACACACATACAAATAAACAAGCACGCGTGCGCGCGCGCACACACGTACGCACGCACACACACACACTAGCACATCTGTGCGCGCGCGTGCACGCACACAGATTCACACCCACGCACCTATGCATGCACACACACACGCGCGCGCGCGCGCGCGCACGCTCACACGCACGCAGGCAAGCATGCTCGCACGCACGCTGGCACGCACGCACGCAAGCAAACAGGCACGTACGCACACACGATCAAACGCACGCACGCACGCCGCACACACACACACACACACACACACACACACACACACACACACACACACATTCTATAGCGGCACACACATGTGTGAGCATGCAGGCACGCACACACGCTAGCGCGCGCACACACACACATACACACACGCGCGGCGCGCGCGCGCGCGCATGTATGCATACACGCTGACACAAATTAGTTTCAAAGTAGAAAAGCAACATGAAAAGGGAAGGAGGGGGGAGGGGGGGGGGATCAAAAACAAAATTTAACAGCAAAACTATTTTACAGTTTTGCACTTCTAACTCAGTTTTTTTTAATCAAGAATTTGAAATACATATGGCTCTTCTAACTCAGTTTTTGATCAAGAATTTGAAATACATATGACTGCCAGAATGAAACTGTTCACACTCGAGTCATTCCTGTATCATTTCGATCAGAGCCCAAATAATACGCAAATTATACTTAAAGACGACACTGTTTTGTTCTCGGCAAAAACCACGTGGACACAAGCACGTGGGTTTGTTACCTACAATTGCAGTTGGTTCAGAGATTATACACAGCGCCATCTTCCGGTTATGCCTGGGACAACTCGGTGGTAAGACCGCGCGAACGAGAGTTTCTAAGGTTTTTGGCTACATCTTGTGTAAAATTATTACAGAAATGGAGAATAGACTTAGTCTATAAACATTTCTTTCTGTGTAGAACCTCTTTGTATGATCTAAAATTATATTTTGTAGAAAAATACTTTGACAGTTCTATACAGAGTTCTTCGCTAAAATGCAAACAAATATGGCGGATGAAAATCTAATAGAAGAAACAGGAAACCAACATTTAAACACGAACACTGTTGTAGTTTCTGCGTCTGGGATCGCAGTCGAAGAATCAGTGAACGAGGACATTTTACGGGAGGCATTTGTTGGGAGCGGAGACTTTGATCAAGAACACGTAGAATATGCTGTGCAGGCAGATACGGACGACGTATCTCAATCGGTTGCCCAACAAATGAACGATGTTTCGGATTCGGGAATAGATGGTACCACGTTAGGCTCGACAACACAAATCGTAGCTCAAAGTAATGGGTTTGGAGCAGAAACTTACAGAGTAACGTACCCAGTAAACGCACTGCCAGATGGGACAATTAGCATACCAGATGAATTGATTGTTCAGGCTGTTGCATCTGAAGGAACTGTACACATTGATGAAACAGAAAGTGGAGTGGCATTCGTTGATCATAATGGACATCATCATAATGTGATAGAGAACCAGCAGGTACTGGAAGGCCAGCCGGTTTTGGAAGGCCAGCAGTGTATATTGGAAGGCCAGGATCATGTATTGGAAGAACAGCAGGATTTGAACAACCAGCATCAGGTATTGGGTGAGCAGCATCAGGTATTAGATGACCAACATCAGGTATTGGACAATGAACATCAGGTATTAGATGACCAACATCAGGTGTTGGAAGGTCAGAATGTGACTCTGATGCCACCACAACATGAGCTACAGGAAAACATTCAGGCAGATGATCAAGAACAGAGCAGTTCGCAGAGTGGTCAGGCAGAGGAGGTCATTGTGCAGCAAACACGGCAACCCACTGTCCGTTATACTTTGTTGGACACTGGAAATCAGTCAGCAGCTCCTCTGGGTTCAAGTCAGAACCCGATTCGAATCATCCAGCAAGGGAATAGCTATACACCTTTGCAAGAGCTTCCACCTGAACAGATGGCACAGATTATGCAGGTATGTGACTTGAAGACTCTTATTGATTTATTGTGTAAACAGTGTACATTATTATGCATGCTCACACACAAATTTTACATAGTATATTAATGTTGCACATTTTGCAGACACTCGCAGTCTCACACACATACACGCACCCACCCACACACACACACACACACGCATGCACACACACACACACATTCTCAATATATTGTAGCACTTTATCTTTGGTCTGATATCACCTTGAGTGAACAGACGGTTAAATTAAAGAAAGACACACACACACACTATACATAGTGACACACAATGTGACACATGAAACTTTAAAAATTCAGAACATAAGCTTACAGTTTTGGGTGGGGTTGAGGTTTTTGTTGTTGTTTTGTGATGAATATTGATCACCATTGTTGTGTTTGTGGAAAAGATGTTGATTTGAAATCAACCCGGTACACTCATGTGCATGTCGGACACGCTGTACACATGTGTGATGTGTCACACACACTACACACAACGCAACACATGCCCATGGATGTACATTGTTGTGTTAGTGGAAAAGATGTTGAATTGGAAATAAACTTGTTCACACACACATGCGCACATGCACACACACATTGATTGTGAAAAGATGTTAAATTCACACTCACACATACATGTATACACACACATGCACACACATTTGTTGGGTGGGGTTTTTTTTTCAATTTTGAGAACACAATAACAGTGACAAAGTCACCTGGTTTCTCTAATATTCATGAGTAAATTCTGGAATCTCTGCTGGGATGTAAGCTATAAATTTGTATGTAATTAGTTAAAAAGTTACACGATCACAACAACAAATCATGACAGCAGGTGCCTGCACTGACATTATATCCCAGTTGATGCACGTTTAGAGCTCGAAAACTAATAGCAATACTGTTACACTATAGAGTAGAAAACCGCTTGCACACTGGGGCTGGATTAAAAAAGCACATGAAACTGATGAGTGCTTCCTTGAAATAAAAGAATACAGGAATGTTTATTTTATAGATCATGTATCTTTTCTATGTTACAAACAATACAGTTTAGATTCCTGTTCTGACCACAGTCCACTGTGACATTATTTTGCCCAAAACATTCTGAATGCTTTGTGTCCTAAGTAACAAGAATAACTGTAATAAGCCACTTTACCTTACTCCTATAAATTAGTAACTTTTTTGCCACTTGAAAACAGCATTCTGTGACACATTAATTATATAAGAAGTGTCAAGTGAATGATGGACTGCATTAGTAAATAGGGCTGCCAGATTTTAATATTAAATTACACTGCAAATGGTCCATGGATGTGATTTAAGTTTAGGCTCTTTTTAAAAAATCATTTTTCTGTTGTGTACTTCACTGCTTGTCCCTCCCCCCTCCCCAAAAGCCCTCATTCGTTTTACCTACTAACACCCCCCCCCTTTTTTTTCTCTTTTAATTATAATGCAAGTCGGCAAGAAAAATTATTTTTCCACCCATGCCACCACCCCTTTCGAAGTTTCTACGTTAACAGATAGGTAACTCAACAGCATTGAGTATGTTACATTATAAATGGTGTAATTTAAATCAGTGACACAAACCGACAAAAGCCATCCATTGATCTACTCATCAAGTGAATTCAATTAGTTGTAAAACTTTCACTTCCTTTTAATATCTCAAATACATAGTGGACTGCAAAGGGATGTCGAACTGAGAATAAAATTAAAAGAAGCTCTTGTCCCACAGTCATTGAGTTGATTGATTCAACAATTTTCTTTGCCAAATCAAACCAGATGATGTTTAGAAAAAAAAGGGGGGAAAAAAGCCTTGGTTCCACAATATCAGCTGTCAGCTCACATCATGCTGACTGCACAGTCAGGATGTTTGCCAAATGCCATCTGTGACTGCAGCGTCCTTGGCTGCTCATAACTGTTGTAATATTAACAGGTGACTGTGAACTAACCCCATTTTCAAAATTACTGTTTGGAAGTATGTTGTTTTGTTTTCAGTATTTTTTCTGGTGTGATGTTGTTTTCAGTTGTACTAGTGTCGGTGTGTTGCCTAAGTATGATTTTGGAATTTAACCACGTCAAGGTGTTATGATTATTTTTAAACTGTATGATGAATATTTGAATAGTGACACTGCTTTCATTTAAATGAGCACATGATTTGGCAGATCCATTTACAGAAGTCATGTTTCCACCCATTTCGTCTCATGTTAATTGAAGGCAAGCCTTATAATTATATGATATTGACTTGTGTGTATCAAGTTACAAAAATCATTGCAGTTTGTTAAATAAAAGTTTTGTAACATTTATTTTGGGGTTCTCGGTTAACTTTCACTTGTAAAACTTTTCAATCAGGCTAAGTAGTGGAGTAAATTTTTGCCACCTTAACTATTCTTTTTGTTTGTTTTAAATAGCAGTTTTATCTTCTGTGGTGGTCCTGTGACCTGTCTCGCTGTTCCCTCGCAGATCATTCTGAACTCTCCACTCCAGCCATGTCTAGGCTCATCATGTTGATCCCTAAGGCCAGAAGTTCACAGAGAATAAAATCAGTATGAATTTTTATGTTAGGCCTCGGTGGGACCACGAGCCAGAGGGCCCAGCACTGCTGCTGGATTACTTTGATGATGTTCAGAGGTTCCTGTTATTGTTCTGACATATTATACTGGATACAGTGGATACCATGTATACTAAGCCCCCCCCCCCCCCCCCCCCCCCCCCTTTCCCCATCCCCCACTGATGACAGTTTTACCTTAGTCAGGGAGCCAGACTTGGTTAGATGCCCACCTGGGATGATGACCACCACAGTGCCCCACCAGCAACTTTGTCCTATGAATTCATAGATTATACAATACAGAATAGACCCTGAATGTTGTGACACTAACTCACCACAGGCACAGGAGTGTAATTTGTAAAGGAAGCCGAAAGTAAGGTCACAAGAGACCAGACTGATCAGAGGCATCAAATCAGGGACAAGTTTCTTTTACTGCATGATGATCAATGGTGATCAATCTTCTTCTTCACTCGTTTGCTTTTAATGCCATTAGATGTGTTTGGGAAAAATAATAGCATGTCCTTCAGCTCCTCTTGTGGGCCATACAGCTTGGTTTGCAGGGTTATCTGATCTCTGTTGGCCACACAATCTTCCTCAGGTCGCTGAATAGTGTGCCAGTCTCAGTCTGGTTTTCTTTACCACAGGCACATAGGGAAGAACGAATAAGTTTCAGCTTTGTGGACATGTGGTGATTTAGCCTGTTTTGCCCAGTGCAGAGTCTTAGAATTATGATTTGTTCTTCTCTTTTGAGACAGTGGTAGTCGTCCTTCTCTACTCTCGGTCTGCCATTGATATGATAATTGTCTTCTTTTCATGGAAGGTGAGGCTGTTTTCGCACTTGCTTTCTGTGCTCCCTGTTTCGCAAGTTCATCAGCCTGTTCGTTGCCATGTATACCTGGTGATGAGGATGATCTAATGATAGTTACTAATTAGACTATGATATGGAAATGCTCTGAGACTACTTGATATGGCTGCATTCAACACTTTCTGCCATAATATCCAACATCAACTAGGCCCGATTGATAAAGATCATTATCAATACAGGTCTTCAGTGTTGGTTAAAAAGTGAATGAAGCTAAACTGTGTGGACATGGTCCCACTCTTAGTTTTCCATGATTTACCCATAGCAAACTCAATCTGGGTAAGAGCTGGCTGGAGTATAAAGAAAAACATTTCTAAGTTGATTCTTTTGGGATGCAAACTTGCAGCCTTCCAGCCAAGAATCTGATGCAAAAAGCACTGCATCATGATGGCTAACAGTCCCTGTTAAAATTTGAAAATCAAAACAAAATCTGGATGATTGATAATGATACTGTGAATGGTCTTCTCTTATCCTCAAAAACCATTTTGATCATTTTTAGTCCAAAATCTGATTAAAAATAAAGCCAGAAGCTTCAAGGGCTGTTTCAGTGTTTGTGTTATCTTCTGACCCCTATGCTACAAGAAATCACTGAACTTTGATCTTGTTAAGAGTGGTCTGGTAGTCCTAAGCTTTTGGCTCTCTCTGACGACTCTCTCTCTCTCTCACTCTGTTAAACTTGTCCTGTCCCCCTGGAGGATTTTTACAAAGTCCTCATGAATGAGGTAAAGTTTTAAGTCCTTAAGTCAAATATTATTATTAGAAATTACAGTGGGTTCACACAGCCATAAGCACTCCTTCCAGTTCCACCCACCCACCAACACACACACTCATAGTCACACTCACACAACTGATACACACACACACACACACACATTCACTCATGCATTCATTCATAGTACTCACACACATACACCACACACACCACACCACACCACACCACACCACACTCACTCACTGACTCGCACATGTACACACACACAAACACACACACACTGTATACATGTTGATATGTTCTCTCTCTCTCTCTCTCTCTCTCTCTCCTCTCTCTCTCTCTCTCTCTCTCTCTCTCTCTCTCTCTCTCTCTCTCTCTCTCTCTCTCTCTCTCTCTCTCACACACACACACATACACACACACACACACACACACACACACACACACACACACACACACACACACACACACACACACACAAGTGAGAGAGAGAGAGAGAGAGAGAGAGAGAGAGAGAGAGAGAAGCAAAAGCTTAGGACTAACAGCACCCTTAACAAGATCAAAATACAGTAATTTATTGTTCTAAAATTATAGAGCTTTTGCTTTGGAAGAGGATGGCTGTAGTGTACTGATGTTCAATGTTGTTTAGTAATCTTGTGGCATTCTCACAAATTTACCAGAAACTTCTGTTTTACTTCTCTTTTTTTTTCTTTTTTTTTTGGGGGGGATAACATTTTAGCAATGTTTTGTTGTGTAATTTCTTCCTTTTTTTTTAACTTTTTTTTTTTTTTGGGGGGGGGGGGGGGGTTCTGATGGGATCTAAACTTGAGCATATTGGACTTTTTGTTTGTTGTTTTTTGTTGGGTTTTGTTCTTTTTTGGAGGGGGGGGGGGGGGGGGGCATGCTTTTCCTTTGCATTTAGTTTGTCATGGCTTAAAATAAAAGAGAACAATTTTTCTAACAATTTTAAAATTTAAGTTAGACTTAGTGCTCATTAATTATTTAATGAATCAAATCTTAACCCAAAAAAGTCAGATGAAATTTCCTTTACATTGGAAGATCTGTTTGAAAACATAACCTGTTTTCAATGTAGTTTTCAGAGGGACAGGCTGTGCCATATTGGCTTATTGCTGAAACAGTTTGGCTGTGTTTGAAAAATGTCAGACCAAATGAAGAATCAATTCTTGCATGGCAAGAATGTCGATGTGCTGGGCAAACTGCTCTGCGTTGCACTCAGCTGACTTGGTGTCAGTGTGAGGCGTCTTGCCATCCAGTCAATGTTCCCAAGGGCAGGGTAGATAGAATGCATAGTAACCTGACCTCCTTTCAGTCCTAGCTTTGCGCTTCAGTGGGAGATGAAGTGGTCATCATGTCTTCATTAACTAGTACAATGTAGGGTGTTGCCTTATTGTAATTTCCCTGATAAACTGATAACTTGTCTAGTATACTCAGTAGATCTATAGCAAGTATTACTATTAGCAACCATAGGGAATGATAAACAGGCCTGTTGCATCATGTGAATGAGTTAATTACTCCAATGACAAATCTGGGCTACAGTTCTCAGATGCAGTACTTAAGACTTACTGTCTTAAGTCTTAACTTCCAGTTCATAAGATATTACTTTTACTGTATTAGAACAAAGCAACATTGTTCTCATGTACTTATACTTTATAGCACTCATACAACATTGATGCATTGCAAAGATTACACACAAAAAGAATGTACAATGCGTACAAAATATATACAGTATCAGTATTAACTATTAATCAGGGCAAACATTTAAGACCTAGTGGAGACTGGAGTAGTGTTTATGAATCATAGTTTATAGTTTTGATGAATTATTAATCTTTCATGAACAAGATTTTGCTTTTAATAATATTATACAGTACAGTACTCGTGTATTTTGTGTTGTTTGTGTATTTGTTTTGTGTTTGTTTTGTGATTAGTTATTGTTGTGTTCAACCCTTTGCTGACAGACTAGCAGACTGTTTATGTTTTAAAATGATTCTGCTTTTTTCAGCATAATTTTGTCTTTCTTGATTTGATCTAGTAGATTATCCTGGTGAATGAAAAACACACCCTAATCTGGTCATTGTGACCAATCATGAATACAAAAATAGATTAGACTGCGTCTACTGTCTACCAGTTACATTTGTAAACACATTCCATTATTTCCTCTTAATATCAGAAAACATTGGAGCCTTTCTCATTAATTATATTAATTAATAATTATTTAGTAAACTTTGACAGTGGCTTATACTGTTATAGTATATTATACCCAGACTTGTATCAGTTCTATGCCAGATAATATGTTCAAAGTTGAACTAAGTCACTTAGTAAGGCTGGGAAATGTATGCAACCTGTGTTTACAACTGTTACTAAAGCTATAGTATTGCGTAGATCTGTTCCAGTGTTTCTTTTTTTTTTTTTTTCCATTTTCCCCTTACAGTTTAGACTATTCTTATTTGTCTGTTGTGTGGCCTGTTTGCTTGTGTGTGTGTGTGTGTGTGTGTGTGTGTGTGTGTGTGTTGTGTGTGTGTGTATGTGTTGTGTGTTTTCATATCCTGAGTTAGGTAATATAGTTTGTGTGGTGTGATGTGTGTGTCTGTGTGTGTTTATATAATTTTTTTGTTTTTGTTTGCTTGCTTTTTGTGAATGTGAGATGGTGGTTGTTTTTTGGGGGAGGGGGGGGGGGGTAGTGGGTTGTTGTTTTTTATTTGTTGTTCATGTGTTTTTTGTTGGGTTTTTGTTTGTTTTTTTGGTGGAGAGGGTGCTTTCCGATCAATACTAAAAATTACTATTATATATACTCACTGCTACTAGTCTGATTGTAGCCATGATTTTTCAAACACAGCACTAGGGGTTTTTAGGTGGGGGGGGGGGGGGGGAGGGTGTAAGATATTATTTGGGTGTTTTTTTTTTTTTTATTTGTTGGGGTTTTTTGTTGTTCAATGTTTTGTTAATATTGTTTACAAACAAGGAATTTGAAAAAAAAATTTTTAATGATTTAAACAGAATAATGAGAATATTCTTTTAATATATATTTTAAGATAACAAAATAGTATTCACTCTCCTTTCTGTGGTTCAGTGCAGTCGTATTTGTGATTATCAGTGTAATCACTAATTAGTGTTGTAATGCCAGTAGAAACAGAACAGACATTGAAACATAGTCCAGGGCTACACTACAGTCTTTTTTGGGGGGCACACAACAACAGACTAGAGAGTTGACCTATGCATGACCTCAGTTATGTTGGGTTGTGACTGCGAGGTTCTCCTACGCTACTGACCAGCACAAAGCAGCACAGGTTGTGGCAGTCACAGGTCAGTAGGTTCTGACCCATGACTTATTTAACGGGGAAATTTGTTTGGTTTTGTTGTTGTGTTTTTTTTCATCGAATGGTTTTTGTTTAAACACTCACACACCCCCATACACACACTCATACATACACACACGCATGCATGCATGCACGTGTGCACACACATGCACATGTATACATACGCGTGCATGCGTGCGCGCGCACACATACATACATGCATGCATACATACACACATACATACATACACACATACATATACACACACACATACACAGACAGTGAGACATGCATACACACAGAGCTCTCTCTGAGTCATTGCATCATATTTTAGAAAAGGATAAATGGTTTAGATCTTGTCAAGTGATACTTTTTTTTCAAAGAAATTAGAATCTATAATTGTTTGTCACTTGTTAAGAGTTCTCTCTTTTTCCGTGTATTTTCTTTCAATCTGTATTGCCTCTGTTTTGTTGTTGTTGGTTTTGTGTGGGTTTTTTTTTTTTTTGGGGGGGGGGGGGGGGGGGGTCATTCTTTTTTGTGTTTGTCTGTCAAACTGTTCAAACTCACACTCCAGAATTGTTTTTAAAGGAAGTGAGACATTACGATTTCCAATATCTATGACATCACACAATAAACAATGAAAATTGAAATGGATAAAAAGAAAGTCACACCACACACACACACACACACACACACACACACACACACACACACACACTGAGGAAGATATCATCTCTTGAATTTTGATAATTATAGTCGAATCATCATAGACTGTGCGAACAAACATTATTGATACTCATGATAAATTATAAAATCATGTGCTGTTGACTGTGGTGTCATCTTAGGAGCATAACAAGCAGCTTCATGTGGTAGAACATGTTCATGAATGCTTGTTTCATGCTGTCAGATTATAATACAGAAAAGTCTTTTACTGACAGTGACACAGTCACCCTTCATCCTGGTGTTTTAAAATGGAAGCTTCTTTAGCATGGAAGCTTTGGACTGGAACATGCGAGTTGTCATTATCATCAGTATCACAGTGAACAGTGACAATAATCAGTCACCACTTAAATGGTTTAGTGATTGGGTTTATTTGCTGGTTCAGTCATAATCACCATCAGCTGCTGACATCATGTATTTGATGCAGCTATCAGCTCTGGGGCCATCGAGTTTACCATATTTTATATCAGTTTTTAAAGTCAGAACACTCTCATACAGTCATAGAACTTGGAAAGCCTGGCTGCCTAACTGATCAAGTTTTTGTAGATGATCTATTGTTGCAATAATATCATTTAATAATTTATAAAAGATTCAATGATAATATCAATGAAAACAATACTAGAGTAGATTATGTTAAACACTCTTGTCTTGAAGTGGTACTTTTTTGTAGTGCAAGATTCTTATGATATTGTAAGTCTAGACTTAATGAGATTTTTTTTTAAAATAGTATAAATCTGTATTTCTTATTCTTTGTTGAATGCTCAGACGGCACTTTTGTGTCTGTATTTGATTATTATCTAACTTCAGGTAGGAAACATTTTGGGGGAATTGGCTTTTGCTCTTTGTTTATTTGATAATAAACATATACTTATTTTAGATGCTCCTGTAGGCATATGAAAACATGAACAAATAAAATTTTATATAAATTTGTCTATTTGCTTTCTGATAATTGACCATTTCAGTGGTGTGTTTGCTTTCTGATTTACCAATCTAATGGTGTGTTTGCTTTATTATTTATCAACCTAATGGTGTGTTTGCTTTCTGCCTTACCAGTTTAATGGTGTTCAACAGGTGGTACATACGCAACAAGTGGCCAGGAACACACACGAAGCAGGAGGGTCAGTGGTCATCAACCCAAGGACCAATGCTCATGTTATGTACCGGGTGATAATGCCTTCAGAACTCCACAAAGGCCAGCAGACTTTGCTTCATTTGACACCCAAAGGAACAACTGTTTCAAGTGTGCCATCCAAGGAGGCAGTTCAGTTGCCAAAACGGCCATATCGCAAACGAGGTCGAGATGAAGAAGAGGACAAGATGGACGGTCCAGAAATGTCAAAGGAGGAGAAAGAAGAAAGGAAAAAGCATAGGCCAAGGACACGCTCAGGGCGGGTGTCAAAACCGCCCAAACATATGGTGAAAGACTACAAACATATTCATGTGTTGGACTGGGATGAGGATTACGACGATTCTGATGGTGGTTATTCTGACTACAAGGGCAGTGACGAGGAAGGGAAAATGGCAAAGAAGGAATCTACGCCAGACCTTTGCACAGGTAAGCAACTTTTTTTTTTTAAAACACAAACTTTCTTGTTTTTATATCATTGGTACAGTGGTAGCATGTTGCACACAGACTTTTGTGTTTTTAGAAGTAAGTTTGGTTCATTTTAAAATAAAATAAAAAAAATTATTAGGTTGAACTGAAAAAATACACACACACAAACACACTCACACACACACACACCATGTGACACACAATGTGACACATACACACACTCTTACACAGACACACACACACAACTCTTACACACACACTTACACAGTCACACACACACACACAAACACACACACACACACACACACACACACACACACACACACACACACACACACTCAATCTCTATATTACCCGACTCAGGAGGGGCTTATAATGGAAGAGAGGTGGTGGGTTAGTGAAAGTCATTAACCCATTTCCCATGACCCCTGAGTTGGCTGAACTACTCCAGTTACCTAAGCTATGGCTCAGATGACATCCCTGCTGATATATATATATTCTACCAGTTAAATCCAGTACATTTTCATTCATTTGTTTAATGATATTTTAATAGTGGCAAAGTAAGTGTGTGTGGAGTGAAGTCTTTGCATAGTTTGACATTGCTTAAAATTTTATGCCGCACATCTTATTGAAACTGACAGCTTTGAATTGGATAATGATAAGAGCAGTCATTGGCTGAAAAATAGTGAGCACAGTCTGTTAAAAATGATTCAGTATTCAGCTAAGATTGACCTTTCGTTTGAGACAAGTATGATTATGAGGACCTAATAAAGATGTAAATGGGAAAAAACGGGGGGGGGAAGTGTGATTATGATGACAAAGTTGTCTAATTATGAAGAGAGAGAGGTATTGAAAAAGTTAAATAAATAGTTGCTGAAACATCTGACTCCTGGGGGTATACATATCTCCTGGGGTTTGAGTTGTCTCTGAGCTATTTCAGTATATAATTTGAGTAGTTTTGTCCACCTGGTAACAATGGCCCTGACCTTATTCCTGTGCAAGTATTTCAGATGAGGTTCAGATTACATGCGTAGGTGTATAACAACGTCTGTGCATGTTTAAAATCTAGAGATCCATATTTTATTAGCTAAGAGTGGTGAGTGGTAAGACTAATGGATAACATGAATTCATGAATGTGATAATATACTTCAAGAACGTGTGCAATCTTCCACCTGATCTAGTTCAGTGAAGACAAAACTGCATGAAAATCATAGTGCTGTGCATCAATGACTTCTTGAGAAAGTAAGGGAAAGAGGAGGAAGAGAGAGAGAGAGAGAGAGAGAGAGAGAGAGAGAGATCTGCATGTACACGGCTCAGGAGAGAAGAGAAATAATCTTAGCTAGAGTTCAAGGCCCTTCAGAATGGAGGAATTGGGAGGTAAACATATTGGGCATACCTCATTTCCTGACTTCAGCAGTGACCGGTTGGGGAGATTGACAGTGGGGGAGGATGACAGGTAATGGCTCTGATCACAGTTTATTATTTGGGGGACAGGTGTGGGGTCTTAGACGATAAAGAGTTGGGTGAGTATTGATCTAGGCTTTCTAGATGGCCTGTGAAAGTAAAGTAGAGTGCTCAGCAACATAGACATGTCATAATATATGTACATGTTTGCAGAGGCATGATTGCATGCATACATGTACACATTCAACACCCACACACACGTGTACATATGTGTGTGTGTGTGTGTGTGTGTGTGTGTGTGTGTGTGTGTTTGCCTGCATGCACACACAAACAGGGTTTCTACATATACACATCTATGAAGCTGGAAAGCAGCTACCTTAATGGTGAAACCAGTTGTTTACACAAAATCTCACCAGTGGTGAACCTCAGAGCTCTAGCAGGGGAATGAAAACACACACACACACACACACATACAGGAATAAACACATACACACACACACACATACAGGAACACACACACACACACACACACACACACACACACACACACACACAGAGGGAGTTTGGAGAGAGAGAGAGAAAGAAAGAGAGATGGTAAATGTAGAGCATAAACAAATAAACAGAAAAATACTCTTCCGCAGTCTTGCAGTCACTCACCTATTATCAATTCCATCTGTTCTAAGAGTCTTTTCAAACAGTTTGAGTCTGGGAAATGAAACCTAAAGTGTTAGCCAACTGGTTTGTTTGGTGTGTGTGTACGAGTGTGTGCGTGCATGTGTGTACAGTACACAGTGTGTTGTATGTATGTGTCACTATGTATTGTTTAGTGGTTGATTTGGTGGGGGCGTGGGGAGTTGAGGACGTTGTCAGTTTTTATCATTAAACTTCATAAGTCAGTCATTTTAACAGGTGTTGGACTCCACTTCAGCTGCCATGATTATGAAGGGGATAGATAAGTGACGGAACAAAAAGCAAGTGATTCTATCATTTTTCAGTTGTTGGAGGCTGGTCACAAGAAGTGGCTGGTTGTGTCTAGAGCCACAGAGAAAACCCTCAGTTTTTTAATTGCATAAGTTTCTCCAGTTGAAGAAGGGGGGACCTCCTTTTTTTTTTTTTTGGGGGGGGGGGGGGGGTGCGAATGTCACATAAAAAACAGCTTGAGTTCCAAATGGCATAAAGAAAATGGATAAATGTACACAACATTAATTCATTATTAATGAACGAGTCCAAAATCAGACATAGAAAAATAAAAAGAATATTCATATATTCATGAACTTCTGTTGTCGTGGGGTTTGGGATTTTTTGTTGTTGTTGTTTTTTTTTGGGGGGGATGTCATTCCTGAAGTAAGAGCTCTGTAGTTGACCAGTGGTGAGATTTTGCTTTTAAAATGTGACTGTTTTTGCCCACCATTATGGTAGCTGTGTTCCGACTTCAGAGATGATTTTAAACACGACACCAGGGGACAGGCTAGCCCAGTAGTCAAAGCATTGTGCTTGTAATCTGACAGCCCAGGATCTGGCCACCACAGATTGGTTCGTTTTAGGGAAATTTACCCTGGAGTTAGCATTAGACTGATTAGTACCAACTCCACTCCCCCAAAACTATGGCAAAGGTCCTTTAAATAAGACTGTAAACTGAGGCCTCATGTGTGAATGCATGCAAAACATTTTGTGTGCATGTAAAAAAAACTCGCTCCAGCTTTTGGAAGAGTTGGTCATTTCATGCCGTTAGGAACAGATGACAAAGTTATTTTTAAAACAAATGCACGCAGGTGCCATAATTAGACACAATCCCTGAAGTCAGAATGTGGCTACCTTAATGGTGGGTAAAAATGGTCATGTACACAATATCTCACCATTGGTGAACCTTGGAGCTCTTTCTGAGGAACAATTATTTAAAAATATATATATATATATATAAAACCCACCTAAAACACACAACACCAGTGTGCATGGGTTTTATTTTTTCCCTGGTCCTTGGCTAGAAGTCCAAAGTTCACCAGTGATGAGATTTTGCGTATGCAATGATTCTGCCTTCTGTCTTCAGGGATATTTTCTTGTTTTAAATTTTGCCATATGTTCCTACTGGCACTCACTGGCCTACTCTTCCTAAAAGCACAACAATCGTAATGCGGTTGCAAGATGTTCTGTGTGCGTGCGTTTGCACACGGGACTTTGGTTTCCTGTCTCATCCAAAGGACTTTAAGGGGGGTAGGGGCGGTACTAATGTTAACTCCTAGGGGAAAGTCCCACTGAATGGGTGTCTTGGTGGTGGCTCAATCCTGGCCCATCAGATCACAAGCGCAACACTCTTAGTCTAACCACTAGACTATCCCTGCCCTGTTTCTGTTCCTGTTCAATCCCCTGATCCAGGCCTGCCTGTGTGTATCTTGGCTAAGTTTGGCAAATTACGGTCAGCTACTTTCACCGTCTGTCTGCCAGGTCCACACAAATGGAAACTAAAACTGAATTGAAATTGAATGAGATTGTATTGGTTATGCAAACTTTGTCTGGTCCCTAGAGACGAGTAGAGTGGTTTGTTAGGAGGGTGTGGATACCTAAAAAAACAACCCAACCACAATTAGGGAAATTGTGAGAAAGAATACATTGTTGCCAGACACTGGGACAAGTGAAAGTTCTTTAAAAATGGAACTTGAGGTGTTGGGAGATGAGTATTTAGGTTAGGGGGGGGGGGGGGGGGCAAGCAAGCTCCAATGAATATTTTTTTTTATATTATACTTTATCTTAATACATACTTGTTTTTGTGCACATGGCATTATCTCAAGTTAAGTGGTGTTCTTTCTTATTTTTATATTTTTTTGGTGGTTAGGAGTTGGGTTGTTTTTTGTTGTTGTTTTTTTTTGGGGGGGTGTTTTTTCTTGTTTTCTGGTGTGTTTGTTTTAATTTTGCTTTGAGATTACCTCAGATAATATATATATTTTTTATCCTTTACATTTTATTTCCTGTACCATGTAGTTTTCAACACAATCACAGGTTTGGCGATGAGCTCATCACGGCCCAAGAACTACAAGTGTCAGACGTGTGAAAAGAGCAAGCTCCAATGAATATTTTTTTTATATTATACTTTATCTTAATACATACTTGTTTTTGTGCACATGGCATTATCTCAAGTTAAGTGGTGTTCTTTCTTATTTTTATATTTTTTTGGTGGTTAGGAGTTGTTGGGTTGTTTTTTTGGTTTTTTTTGGGGGGGGTGTTTTTTCTTGTTTTCTGGTGTGTTGTTTTAATTTTGCTTTGAGATTACCTCAGATAATATATATATTTTTTATCCTTTACATTTTATTTCCTGTACCATGTAGTTTTCAACACAATCACAGGTTTGGCGATGAGCTCATCACGGCCCAAGAACTACAAGTGTCAGACGTGTGAAAAGAGCTACATTGGGCAGGCAGGGCTTGCACGGCACTATCGCCTCAAGCCATCCCATGGCTCCATACCAGCAGGCGATGTGGAAGATCCTGGTAAGTATTCCATGTTTCGTTTTTAATTTTAGTGTCTTTTTCTGTCTCTCTTCCTCCACCCGTATGTGTGTGTGTACTCTGTGTGTGTGTGTGTGTTGTGTGTGTTCACATTTGTGTGTGTGTATGCATTGTATACACATCATGTGTGTGTACACGTGTGTGTGCATGTACACGTGTGTGTGTGTGTGTATGTACATGTATGTGTGTGTGTGTATGTACATGTGTGTGTATGTTCATGTGTGTGTGTTGTTTTGGGTTTTTTAAAGAGATCAATGTGAGAGGGCTTTTTGCTTGCTTATTTTGTTTGTTGGTTGTTGTTTTTTGTTGTTGGGGTGGGTGTTAATCAGTGAACATTAAATTAATAGATATTAACTCATGAGTATTATCAACTCATTTAAGTAAAAAATTCAACAAAAATCTCCACCAAAATTCACACCACAGCTGAACCATGATACTCTTGTGACAGTTAAAAGTTATATAGGTCTGTAGATGGTTGTGTGCTTTCTGCATTTTAATTAAAACAGACCAAACATTTACTTGTAAACATTTTTTTGTGTTTTAGTTTATCAACAGTGTGGCATGCATGTTATTGAAACAAATTCAGCTTCAGAATATTATAAAGAAGAAAGTAGTTTCTGTGGTGTTTTGGGTTTGTGTTGTTGCTGGTTTTTTTGTGTGTTTTTGTTGTTGTTGTTGGTTTGTTTGGGTGTTGTTGTTGTGTTGTTGTTGTTTTTTTGGGGGGGTTGTCAGTCTTTAAAATGGAAGGATAGAAAGAAATGTAGGGAGAGTGCCACAGCAATCACTGGGGAGTGTTAAAGTGTAAAAAAGGTAAAGGTAAAGGAGTCCCATAACCTATAAGGTCGTAGGGGAGCAAGGTGTCAAAGACCTCACTTCTCTAGGGCCAGCATATTGAGGGCGGCGCCCATCTCCTCTCCCTCACTGCTTTACCTTCCCTGACCCTAAAGAGGGTAGGTACCCATTTACAGCTGGGTGAACTGGGGGAACTGTACTGAAGCCAAGGCGGCAAACGGTCACCCATCCAACTGGTAACCACGCTCGAGGCTGCTTAACTTGGCTGGGGGAAAGCGAGTGCTCCGACCACAGCTATCCCATCCCCTTGTTGTGTTAAAGTGTAGAATCTGCTTATATTTGTTTAATTTATTTCAACAACTCATGTTGATGCCATCTGTTG
Source organism: Rapana venosa (assembly GCA_028751875.1). Classification (NCBI taxonomy): domain Eukaryota; kingdom Metazoa; phylum Mollusca; class Gastropoda; order Neogastropoda; family Muricidae; genus Rapana; species Rapana venosa. The sequence continues at coordinate 48,195,110 of CM054138.1, forward strand.
TATTTAGTAGTACCGTCACGAATCCCTCAGATTCTGAATAAGGGTTACTCACATGCCAAGTCATGAATATCATGTGCAGGAACAAAGCATGGTTTGAATGTGTGTGTATAAACAGCTCTAGGGTATGAACACCTGCAGACCTTGAAGTGCTCAGTAGATCTCATCACCTATGGTCCTTGTCAAAAGTAGGCTCACTGATACCACAGTTTACAGAAGAGCCAGTGTGCTGGCTTTATCTCGGGTGCACACCATAGAGAAGAGTGCTTTCTCCTTACTTACCTTTGCTTCATTAACTGACTTTGTGCTACTACTGCTCTCTCTCTCTCTCTCTCTCTCTCTCTCTCTCTCCTCTCTCTCTCTCTCTCTCTCTCTCTCTCTCTCTCTCTCTCTCTCTCTCTCTCTCTCTCTCTCTCTCTCTCTCTCTGTGCCTGTGCCCCCACCCCCCTTCTCATGCTCTTTTACCTCAGCTTAGACTGTTAGCTCCCTTACTTTTCACCACAGATGACTCATTTGCAAGAGTTCACCAAGAGAAAGAAAGGAAAACATGGAATATTTCCATCCCAGTTAACGGAAGAATGTTTTTAGCAGTGATTAGCAGTACATTCATTCCTTTGATAAAGACCTGTGTGTTGAGCATTGATTTTTCACTAGGACTCATCATGGGCTTGACTGATCCTTGGACTCTTTAGTTATTCACTGGCATGATCTGTGAATGATGCATTATATACATGTATACTGTGTCAGAATCAGCTTTTCTAGTCATCCATCCTTTTATTTAAATCAGTATCTTTATTGTTATTATCATCACTTCATAACTGAAGCTATTGTTAGAGTTTGAACAGTATTTTTAGATGCCTGAAGGATGGTGAAATGTTTGTTTTCAGTAGCCTTTTGTTGTTGTTGTTTGTTGTTGGGGGGTTTTGTTGTTGTTGTCGGGGTTTTTTTGTGGGGTGTCAGTATAAATCATGTAGACAGCAACAACATAAACAAACAAGTAAAACAAACACACACAAAAACAAATCGTTTCAAACAGTAATTTTGAAACTAGAATGTGGTCTGTCAGTACAACAGTTGATTCATTACACATGCATGCACCACACACTGCACATCAGTATCAATGGATTGTCAGATTGTCTTCAACTGTTGTAGTGTTGAGACACTTTTATAAATTGTGGAAGTTCAGCTTTTGACAACTGAAAAGGTTTGAAAATCTAGTTCCCATACCCAAAAAATCAATATGAGATCTATACTGTTCCCACTTAGGAACATGCAGACCTGTACACAGTAGTAACAAATTACTAGTACTGTACAGAATGATAATCATTGTTAATAATCCAGGAATAGAACAGGAACATGTGTACACTGTACACAGGCAGTTCAGATTAGAACTTGTGTACTTCTACAGGTCTTGTTCAAAGCTTAACTTACTTTATAAAAATGTGGGTTTTTTTGTTTTTATCAGATAACGATGATATTAGATTTATTTTTAAAACACAGACAACACGTGTGTGCATGTTTACATCCTCACACATACGTAGACAGACACTGAGATAGACAGACACACAGTCACACACACACACATGCATACACACACACACACACACCACACACACACACACTTACACTTACACTTACACTCATGCACACATGAACACACGATTACATTCATGCACACACATATGCACACGCACACATGCATCCATGCACACACGCACACAGATTCTTGAAGCATTGTTGCCAAACAAAAATGTTCTTAGCGACAGTTTTATGAATTCAGAAAAAAAATATATCAACCACATATTAAAAACCAAAATAAACTGCTGCAAGTTGGCTTCACATTTTGATTGATACTTTGCCACAGTTAATAATTTAGCGATAAACTATCAAGATCTGGTAAATATTCTAGAGGGTTCCAATCCTGGAATCGCTCCGACATGCTAAACATTCATGAAGAAAAGCTCCACCCTAATTAGAAAGCGACCAAAGCCTTATCACAGACATGTCACATGGCCCGAAGGAGAGGAGAAGTTTCATGTCGCCACTGCTCAGCGCGTGTGTGCATTAGATCATGCTGGTTGATCAATACACTGGGTGTCCCAGGCTGGTGGTCCCACTTGACACAGGTACAGCTGATGATTGATGCAGCGGATCATAAACAGGCAGTCTTTTTCCCCCAGCAGCCAGCATCCACTTCAGGCTTCTGTACCCTTGAGTCCTGGCTTCTTTTGTGTCTGTTTTTTTTTCCCCCCCTTCACTTAGTATTCACAATGATTTAGTATGCACTATGATTTTTTTTCTCTTCCTTGGTTCTTAGCTACATTAATTTTGTTCTGCATTTGAGTATTCAAGACCCTTCTCCCCCCTCCCCCCTCTGAAAATGGTCAAAAGGGTTGTGTCAGACTAGCTCTATTGTTCATTGACACTGCCGTACCGTAGAAGTGAACCTCACACTTAGCTTGAATAGGAGCCAAGTTCTGGCAAAACCTTCAGTTGACAAAAGACTGTTAAACCGACTTTTGCCATGGAATGTGACTTGTGTATTGAGAGTGTAATGGAAAAGTGTAGTCTCATTTACATCATTGATACAGGTTTGATTGCTGGAATTGATCAAAGCAATCCATAGTGTTGGTTCCAGGACATGGGTGTGTGCGGGCATAGCTAGTGGAGAGAGATGTGTACAATTAACACAGTCATTGATCATTGATGTATGTGGCA
>CM054138.1:48202824-48327824 GCA_028751875.1 Rapana venosa
GTTTTAGTGTTTTAAATTTTATGTTTTTGTGGTATTTGTTGTATATCACCATGCATATTTGTATCCATGGATGTGATAAGATCAGTATACTGTGAGTGTGTGGTCGAGTAAGGGTGTGTCTGCGTTTGCAAACCACTTGGTTTCGTCATCAGCCCCAGTTTTCTTTTCCATGTAAACCATATTGATTTATGACATTATGTTCTCTTGTTTTTGTGGTTCCCTTTTTTCCCCCTATGCCAATGGCCTTGTCAGTTTTTTCAGTGTTACTGGTTTTCTTTTTGTTTACAAAGTGCTAAATTTGTAAGTGTTTGCAGTCTTTCAGCCATGTGCGATAAACAGAGGGGGGAAAAATTTGTAAAGAATTTTTTTTATTTTTTTTAGTAGTTTTACTTGGATAAGATATTAAGATAGGGAGGAAAGCACATTAAACTTTTAGGTGTGTATTTTTCATTTTCTGTCTTTCACTCTTTGGTGTGTTTGTGTGTGTACGTGCGTGTGGGTGCATGCGCATGTGTGTGCATGCGTGCGCGTTTGTGTGCGTGTGTGTGCGTGTGCGCGCATATGCGTGCGCATGTGTGTGCGTGCGCCCGTGTGTGCATGCGTGTTCTTTTCATTCTTTTATTTCAAAGATAATGGAATAAGCACTCATGTGCTTTTTTCATCCAGTTCCTGTGTGTATGCAGTTTTGTAAATTTTGTCATCAGTTCCCACCGGCACACAATGGCCTACTCTTCAAAAAACGGAACGGGTTTTAATGTGTGCGCAAGATGTTCTGCGTGCGTTTGCACATGGGACCTCGGTTTATAGTCTCATCCGAAGGACTTGTGTGTGTGTTGTTTGTTTTAGTGTGGTGTTGCGTGTTACTTGCGAAATCCTCTGTTGACCATGTGGTACAGAAAGCATATAATGACATCACGCTTCCAATGATCATTGTACAGCTTCTGTTGTATATTTGAAATCGAGTTCGTGGGTCAGCTTTTTTCTGTAGTGTAGTTTGTTTATTGTGGGGGCTTTATTTCTTACAATTTATCCATAGCAGTGTCAGTTAGGTCTGATCCTCACTGGGCAGTGCCTTGGTCAGGGTGTGACATTTGTTGGAAGGTCAAGATAGGGGCTTGCAGACAAAGATTGCATCATATGATTTTTTTTTTTTAAATTGGGGGGTGGGGGGGCACTGTTGACTCAACAAGTCTTGAGACTTGTAATCCGTCTTATCTTAGGTTTGAACAAAGATTAGAGGTGACAAGTGTGAAGTTTTTATTAGTCGGGGTCAGAGGTTGAGACCACAGCATGATAGCCATGCTATCCATGCTATTGATAAGAGAAATGGATTCGAAGCACAAGTCAACAGAACTTGCGTTATCTTTCATTATCTTCATAAAATCATTGAGATCAGTAAGAGTAATCAGACTTCCTCGCTTTTCAATTCATTTTAATCCTTACTATACTTGGCCATGCAATGAGAATAGTTTAAAAAGTGTATCACGTGCCTGGCAGTGTAATCAATTCCTGCATTGCAAACAGTAGACTTCTTTGTTTAAACTAAGGCAGCCCTGATCGCCTTGCTTTTGTATCCATGGAGCATTTTAGGTGCCCGGAATTCTTTGTTCTTCCAAACTGTGTATGTTTTCATGCCTCTTAAACATGTTCACTTTTTCCCCTTGGGGATGCCAGGGGCTGGATGTTTCACTCAGATCTGTTTTCCTGAAAATTTGTACTCATACTGTGTGTCTGTGACATCTTGCTGTGTAGCTCTGTTGTGTTATGGATATTTTTATCTTAGGTCAGGTCATGTGTATTCTATATTTTCATGTGAGATATGCCATGCCATATGTGGTAAATTTCATCAAATCATATCAAGTCAAGCCATACCTTATGATGTTAACTGTTGCATTGTAACATACCTGACACGTGTCGTTTCATCTCATCCAGTGTGCCATTTCAGTCTCACAGTGATTCCTAGGTAGGATGAGTGAGTCAGAGTGCACATTCTGGGTGACCCCTACCTAGGTGTTAAGCTGGGGAAGGTGCAACAACAACAATAATATTTATATCACACTCACAGCATAGACCTGGAGAACATAAAATGGTAAACACATGGGTGAAAAGGGACTTAGATCTCAGAACTTCTTTCCCTTGATTTGGGATCAGCACTGATTGATGAATATTTTTTAGCAATCATTGTTTACTTGAAAATATTATAATGTATCTTGTAAAAGTACTGTGTTTTTATTTTATTTTCCTAAACCCATGATTCATCGACCCTTTCCTCATTTTTCTGGTCCGTAATCATTCAAGTAATATTGCTTTGAGGTCATCACTAAAAGACATATATTTTCAAACAATCAAACCGATTGAGAGTTACTGCTGCAGGAGAAACAGGGAAACTGTCACCATAGGAAACACAGGGATGACGGACACATTTTTCTAATGATTTTTGTGAGCGCTACAACATTTAGGGTTGTGTAGCCGTGTCAAAATAAAGCACCGTCTCACCTGGAACAGGTAGCCGTCCTACACTAATGAGCATGCTCATCTGTAATGGTCCAATACTCCAGAGGTTCATGGAATTTGTGCGGGGATAATCACCAGGCACCAGGAAAATGAAGCAACCTGTCTAGTTTTACGTTGTTCCTATTTTCAGTCATTATTTTTGTATGATCTGTCTTTCTGAGCTCTAAGTTCTGTTCCTCACGTGTATGTGTGTTTTGTGTATTGTTTTATTTTGAGGATTATGGAATAAGCGCTTGGTTGTGGGTTTTTTTCTTTAAATGCCCAGTCCCTGTGTGAGTACAGCTTTGTCACTTTTGTCATGTGTTCCCACCAGCACAAATGACCTACTCTACCAAAAGGCAGAACAGGTTTTAACTTGTGTGCAAGATGTTCTGCATCTATGCCCCCCCCCCCCCCCTCTCTTCCTCTCTCTCTCTCTCTCTCTCTCTCTCTCTCTCTCTCCTCCTCTCTCTCTCTCTCTCTCTCTCTCTCTCTCTCTCTTTCTTTCTCTGTCTCTCTCTCATGTCCTTTTTATATCCATTCGTATGTTAATATGTCATTTACAATTGCCCCCTTTGACTGATGGGATTGTAGCTTTTGTCAAATAAAATTCGTTCATTTATTCTCTCTCTCTCTCTCAATTTCTCTCTCTCTCTCACTCTCCTCTCTCTCTCACTCTCTCCCTCTGGTACACACTTCTGCTATTACACTCACAGGTTTCATGCATGCATTTATAAATGTGCAAACTCATAGCCATATGGCATGCGCAAGTGTGTATTCATTCTTGCATAGACCAGACAATTGTGCATGCACGCCACACACACACATGCACGCACTCCTCTCTCACTCTCTCTCACTCTCCTCTCTCTCTCTCTCTCTCTCTCTCTCTCTCTCTCTCTCTCTCTCTCTCTCTCTCTGCATGCTCACTCCTAAAAATTATGACTTATATGTTATAAACATAATATATACATGTATGTGTTAAGGTGTGTTAGAAATAAGCCATGATTGCGCTAAAATAAACAAAAAAGATAATTATAGACAGGGCAGACTAGGGTTCTTGTAGGTGGTTTTCACATTGAGAGCAAGCTGGTGTTCCCAAGTCTGTCTTCGTTTCTAGGTCAAGGTTGCTATGGTTGTCAAAACAGAAAGCAAGATAGCTGGGGGGAAAGTTAATACTGTTGGTTGCTCTGTTTACCTGCATTTCAATTACTTAGTAGCTTTGCCTTCTGCATGCACCATTTAATTTTCTTTTGCAAGTTTTTGTTTATCTTTGTTGACGCTGTAGTCTCTGTCTGCCACTCTTGTGGGTTTTGTTTTTCTGTTTCCCCTCTTCATCTCCACTCTTAAGTTACCCCCCCTTTTGTCCCATTATTTATCCGTCCTTTTCCTCTGTCACTGACTCTGTCTCTGTCTCTCTCTGTCTCTCTCTCTCTCTCTCTCTCTCTCTCTCTCTTCATCTCTCTCTCTCTCTCTCTCTCTCTCTCTCTCTCTCTCTCCTCATCTCTCTCTCTCTCTCTCTCTCTCTCTCTCTCTCTCTCTCTCTCTCCCTCTTTCAGTGCATTTTGTTTAGGTCATTCAGCTGTGAGCTCATATTGATCAGAGGAGAAGCCTTGCGTGAGGTTTTGATCACACACATTGACATGGTTGTGTTGCTATACACGGTGTGGGTTTGTGTCACGTGTGCGTGCGTGCGTGCAGTCCATGACCCAGTGTGTGGGTTTGCTGATTCCTGTGGGTTTTGTGCTGTGTGTGCTATACATAACGCCCTTCAATCTGTTCACTCCCCCCACCCTCCCCCGCTTAAGCATCAGCTTTCTCAGTATTGCCCAAAATGTAATTTGGCTTCTCACTCAAATGTCTGTCAGCAATGTCTGTCAGCATAGCGGTTAGCATCTTTTTCTTTTCTTTTCTTTTTTTTTTTTTTTTTTTTGGGGGGGGGGGGGGCATGCACAAATTCTCAGTAGGCCATTGTGTGCCGGTGGGAACGGATGACAATATTTACAAAACTGCATACACACAGGGACTGGATGGGAAAAAAAGCATCTGAGTTCTTATTCCATTATCCTCAAAATAAAAGAATAAAGAAAGAAGAAATGTCTTCATGCAATTATATCAAATGATAAGCCCAACATGTAATTTGGCTTCCCTCTCGAGTCTGTCAGCATAGCTGTTGGCATTTTTCTTTCCTTCTATTTTTTTTTCATGCACAAACTCTCAGAAGAAATGTCTTCATACAAATTGTATTAAATAATAAGCCCAAGATGTAATTTGGCTTCCCACTCAAGTCTGTCAGCAAAGCCGTTAGCATCTTTTTTTTTATCACACAAATTCTCGGTGAAAATGTCTTCATGCAAATTAAATTTGGAATTATGCTAAATGATAAGTATTAATAATAATAATGTATGGAATTCATATAGCGCTGAATCTTCTAAAGCAACAAATCAAAGCGCTCAGATGACCTTTTTTTTTTAATCGAGGATAATGGAATAAGCACTCATGTGCTTTTTTTACATCCTGTCCCCGTGTGTATGCAGTTTTGTAAATTTTGTCATCTTTTCCCACCGGCACACAATGGCCTACTCTTTCAAAAAGCGAAACAGGATTTAACATGTGCGCAAGATGTTCTGCATCCATTCGCACACGTGCTATTACTACTAGCACAAGACACCTGATGTTTTTGCAGTCACACACTGGAGTGGTTTGCAAGTGTGAATGGCGTGCAGCTGGTTTGCTTGTCCTGCATCAGAGTGTGCGTATGTGGTGTTGCAGTTTGTTGCTCGATCAGCTTGTCAGGTCATTGAAAATGTCATGCTGCAGCACTGCTTTGTGCTCAACATGACAATACAGCAGACCAGACTGTACAGTTATGCGACTCCTCTTTTTGTGTGTATGTGCGTGTGTGTGTGTGTACCTGAAGTTACAGCAGTACCACTAAGTGTACTGTTGTCATATGCTGATATAGTATAGTAGAAAAAGGTTGTATTGAATAGCGTGTGTGTGTATGTGCGCGCGCCTTTACAACAGTAGTGAGTACCACTGTAACCTACTGTTGCCATATGCTGATCATATAGGACAGTAGAAAAGGATGTATCAAATAGCATGTGGTGGTGGTGGTGTGTGTGTGTGTGAGAGTGAGTGAGTGAGAGAGAGGGGGGGTGGGGATGGCAGTGAGAGTGTCCATCAGAAAGCGATATACATGTATAGAAAACAATAGTCTGTGTCCATTGGAAAGCACATATGTGCAAAACAATTGTCTGTGTCCATCAGAAAGAACATGTGTGTATGGAAAACAATAGTCTGTGTCATTAGAAGCACATACATGTATGGAAAACAGTAGTCTGTGAGCAGGGTAATAGTTCCCATGGAAATACAGTGTATTAGTCAGAAGACAGCCTACATGATTCTTGATTCTTCTTATAAAAAATATAAAACAATTTCCTTTAAAATCTGTTTTGCTTGCTTGCTTTTTGTCGTGTTTCTTTGCTAATTCTTTGAAAATTGTTTATAACTTTCTTTCCAAAATGTGGTTGCAGCAAAATAGTGATTTGTGTCGTATTTGGAATCATATTGAAAAACATACTTATTGTATCATATGAGCACAAACAAGTCTACAGGCTGCCAAAGTTCCATTTAGTTCATGATTTCTGTCAGAGCACACTATAAGCTATTTGCTTGTTGTTACTCTTAACAGTAATTTGTATATAGTGTATCATTATATTTTTTTCTTTCTTTCTGGATAAACATTACTTAAACCAAAATCTGTTTTGATTATTCTCAGTAAACTTGCGCCAACCACAATTTGGTGTTGTTGCTAAGTTGTTATCTTAATAAATTACCATAATTGGAGTTCTCAAGGAAATGATAGTCAGAAAACCAAGTTACACATGATTCCTTATTCTGCTGGTTGAAATATGAAAGTCTCCCATAAAGTGTGTTTTATTATTTATCTCAGTAAACATGTGTACCAAATCTTCTGTCAATCTGTCTGTCTCTCTGTCTCTGTATCTGTCTGTCTCTCTCTCTCTCTCTTTCTTAGATTTTTAAAAATTAAAATGCATACTCTATCAAGCATTCAGTGACTTGCATGGTGCGCTTTTGAATTGCTTAGAAAGCTTTAACATAAATCAGTGCTGTTCAAGGTTCTTTTTCCTGTCTCTGCTAGAAAAAATAAACAACCTAAAAACACTCCACCCCCCAAAAAACAAAAAACCAGTTATCATAGATTACAATTTATCTCTGTGTGTTGCAGCTGTTAAGTCGTGATAATTATGGAATCCATGTCATGATGATTATTTAGGCTGCTGTGAATTGTTGGTTTTTGTTTGAGGGGGGGGGGGGGGGGGGGGGGGGGGGGGTGGGGGGGGAGGTTATCGCTGTAGTTGAGTATGTCTTTTGTTCCCAGTCCCCCTCCTACAGTCCCCATGTGAATGGTCTTAAAAGCGAACCACAGAAAACTACTGTCATTGTCTGTCTTTCTCTCATATTCATGCTTTCTGACGGTATGTGTTTGGGGATGCCAACCTCTGCTGCTGACATTCAAGGTTTGCAAGTTTAATGAGTGCAGAGAGAATGAAATGTTCAGCACCCCTTTGCTCTGAGCTTGGCTGGAATCTGTCTCATGGAGTAGGTGGAGAACATAATTCCCATTATAGCATCTGAACTGATCCCAGTGTAGTGGTGGTATAGTGTGTCTGCAGGGATGTTAGATAATAAGAAAAAACAGAACATCTCGGTATTTTATCAACCTTTCTTTTGTGCTTTGAAGAGAGTACGAGAGAGATTGCAAGGGGAGAGAGAAAGAAAGAGTGGGGGGGGGGGTTGCAAAGAAAGAGAGAGAGAGGCAGGGGAGGGGGGTGAGGGTGTGTAATCTAGACTGCATTTTTTACTTTAAAGATGTAAATATAAGAGTGCATGTTTGTCACTTCTGCCTTCACATGTTTAAAAAAACATTCAGGTCCAGATTTTGTTTGTTTTATGTGCTTGTTGTGGTTTGTTTGGGGGTTGTTGGGTTGTTGTTGTTTGGGGGGTTTTTTGGGGGGAGGGGGAATCATTGAGACAACATACATCTATGTTTAGGGGTGTGAATGAAAAAGTGCACATTGTATTGAACGTTTCAAATTTGCCTTCACACTTTAAAGAAGGAACCAATGACTGGGAAAAAAATCCTGCTGAGAGCATTACATTAATGATTACATTACCTTGGATTATGCAGCATTACCAGGTCTGAAATTTCAGACATTGCAGCCTGTGAAAGGTCAGACCCCTATCACAGGAAACTGTTGACAGTGTGTACTTAGTTAGGAAGTCATTGATCTGACAGAATTGGGGTGTGTGGAGTGCTGGGGACTTGATCTCGAAAGCAGTGCGTCCACTGATGGGATAATCAGTGTGCTTTACATGGAGGGAGGGGGGGAGGGCATCATCAGGTCATGATCATGGTTGTTAGTGCTGTTCATTTCTGCTGTAATGTGTGTGTGGGTGTGTGCGCGCGCGTGTGGGTGCGTGTGCGTGTACACTGCAGTCTAGTGTTGTTTAAATTATCTAAACGAAAGACTAATCACACACACAAACACACACACACCACACAGGCATGCACGCATGCACAGCATTTGCTTCAAGTGAGGTGTCAAGAAAGAAGTGAGCACTGGGGGAGGTGGGGGGCATAATTCTACTAAGAGCACACAGTATTAGCAGGGCTGAAATTTCAGACCTGCATGTATCGGAGCCTGTGAAAGGTCAGACTCCAGTCACAGGAAACTATCATCAGTGTGTGTGTTAGGAAGTCAGTGATCTGACAGAATTGTGGTGTGTGGTGTTCTTGTAACTTGATCAAGCTGTGCATCCACTGATGTGATCATCAGTGTGCCTGACAGTTACAGGGAGGGAGGGAGGGCATTATCAGGTCATGATCATATGGTTGTTGGGGCTCTGTTGTTTAGCCTTGTGTGTGTGTGTGTGTGTGTGTGATAGATACATACATACATACATATATACATACATACATACATACATACATACATACATACATACATACATACATATAGAAATGTGATAAGAAATGATGAGAAGAAAACTTGTGCATACATTTGATCAGATTCTCTTGTACTTTAGAAAAAAAAAGAGGGATATTGTAGAGGGAGGCCGGGGGATTTAGACAACACAAACTACTGACACGTCTGAATCTACTGTAAGGAGATAAACATTAGCAGTCCGCATATATACTGTGTATATATATATATATATATATATATATATATATATATATATATATATATATATATATGTGTGTGTGTGTGTGGTGTTGTTTTCTGCTTCATGTACATCATGAAAAAAAAATTCAAGACTGGGTTGTTGTTGTAGGAGGAGGAACTGGGAGTACTAGCTAAGTTGAACAACACAAGACTGCACACATGTTTTTCAGGGGTTAGGTAATTAAGACAACACTAGACTGTACACACTCACACAGGTGCGCATGCACACACACACCTATAACAAAAAGCTAACATTGAGCTGTGCTTTATCAACCCCTGCGAAACCCAATGAGTGAGCATAGTTCTATGAGTGTTTTGTCTAAAATAATAATAATAATATATGGAATTTATATACCGCTGAATCTTGTAAAACGAACATATCAAAGCGCTTGCACTCAAATCATTTACACGCATGCAACTTTCCTCAAATATAATGAATAACATATTTCAAATTTATGCACGTGCCTGAGCGCACACACACCCATGAACACACTTAGGAGATGAAGGATGCTGTTGAAAAGTAGGGACAGATATGAGGGGAAAGTCTCAAGTAGGAAATAAGTGTGTTTTGAGGCTGGATTTGAAGGTATAAAATGAAGGCTTTTGGCGACGTGAAAGAGGGAGGTCATTCCAGGTGGATAGACGAGAAACAGAGCGACAGCCAACAGTGGTTTGTTTGAATCTGGGTGTTTAAAAGCACAAAGTATCTGTGGCTGAATGAAGGGAACAGGATGGAGTGTACAGGTGAAGACAGTTACAAAGATAAGAGGGTGCAGTTTTGTGGAGACATTTGAAACAGAGGGTATTGATCTTATACTTCAGTCTTTGTGAGACAGGCAGCCAGTGAAGAGATTGCAGAACAGGAGTTATGTGTTCAGATTTTTTTCTCTCTTAGGACCAGTCGAGCTGCAGAGTTTTGTATGTGTTGAAGAGAGTGGATGGATGATGCTGGTAGGCCAACCAAAAGAGAATTACAGTAGTCTAAACATGAAAGAATGAGAGGTGTGACGAGCTTGGAAGTTGCATCAGCAGACAGATTACTTGTGAATCGCGCTTATGCGCCGTAATTGATAGTAGCAAGACTGGCAGGTCTGGGTGATTAATTTTTTCATAGAGAGTGTGTTGTCAAGAAATACACCTAAATACTTCACAGAGTTGGACAAAGGAACTGAATCATTCCCAGCTCATTTTCTCCTTCCCCCTTGCAAAGAAAGTGTGTGTGCGTGCATGTGTACAGTCTAGTGTTGTCTAAATCATTTAAATGAAAGAGTAACCACAGACATACACACAGACACACGTGCGTGTGCATGCACGCACACGCATGCACACACACACAGCATTTGCCTTGATGTGTCAAGAAAAGAGTGAGGGCTACGGCAAAAACAAACCACCAAAAAAATGGGGGGGGGGGGGGGGGGTTGGACGTAATTCTACTAAGAGCACACAGTATTAGCAGGGCTGAAATTTCAGACCTGCATGTATCAGAGCCTGTGAAAGTCAGACTCCAGTCACAGGAAACTGTCATCAGTCTGTGTTAGGAAGTCAGTGATCTGGCAGAATTGTGGAGTGCTGGTGACTTGATCAAGCCGTGCATCCACTGGTAATCAGTGTGCCCTACAGTTACAGGGAGGGAGGGCATCATCAGGTCATGGTCATGGTTGCTACAATGTTAGGGCCATTCATTTCTGCTATGTTGACTTGTTTGCCTCTGTGTGTGTGTGTGTGTGTGTGTGTGCACGCGCGCTCGCACGTGAGTGCATGCGCATGCACATTTGTGTGTGTGAATTTTTTTTTCATATTTGAACAAACTCAATCAAAGGATGATAAATCATGCAGAAGGGCTGACATTTTAACATAGCCAAGTCATGTTTCCATAAAGAACAAAATTAAAAAGCAAACAAAAGATCATAAATTAAGATGATTTATATGGATTTATTTTTCAGTTGAAGGCAGTATTTCATTCACTTTATGTTTGCAGCCTTAGAACTTTGTGTGACAAGCATGATAAACATTTGATATATAGCTGAGTATTAATTTTGTTAAATCAGTGTGATGGTAGATTTGATTTGGGTTGTTATGGCGAACTGAACAGTGCTGTTAACTTTTTTTAGGCTTCAAATAAAAGGAAAACTGAAGTGTGTTTTTATTTTACAATGATGTGGAGTGCTTGAATTTGGTCCCAACCTTGCAATTTTCATTTCATTCCGTGAGTAGGCCTGTGGTTTTATTCTATAGTTGATGCTTTTTTGCAACATAATTGTCTATTAGATAAGATAAAGTATTGGGGTCTGATTATTGCTGCCAAGTAGCTGTGGAATTTCGAAGGTATTTGGGGGGATTTTGTAATGATATTTTGGTGTCACCTATGCGATAGTATTGTGTTTTGCGTATTAAATGATTTATACATTCCATGTATGTCGCAGCCCATGTGCGAATCTGAATAACTCCCTCTCAGTATGAAGCAGGGAAGGAAGGTGGCAGGATGGTTAAGACGTTCGCCTGCCAACAAGTAAACCTTGAGGTTGTGGGTTTGATTCCCAGCCTCGCCCTTTCTTCCCAGCTTGACAAAAAAGTCGAACTGAATATCAAAGTCCTTTGGATGAGGCTATAAACCGAGGCCCCGTGTGCGAACGCATGCAGAACATCTTGCGCACACGTTAAATCCTGTTCCGCTTTTCGTAAGAGTAGGCCATTGTGTGCCGGTGGAAACAGATGACAAAATTTACAAAACCGCATACACTGGGACTGGATGTAAAAAAGCACATGAGACATGAGTACTTATTCCATTATCCTCGATATAAAAGAATAAATAAATAAAGCATTATTTTCACTTTCTTTTGATTCTGTCATTAATTTCTCTCATAGAGGACCTAAATAGAAGTGAAGCTACTTAATAGATTATTAAAGAGATAAATGGGTGGATATTATCATTCAGTGGAAAGGGAAAAAACACAACAACAACAAAAGCAACAACAACAACAAAAATTTAAGGATTGACATATGAATAAGTTGTAATCATTTTTTCCCCTCCCGTGGAGGCCTAACATGGACTTCTGACCCTGAGGATGCAACTTAAAGGAGCCTTGGTATAGTTGGGGTGGAGAGATTGAAATTTGAAATGGGTGGCAGGAGAACAGCAGGACAGAAACCACCAAAGAAGATGAGGCAGCGAACCCCCCCCCCCCCCCCCCCCCCCCCCCCCCCACACACAACACACACACACTTATTGTCTTTCCTTTCTTCCCTTCATCTCATAAAGCAACAGTTTGGAGTGTGCTCCTCTTCGCTCTTTTGATCCTAATGAACACTTGTCCATGAAAGAATCAACAAATGTAAGGATTATGTAGCTTGAAATGATACGGTTTTTTGCCACTCTGTTTCTTCCAAATCACAACTCTTTGTGGTGTTGTCTTCTCTCTCCCCCCCCCCCCCCCCCCCCCCCCCCCCCCCCCCCCCCCCCCCACAGCCACAGAAAAGATAAACTATAGGGATGACTACAAAATTTAGGATCAAGTGGGAAAATGGGAAACGGGAAACAAAATAACTATTTTCAGTCTTACCACACACCAGTCAGTGTCACCAGCTTTAAAAGTGCTGCGCTTAATGACACAACTGTGTGCGGCCTAACAGTGCTGCGCTTAATGACACAACTGTGTGCGGCCTAAAAGTGCTGCGCTTAATGCTTAATGACACAACTATGTGCGGCCTAACAGTGCTGCGCTTAATGACACAACTGTGTGCAGCCTAACAGTGCTGCGCTTAATGACACAACTGTGTGCGGCCTAAAAGTGCTGCGCTTAATGCTTAATGACACAACTGTGTGCGGCCTAACAGTGCTGCACTTAATGCTTAATGACACAACTATGTGCGGCCTAACAGTGCTGCGCTTAATGACACAACTGTGTGCGGCCTAACAGTGCTGCGCTTAATGACACAACTGTGTGCGGCCTAACAGTGCTGCGCTTAATGACACAACTGTGTGCGGCCTAACAGTGCTGCGCTTAATGACACAACTGTGTGCGGCCTAAAAGTGCTGCGCTTAATGACACAACTGTGTGCGGCCTAACAGTGCTGCACTTAATGCTTAATGACACAACTGTGTGCGGCCTAACAGTGCTGCACTTAATGCTTAATGACACAACTGTGTGCGGCCTAACAGTGCTGCGCTTAATGACACAACTGTGTGCGGCCTAACAGTGCTGCACTTAATGCTTAATGACACAACTGTGTGCGGCCTAACAGTGCTGCACTTAATGCTTAATGACACAACTGTGTGCGGCCTAACAGTGCTGCGCTTAATGACACAACTGTGTGCGGCCTAACAGTGCTGCACTTAATGCTTAATGACACAACTGTGTGCAGCCTAACAGTGCTGCACTTAATGACACAACTGTGTGCGGCCTAACAGTGCTGCGCTTAATGACACAACTGTGTGCGGCCTAACAGTGCTGCACTTAATGACACAGCTGTGTGCGGCCTAACAGTGCTGCGCTTAATGACACAACTGTGTGCGGCCTAACAGTGCTGCGCTTAATGACACAGCTGTGTGCGGCCTAACAGTGCTGCGCTTAATGACACAGCTGTGTGCGGCCTAACAGTGCTGCGCTTAATGACACAACTGTGTGCGGCCTAACAGTGCTGCGCTTAATGACACAACTGTGTGCGGCCTAACAGTGCTGCACTTAATGCTTAATGACACAACTGTATGCGGCCTAAAAGTGCTGCACTTAATGACACAACTGTGTGCGGCCTAACAGTGCTGCGCTTAATGACACAACTGTGTGCGGCCTCCAAGCGGTTCTACCTCGACGTTTGTGAACAATTTCTACTCCTGTGTCTCTAATTCTTATGATCTCCTCTGTTCCCCAGAGTTGGCAGGCAACGGTGTGATGACGGCAGCAGAAAACTCACCGGTGCTGATGAACAACGGCGCCACGACGACTACCACCACCTCCACGGTGCCCCCCAGTAGCGTGGAGAGCGGAGCAGGGGCTTCCACGGTCACCAGCAACATGGGTAGCAGCATTGGCAACATGTCAGAGGACAGCAACACCCAGGATTCCATTCCAAGCAGCAGCGGTGCCATATCCCCCATCACCACCACCCGGGCCCCACGCCGTGGGAGGGGAGGCTACCGGGGTCGGGGGCGGTGGATGTTTAGTCGTCCACCAGCCAGGAAAAAACAGAAGTTAAAAGAGGTAAGTTTTGGAGAAGGGTTGCGGGGAAGGGGGGGGGGAGGAAGGGGGGAATTCTGCCATCATTAAGGTAGCTTTCTGCAAACATTTTTTTTGTCCCTTCTTCAGAACAAAAGTTCATCTATCAAACAGCATTCTGAATGATGACGAGACAGCGCATAGGGTTAGGGAGTTGTTTGTTTTGTCTTATTCTTTTTCTTTTCTTTTTTTATATTGAAGATAATGGAATAAGCACTCTTGTGCTTTTTTACATTCAGTCCCCGTGTGTATGCAGTTTTGTAAATTCTGTCATCTGTTCCCACCGGCACACAATGGCCTACTCTTACGAAAAGCGGAACAGGATTTAACGTGTGTGCAAGATGTGCTGCATGCGTTCGCACACGGGGCCTCGTTTATAGTCTCATCCAAGGTTTAATGTGTGTATATGCATGCACATGCGCGCACACATGCATGTGTGAATGTTCACACAAGTACACATTTATGTGCATTTGTTTTATATAAAAACAAAAAAGAAAAATTCAAAAACCACAAAATACCCTCTAAAGAGAAAAAAAAAAGAATACAAATCATGTTAAATTAATAACCCCTTTATTGTACTCCACAGTTGTTTTAATAACCCACCCCCACCCCTTTTTATGCTCCCCAGTTGTTAAAAACGATAGAGAATGAGGACCTGATGGAGATCGTGCTCCCTCGCCTGGTGAACGTGGTCAGCCTGTTTGAGTTCATGCTGATGAAGGTGGAGACGTGCAACAGTTCCCAGCCCCGGGCCGACCACATCTACCAGGAGTTCCTGGCCCTGCACAAGCGCGTCAAGCAGGTGTGCCACGAGGGGCTGCGGCGCAAGGTGGACCAGGACACCGGGGGGCAGCACAACGGGCTGGACACGGAGGACAGCCAGGACAGCGCCTGTCCTGTCTTGAAAGTCAGTAGTACAGTTTACACTTTGTGTGTGTGTTCTGGGGTAAGGAAACGCAGGAACCAATGAGATACAGACATGTCTGCATGCATATTAGCTGTAAATGGGTACCTGTCCTCTTTAGGGTCATCATCATCATCATCAATGCCTTTGTGCCTTGGGAAGGTAAAGCAGCGAGGGAGAGGAGATGGGCGCCGCCCTCAATATGCTGGCCCTAGAGAAGTGAGGTCTCCTACGACCTTATAGGTTATGGGACACCTTTACCTTTACGTTTATGCATGCATATTATGAACACGCACACACATTCACACACACGCACACACGCTCACACACATTCATACATGCATTGACTTACTTGACTTGTGTCTCTTGGTTCCTTGGGGAACATAGGGCTGCAACAACATCCCTTCCAACGAACTCGGTTTTGGGAGATCCTCTTCAGCTCAGCCCATGTCATTCCGGCTGCCTTCATTTTTCTTCCATACATGCATGCACATAGCACAACTGCCAGTGTAGATTTTAAAGTTTGTGTCTGTTGTGGGGTAAGGAAAACTTGGGACAGGAACTGGTGAGACATGGTGTGCGTGCATACACACACTCACACATTCACACATTCGTGCATGCTTATAGCACAGGTATCAACCATTCCTTTTTTTTCCCCTAGAATTTTTTCAGGATTTTTAGCGGTGATTCCAGTTTGGAAGAAAAATTTCCAGTTTCAAAACTTTTAAAAGAAGAAAACTGCGTGAATCAAATATGACGTCAAGGTGTGTTTCAGGTGCCGATCTGCAAGATGTTGAAGAAAAGCGCAAAACCTGATAGCTGTACCTATAAGGAATTTAATATAAAATGCAAGTTGGAGTTTCCATAAATCTCAACAAGGCAAAAATTGTGCTTTCTGCACTCTGTGCTGTTGTGATTTTAAAATTTGACATGGCAGATGAAATGACATTACTGCATATGAAAATACCACAGTTGTTCATCTCTTCAGTTTTGGGGCAGCAATTCCAGTTTCAGCTGTTTTGCTATGTTACAGTGGCAGTTGCTCAGATATTCAATTGCACTGGTCCAACTGCATGGGAATGTGCAGACAAGTTGAACTAGGAGTAGCGGACAAGTATGTCCAAGGGCGGCAATGGCTTACGGAGTGCATGCGCTTTTAAGTCAAGGAAGTCTTGTTTCGATTATCCCATCTGGATGGATTTATGTCCATCAAATTTCAAAGCATCAAAGCAAGGCTGAATTTGCATTAAATGCCATATAACTGATGAAAGAAGAATTCAGAGGCTTGATTAGTGATGTAGCAACTGAAAAAGCTTTTATCCCGAAGTCAGAATGTGGCTAACCTAATGGGGATGGGGGGGGGGGGGGGGGGGGGGGGGGGGGGGGGGTGTAAATGGTCGCATACACATAAATCTCACCATTGGTGAACCTCAGAGCTCTAGCTGAGGAACCAAACAAAAAACCCAAAAACTTTTGGTTTAAGTTGAAATTTACCTGAAGGTCATGTTTTCCACACAGAAGTGCTAATTTGTATATGCATGCATATGGAACTTTTATCAAAGTTACGAAGTCTTTCATCCACCCCCCAAAAAAAAACAGAAAAAAATAGATTGCTGTTGTTCTCAAGATGAATGAGCCTAAAAAAAGGCTAGTCGCTTCCAACTCCATTGTTGAATGCCCACATTGTGGAGCCTCTGTTGGAGAAAGGATGGCAGGTGTGACAGATATTTTGTGGTGTCATCAACCATTTCCAGAATGCACGATCCCTCACAAATAGCCTAAACATCTGTATCAGCA
This sequence comes from Rapana venosa, assembly GCA_028751875.1. NCBI lineage: Eukaryota > Metazoa > Mollusca > Gastropoda > Neogastropoda > Muricidae > Rapana > Rapana venosa. Next base: position 48,219,483 of record CM054138.1, read on the forward strand.
AAAATTTATAGCACTTGGGACTTTTTTAGGTTGTTTTTTTTTTTCTATGGGCTCAAGGAAACCTGTTGAACGTTTGGGGCAGCTCAGGATTTTCAAACCATAGTGGGAGTCTCAGTTACTACTGGGGGGACGGGGGGGTGGTGAGAATAGCCTAGTGGTTAGAGCATTGCATTCGTGATCTGACACCCAATGTTTGAATCACTGCCTGTTCAAGGGATTTTTACCCTGGAGCGAACCGACTCCCCCTGAAAGTCCTTCAGATAAGACTATAAAGCGAGGTCCCATGCGCAAACACACACATAACTTGTGCACACATGTAAAAATCTCATTCTGCCTTTTGGAAGAGTTGGCCATTTTGTCTTGGTAGGAATTATGACAAAATTGTGAAAAAATACATGCACACATGTGCCGTGTTTAGACACCAGCCCTGAAGTTGGAATGCAGCTACCTTAATGGTGGGTAAATGATCGTATATGCAAGATCTCACCTTTAGTGAACCCCAGAGCTCCAGCCAAGGAATGAGGGGGAAAAAATTACCATTGAATTTGGAGCCATCAAAATCTTCATCACTATTGGTAAAAATCAAAAACGAAAAAAAATTTTTTTTTTAAACCGCCACCTAGTCCTCATTGTGACTGATTTTGTCAGAGACTTTGTTATGAACAATGTTCCCGTCCAGCAGCAGAGTTGGTCAGCCTCAACATTGCTTTCTGCCTGTAATTTTTGTTTTACTAAATGTTCCAGCTTTGATTACTTGAATGGAAAGAAAGGTGTTTCTGTGTATGTGACTGGTTGTTGTTGGAGAAAGATCATCCACAGAAAAAGAAAAAAAAAAAGATCATCCACAGATACCTACTGTCACCAGCTTTTACCTTCAAGAGCATTGCTGAGCATTCCATGTGCATAAGAATGGATGTGTAATTTAAAGCATGCAATACACACATTTCCCACATGCTTTTGGGGTGTTCACACAGTTGTGGTTCCCAGTACTCAGATCAAGTAACAGATTAGCCCGCTTCTCAAATGTTACAAATTTTTACCGACCATTAAGGTGTCCGCATTCATGCCTCGGGGATGTTAAAATGCTTGAAAACGATGGTTTGTAAATGATGTGTGGGTGTGGTGTTGTGTGTGTGTGTGTGTGTTTCTAGTGTGGTGTGTGTGTTTCTGTATGTATTTTGGAAGGGGAGAGGGTTAATAAAAGTTTGCAAACCCTGGCAAATGTGTGTTCATAGCAATGGAGAGAAGTTCACTTTGTGGTGGTCAGTAAAGTGCCACTGATTGACATTGTTAAAAAGCTGACTAATTTGAGAATGTGTTCAGATTCGGCACAAAAAAAAGGGAAAAAAAGACTACTCCTAGATAGTGCTAACTGAGAATATTGTCTGATCTCATTTGAAATAGATAAGCAGGTTTGTTGAGACCTGCAGTTCCATCCATCTTCACTTTTTTTTTTTTTTTTTTTGGTGTCTTATGCCTCACTGTGATTTGTTGTTGTACTCTGAGATGGCTTTGTGTGTGTGTTGTTTTTTTTCTGTTTTAGTGTTTTCTGATAGGTTAGTATTGAATGTATGAATAGGTTGGTATTTAATGATGTTTTCATTTTCTTTCTGCTAACATTAAGAGGGTGAGTGGTTGGACTTTTTTGTTGTTTTATCTAGACTGTAGTCTATGATGTTATTGTTTGTTGAGGTGGGGGGTTATTGTTGTTGGGGTTGGTTTGGTGTTTTTTGGGGGGGTAGTTTGCTTTTTTTTGGTAATGTTTTTCTCTCTTTTTTTCCTCTCTTTTTTATGTGATGTTGTGCTTCAAGACAGTCTGGTATGTTACAGTTGGAGGACGAAGCCATAGCCAAGTCCTTGGGTCTCACGTCTGGCAGCTACGAAGTGAAGGACATCCACGTCAACGAATACAACTCCTTCCGCTACAATTACCTCACCTCAGACCCCAACGGCCCATCTGGTGTGTCTGCGGAGAAACGCACCATCCAGGTGGTGAGCCCGGACGAGCTGGTGTCGCAGATCCCCAGCAAGCGCATGAAAACCACCTCCCTCCTCCAGTGCAGCGCCCCATCCACCGTCAGCCTGGCCGGCTCTGCCACGGCAGCCAGCTCTTTGCTGACCTCCATCGTCAGCAACTCGGGGCTGACCGGCACCTGCCAGAAGCAGCAGGCCCTGTTCCGCACCGTGGCTGTGCAGCAGCCTCAGAGCAACCTGCTGCAGACGGTGCGAGTGCAGCAGCCTCAGACAAACTTGTTACCCGGTGGGGTCATCCAGCAGCCTCAGTCTGTGATGCCTGCCATGACACTGCCTCCCCAGCAATCCACCACAGCCATCCTGCGAACAGTGAACGTACCGTCCCAACCTCAAGCCCCCACAGTGCTGAGAACTGTTGCCATGCCGTCTCAGGCTCAGACTAGTATACTGCGGGTTCAGCAGCCGGTCGTTGCCTCTGCCAGCAGCAAGCAGAGCAACGGGGCTGGTGTGATGGGGGTGTCCCTCCTCAACAACTCGAGAACTGCTGTTATTTCTCAGCACCCCTCTGTCGCTGTGCTTAAATCGCCCCCTGGACAGAGTTCCCACATCTTAGTGGCAGCACCCGGGTCCCTGTCCGTGACAGGGACAAACGTCAGTGAAATCCCCCAATCTCAGGCAGCTCAGGTTGTGTCGTTGCTTCCCTCTAGCATACACACACCTTCCCTCTCCCTCCCCACCCTGACAGCAGGATCTATGTCCACAGACTTCAACACAATGACACCCGATGACTTCATGGACAACAGTGATGATAGTTTGGTCAGTTCAGTGTCTGGTCTGTCCTCTGCCAATTCCAGTGGTCTAGTCTCTGCTCATTCTTCACTTCCCAATGGTGACATGACTGAAGTGGGCTTCTCTAGTGCTGTGAAAGTGAACGGTGTCTCCAGCAAGTCAGAGGTTTTATCCCCTGACAAAGACCAAATGTCTTTGGAGAACGATGCCCCCTATATCAGCACCCCCTCTCTTCAGGAAGATTCTGAGCAACTACCAGTGACTAGTGCAATGGACTCCACATGTGCTACGACGTCTCTGTTCATAAAGTGTGAAAATGGAGAGCTTTATACAGTGGCCAGTACCGGGGAGACAGTTCCTCTGGCCTCCACAACAGCAGACTCTCCATTAGCCTCAGTAGAAGTGATGCCTTCTTCCTCTTCCGGTGTCAACGGACTGTTTAACGGCTCACAGGTGGAGGACACAGCATTGAAAGAAGTCCGAGACAACCTGGTTGAAGACCAGGGTGTGCTCCTTGCTGATGAGTCCGTGGTGATGAACCCAGAAGACACTCTGCATGCAGCGACAGATGCAGACATGGATGTGGACGAATCGATGGAAACATCATCATTCACCTTGCATCAGAATGCCACTCTGTATCAGACAGAAGATGGGACAATTATCATCCAGAACCCGGATGGTACATCTTTCCAGCTTCGGGGTACTGGAGACCAGAGTCTGTCGCTGGAGTCTGTTCAGGAACTGTTGAGTCAGATGGTGTCTGGAGAGCAGGTCCAGACAGAAGTGCAGCAATAACACATGCATCCTTTTTCACTTCAGTTGCAGCTTCTTCTCCCCTTTCTTCTTGTCACTTGGTTGGAGTATGTGCTATTTTTAAAAGACTGGTTATCAGATCAGCTAAAAAGAAAACACATGTATGCAAAGATGTAGATGTATAAGCTAAACTTTGACAAGATAAGTCACTTTTGACAATTTATTCACTCAATTGTTTCCGCTGTATAGAGTCTTCCGTAAAAGCAGTTCAGATCTCTGTAGCAGTGCTTTTATCGGCAGAAAAAGGTTACAGTTGAAGAAAGTGTACACTGCATGTCACATGTAAGTCACATGCTTTCTGGGTATTTAGTGTACACATGCATGAAGAAATATTGTCTCTCATTAAATTTTGTTCACTTTGTTTGTGGTAGTCTGTATAATGTGTTGAGGTGAATGGCAGAGCTGAACAGAAGCAGGAGACTGAACAACTCTCTATATATATCACAGTTTAATGTGTTGAGGTGAATGGCAGAGCTGAACAGAAGCAGGAGACTGAACAACTCTCTATATATATCACAGTTTAGCAATTTGCATCTTTGATTCATTTTTCAAAGAATGTATGACTAATCACAAGGATTTGTCTTACATAATATCTATAACAATAGGGATCTTTTGTCCAATGTTGTGTTAGGTCTGCCATCAAAATGTATCCGGTAACACTACAAATGACAAAATTTACAAAGCCACATGCACAAGGGGACTGGATGGAACATTTTTAAAAGCATGTGAATGTTTTATTCCATCATCTTTGAAATAAAAGAACTTAAAGGAATAAATTGAAATCAAATCTCTTGATATTTCCCAAAGCAGTAAGGACTACAAGCAGCATAAATGCATTTAAAACAGTGGATAGCGCAGGGGAAATTTTGCACTTTACCACAAAAGCAAGCATCATCCATCATCAAGCCATCATCCAAATAAACAGTGTTTGACATGATTCAAAAGTAGGTTCCAAAATGTGCGTACTTGCAAAGGAAAGCAAAATACTGAGTCATTCCCTCGCTCTCCTCACAGCTGTAACTAATGCTTAGCGTTCAGGTTTACTTAGGGTCTGGCATGCAGACTGCACATTGGACTCCCCTGTCAGAAGTCCAATACAGGACGGGCCACAACTGCCTGGTTACGGTCGAGTGCCTTCTAATCAGCATACACAGGCACTGGATGACTGCTAGATCTTTCATTTGTAACAGATATTTTAGAAGTCTATCTCAGTTTCTCTCTGTGATGTTTTGGCTGATGTTTTATTATGATGATAATGATAATGATACATGGTATTTATATAGCGCTATATCTTGCAAAAAAAACCAAATCAAAGCAAAGATCCTTATCAATAAACTTAAGATAAAAGTTTCCCTATCCTTTGGTCTGTCTTGCTCACAGATTGAACCCACAGGTGTGTAAAAGAATTGCTGTGAGGTAGGGGACATGGATGTACTAGCACAGTCTCATGTGGAAAAGCTTATCCAGGAGCCCAAACTTGGGTCAGGCCAGGCCAAAGGCAAGGTTCTTATTCAAAAATGCTGTCATTGAAAGATATTCTTTTCTAGAGGGTTTTTGGTTAGGTTTTGTTTTGTTTTGGGGTTGTTGTTGGTGGGTTTGTTTGTTGTTGTTTTTTTTGTGTTGTTTTTTTGGGGGGTTGTTCTTCATTTATTGAATCTTTGATAAACCATTTTAAAATGATTAAAAAGTTGTAAGTGGTTACTTGCACTTTTTTTTTCATCCACTACTATTTCATCAATAAGTCCAAACATAAAAGGAAAGTCTCTTTCCTTAAACAAATACTTTTACAGCCAAATTGCGATGGTACCAGCTGTCTGTCAACTTTGACACAGCCTACTGAGCTAGCTTGATTCTGGTTGTGAAAAGAAAAATATTTTTTCAGGTGGTGAGTTGTTCAGTCTTTTGGTGTTTCTGAGAAGATTTCATAATTGTTTGTGGTAGTCATACTACTCTGCTCATCATTTGTGGACATCAGAGCTCTAGCTGAGGAACAAAACAAAAAAACCATAACAGTAACTGAGTTTTGAATTGCTTGATAATCCAAAATGGTAGTTGCCCCATCTCTCTCTCTCTCTTGACAAGGTGGTTTTTTGTTGTTGTTTTTTGGGGGAGGGGGGGTGGGGGGGGGGGACAAATAACCAGTGTAAATCATTGATGGTTGCCTTGATAGGTCTTATTCTTTTTCCTGATATTTTCCCCCCTTATTTTGTTCATCAATTTTTGTTATTTTCTTTTTAAAACGTGTTTGTATGTAGAGAAACTGTAATCATAGTTCTGCTTGTCACACGTATAACTTCACTCTCTCCTCACCTCAGCTGTCTCTCACAATTCTGTTCTCCTTTCAGTAACGTATTTTCACTTTCATAGTTGTCGACAGCCTTTGTACACTCTTTAGTTTAGCACTTTATATTTTTAATGTTTTTACATGGAACTGGTCATAGCATTACAGTGTTGTTTTAAATTTTTCTCTCAGCAATTTTGTGGAGTTTTACATTGCTCTTTTCCTTCCTAACTCTAACCCTAACCCTAACCCTAACCCTAACCTGTTCAAGGGGATTTTTTCCCCTGGGGTTAACATCAGTGCAGACTCCACTCTCCCCAAAAGTCTTTCGGATGAGACTATAAACTGAGGCCCCGTGTGCGAACGCACACAGAACATCTTGGGCACACGTTAAATCCTGTTCCGCTTTTCATAAGAGTAGGCCATTGTGTGCCGGTGGGAGCGGATGACAAAATTTACAAAACCGCATACGCACGGGGACTGGATGTAAAAAAGCACATAAATGCTTATTCCATTATCCTCAATATAAAAAAAAAGAATAAATAGATAAAAATAACTCTTGTCACAACAAATTCAGGGATTTGAACTGCTCTTCCAGGGATGAGCATGCCACTACAGTTCAGAGGCATTCTTGTTTCAGGGGGTTTTTGTATTGTTTAATTTAGTGGTGTCTTTACTGTCGAGGTCTATTTTAGTTCACGTAGGAAAGTATTTTGAGAATTTTGCAAGTAACAGATCTCTTGCTGCTTTGGATTTAGTTCTGAAAGATTCCGTATCCTTTCTGATTTATCTTCAGATTCCCATGCCAGGCAAAGTATTTATGTTCAAGTTACAGACTAATTTTATGCTTGTGTAATACAAATTTTGTTGTGTGTGTCCAAAATCAAAGCAAAAGTTGTGCAAATCTAATTATTTTCATTTGATCTGGCATTATGAGTTCTTCAAGTTGTGTTTATCCAAATCAACCTCATGTTCTTGTAATGGCAGTTAAGTCATTAACTATAAAAACTATCATAACTGTTTTAAAAAAAGGAGAAAAAAAGATGCTGTTTGGAGGGTGGGGGGCATTTTTTTCTTTAAAGAACAAAGATTGCATAGCATCTGATCAAGACCACATCATGATCTTCACCAAATTCTCTTTTTGAGATGTCAAGAACTTTCTCAGTATACAGACAGTAGTTTCTTCTTTTTGAAATTCTACTCTGAACATTTTTTTGTGTATGGAGAAACTCACAAACAGAAAATATAGAGAAATGAACTCAGAAGATATCCCCTTTCTTTTTCTTTTTTTTTTGTGGTACAATATTCTGTTTGTTGTACTGAAGAAGTGTGGCCATGTTGACATGTCAAAACTGAGCAAGAAAAGCAGATGACAACAGAAAAGAGTGTTCTAAATCTTTTGAGTAGGAAAGCGTGATTACTAATTGACTGTTTTATGCTCTGGGAATTTTTGAAAGAAAGAGTTACGGATTTAGGCTTGGAAGATCTGGCAAGATCAGATTCTTCTTCATGTGATAATCTCAGATTAGCCGTTTCATTTGTGTTTGTTTGGGAAGGTTTTTGTATGAGTTTTCCTTTCACATTGTGGTGGAATGGTTAGTTGAGACATGCAAATTGGTAAGAATTATAACATGACAATGTCTTTGGCATAGATAGATTAAAAAAATATATATATATAAAAGTATGGTTTAAAATGCCTGGTATATTTCCAGATTTTTAATAAATTAAAGATTGCCTAAGGTAAAAGCAGAAGATAAGATACCAAAGAAGATTCATACATTTAAAGAAAGGAAAAAGAATAAAAGTGGCAGCCAAGGGTGCAAGTGACTCAAGGGTGATTGCCTCCCTCTATGATATCTTTGTATTGTGAATATATTGTGTGAGGTTATAATTATTGTATAATGGACATGGCAGATTTCTCTCAGTTACATTTTGGATTGCTCTCCTGGTTGTGAGCACATTGCCACTATGACAGGAGTTCTCTCTCTCTCTCTCTCTCTCTCTCTCTCTCTCTCTCTCTCTCTTACAATAGCTTTCTGTTTTTTCTTTCCTGATTATGCAAAATTAGAAAATTAGAAGCATAAACCAAATGAAGCTGTTTTGATTACATTTATTTCAGGGAGGAAAAAATGGAATTTTGAAAACCAGTGTAGTATTTGTTATGGGTGCATAAATGCAGTATTACATATGTTAAAAGGGAGGGGGGGGTGGAGATTGTTCAAGATATTTTTTTTCAAAGGAGAATAAAAGCAAAACAGCAAAAGGATATAATCTCCACATTACAAGATTCTCAGTGGGAGGCAATTACTATTTGATTTTCGTTAACACAGTGGTTTGGTCTAAGGCATTAGTTAGACATCACCATTCCCTTGGGCCTTCTTAGTTTCGTTTTTAGTTCCTATAACCACTCATTGTTTAAGGAAGGGGAAGGTAGACATGCATAATTGATCTTTGTTTTAATTAAGAGGAATATAAGGCAAAAAGGCAGAGACCTGTGTTTTTTGTTGTTGAATATTTAGTTCTTTCTCTCCCTCCCCAATTCTTTACAAGTCACATTACATTGATCACTTTTTTTTCCTTTAGTGTCTTGATTGTCACTGGAAATTAGACTAATGTTTAGTCATATAGCAGTAAGCTTATTTTGAAGAAGCAACGGGAGGGGCATATTTTCACTATGATGTCTTTCAAGTGATTAGGAGACAAGTGTGATGATGGCGATAGTTTATAGAGTTAGTGGGTTTTGAATAGCACTTTTAGAAATGGTGATAATATTGATGTTGTAGTAGTTTCTTGGGTTCTTTTTTTTTAATGTTTGTTTATTTATTTATTCAGGTTTGTGTTTTTGATTTTTTGTTAGAATTAAGTTTGTTCTTCTTCAGCAGATGGCATCATTCTGTAGATATGATGATGAACTTTGACTTGGTCATTTACCAACCAGACATGTCATGGAACACAGGCACCAGAAATAACACCAGTACCATCAGGTTTGCATGTTATATGTCACTTTTAGCTGTAGCAGTGCCACTTCTTGTTAATCATTACACAAAACTTTGAAACAGAGTGAAATGGTAACACTGGAAAGGGTGGGAAGGAAAGAAACGTAGTAAAAGGGCATTGTCAACTTGGAAGAGTGGATAGGGAAAAAAAGATAAAAGAGCGAGAAACAGGGGTTTATAGCCTGTCACATGTATGAGTGGGTGCATGCACGTGGACTCATACGTGCGCACACACACACACACACACACACACATGCGCATACACACACACCACGTACCTACAACTTTGTACATAATTATTATATATCTGTTGCACTCCAAGATATAGTTCCAAATATGTCTTACTATATTAGTGTGCAAAAGAAATAGTAATAATTTTCCTCGGTTGTTGTTGGGAATTTTTTTTTTTTTTTTTGGTGGTGAGAATGTGTGTAATTTAATCAATCCAGAAGCTCTTTTACAACAAACAGTTTTCTGCATTTCATTGTATGAGAGATGATGTGTTCCAGTCTTGTTAGAATTGTCTTTTTAAAGCCCATGTTTATGACATGATGAGAGGAATAATAAATGTTATACTGAGGCAAATGAAATAAATGCCTGTTTATGAAATATGATATGTGAACTTGTGTGTTTAGTGAATGAATGGAAGTCTGTGATGAGTTTTTTTGTTGTTTTTTTTCTTTCTCAGAGTTCCGAGGTGGTTTTTTTGTTGTTGTTTTTTTCTTTCTCAGAGTTCTGAGGTTCGCCAATGGTAAGATATTTGCATATGCGACTGTTTTTGCCCACCATTATGGTAGCTGCTTTCCAGCTTCGAGGTTAATGTCTAAACAGGACACTAGTAACTAAGTCTGAATGTCTTTTTTTCTGGTGGGTTTTTTTTTTTTTAATTTAATTTTGTCATTTGTTCTTGCCAGTGTGCACTGGCCTACTCGTCCAAAAGGTAGAATGGGTTTTGATATGTGCACAAGATGTTCTGCCTGTGTTTTGCACATGGAACCTCAGTTCACAGGCTCATCCGAAGGACCTTTGGGGAAGTGGAGTCAGTACTGTCCTCCAGGGAAAAAATGCCCTTGAATGGTTTCTTGGTGATGGTTCAAACATGGGCCATGAGATCATGAGCGCCCCCATGGGGACTTGGGGACCTACCACTATGAAATAATTGCATTCCCACCTTCTGAATATTATGTGATGGAAATTCCCTCTTTTCTATCCTTCTTTTTGTTTCTGCCTTGTTCTTTTTTTCTTACTGTTACCTCCTTGTCTATTTTCTGCCTTCTTTATCTATTTTGCCCTTTTTTTTTCAGGAACGACTTAAAAGATAATCATTCTCACCGATGTCAAAGTCAGATGCGCTGGGCCTGACTTGTCAGGTGCTTAACGTCAGCGTAATGCATTTTTGTTCATGTGACAAACAACTACAGCTGCTGTCCGAGTGTTTGACCAAGAAGATCAAGAGTGCGATGCACTACCCACTAGACATCCCCCCCCCCTTTTTTTTCCCCGCCTGCTCTTTTTGTAACCTGGATGAGTAAGTTCTTTTCCTTGAACTTACTGAGGAGTTATCAGAGCACAGCACAGAAATGAAAACCAAACAAAAAACTACCCCCAAACAAACACACACACGATCAAAAACCAACAAAACCCCAACAAAACGACAACAACGCCGAACAAAACAAAAACATAGAAACCATATTTTAAAAAACGCTGTAAACTTGAAAAAATGGTCAAGATCATCATAGACCAAAGTGACATAAAAGTTGAACATAAAAACTATGGAAGAATCTCACCAATGACTCTGGTGCGGTGTCCCAATCATTTTTCAGGAAATTCACCTATGAATCGATTTAATTTAGTTAACCAGTATGTTCACCCCCATTCCCCCCCCCCCCCCCCCATTTTTTTTACAACACACACGTCACAATAGCATCCAACTCTGGGAGCTTTTTGTTTTGGGGTGTGATGTTCTGAAGTGACATTACTGAATTATACATGCGTCTGTGAGTAGTGTGCCTGTGCTAGCCAAGCCAGAGAGCAAGCATTGTGAAGGGGGGGGGGGGGGGGGGGGGGGGTAGGACTGCGATGTACCGGCAGCCATATGTGTGTGTGTCTTTTTTTATTTTATTTTTTAAAAATCTTTTTTGTGTTTGTGTGTGTGTGTCAAGTAAAAGGTGTGTAGGTTGAGAAGGACCAGGTTGGCAGATTGTTTTTTTTTAAAGAGCTGAAATTTAAAACAGCCGAACACCCATTGCCCTGACTAGCAAGCAGCACCAGTAACGGGTGTTAAACTACTGGATTCTCCTCGCCTGTTTTGCTCAGTTTTCAGTTAGGCTATACTCCCTCATGGGGATGCAGGGGGCCTGTCAGTGTAAATAGTATCCCCACCTTCTGGAAATTATATGTGCTAGGAATTCCCCTTTTTTTTTATATCCCATTTTGTTTCTGCCTTGTCCTTTTCTTCCTGTTGCATCTTTCTTGTCTGTCTTCTGGGAAAATACCCCATTCAGCGAGCGTCCTGGTGGTGGCTCGAACCCGGGCCGTCAAATCAAGAGCTCACCGCTCTAACCACAAGGTTATCTCCCGTCCCCCATCCCTATCATAATTATGTAGGGTGCTCTGACCACTAGGCTATTCCCTATCTAGGGCCTATTTTCAGTCTACCATCAACAAAACAACCAGTTTTATATCGTTGGTACACATACTTCTTGGTGAAGGTTGTTACTTTGCACTAAATGTATTAATAAACAAACAGGCCGATCGATGTTAGGGCTATTATAAGTTGGTTTTCTATTTTGGTGTTGGCTCTGGATTTGTTAGAGTTAACCCCCCTTTCATATAGTCTTTCCCTGGCTTAATATTTTTACCATGTGTTGCATCTAAACTTCTTGAAATGCGGTAGATCTAGGCTAGTTTATATTTGATGAGACTTATTGTTGTCTCCTGCCTGAAGTGTTTATATTGCCGTTCAATACTATACAGAAAAATAGACAATATCTTAAGTTTAACAGTGAACAGAAAATGGTGAAGCAAGATTGACAAGAGAATTGGTGTGGAAAGTTCCACGAGGGACATTCTTTAGATCTGTATACATTTCTGTATATTTTACTTCGAGACCTAGGAAATCTGTGACCTGGCTCTAAATATATATATATATATATATTTTTTTAAATAGACCTATGGCAGTCAGAGCAAATACCATGCAGGTAGAACTCTCTCTCTCTCTCTCTCTCTCTCTCTGAGATCCTGAAAAGTGTTGTCTGCATTCTTGTCAGGGGAATAGGTCTTGTGGGTTGAAGTTTTGCCGGCATATTAAGCACACAAGGTACGATACATCTTCATTTGGGTCAGTAGTGAGAGCACGCACTTTCCCCAAGCTAAGGTTAAGCAGCACTAAGCGTGCTTACCTAGTGGATGGGTGACCGTTTGCACGCCTTGGCTTCAGTACAATCCCCCAGTCCACCCAGCTGTAAATGGGTACCTGCCCTCTTTAGGGTCAGGGAAGGTAAAGCAGCGAGGGAGAGGAGATGGGCACCGCCCTCAATATGCTGGCCCCTGGAGAAGATGAGGTCTCTGAAACATCTGGCTTCCCAACGACTGCACAGGTTATGGGAACATCACCTTATATCCTGTCTGTGTGTGCGAGTGCGCGCTCACTTATCAGAGCAGTAGCACCTGCAAAAAGCATCTTCCTTATAAAGCTAGTCAGAGTTGCAGAGGTGTGCGAACAGAGTTTACAATAAGAATACAGTATGATGAAGATGCAAAAGTATTTGAAAAATACACAGTCCCGTTTCGCAGCGCGCGCGCGCGCGCGCGCGCGTGTGTGTGTGTGGCAGGCCTATCTGCCTACATACCCCAGTTTAGACATTCTTTTTTTTTGTTGGAACAGATGAATGACATTCAGAATATAATTCATCATTTCGAAAGAGAACTGGAAACTCTGCAGCTGTATGAAAACAGCCAAACCCTTGGAGAGGAAGAGAGGTGGGTGTAGGCATCTTTATGTAGGTTTTGTCGTTGCTGTTTTTGTTCCTCGGCTAAAGCTTCCAGGTTCAGCAATCGTGAGCCCCCCCCCCCCCCCCCCCCCATTTAGGTAGCTGCATTCCGACCGACTTTAGGGAAGGTGTCTGAACACGACACCTGTGATTATGCGTTTCTGAAGTTACCAGCATGAAGTGGCCTACTCTTCCGAAAGGCGCGATAGGTTTTTAACGTGTGCCCAAGCTGTTCTGCATGCATCAACACACGGGGCCTCAGTTTATAGTCTCATCCAAAGAGCTTTGATATTCAGTTCGATTTTCTCGTCAAGAAAGGGCAATGGCTGGAATCGAACCCAGATGTTTAAGCCTACTTGTTTGACAGGTGAATGTCTTAAATGTCCTGCCATCTTCCTTTTTTTCTCGTCAAAATAAAATTACGTCTAGACTCATTTTATCATGGCTTAAAGGTTGTGATATACAAAAATGTCAAGCCATTGCTGTTGCGTCATCAGCAAGCCCGTGCTGCTAGATCTATATCTTGGTCTTTATCATGTAAGCCCTTTTTTTTTTCCTAAGCTAGATCTAGCCATTTGGGTCTTTGCAAAGTAACCTTTTCTCTCTGATCCTGTGTGTGTGTGTGTAAAGCGTCCTCTCTGCAGATTGCACGACTTGGCATAGTACACGGACTATGATTAACATGCATACTTGACCCACATCCATGATTACACACAAACACGGTTAAGGCACTGGCAGGTCAGCACATGGTGAAACCTAGGAAGATTGTAAAAAAAAATTTTAAAACCCCAAAAATACAACCCCCCCCCCCCCCCCCCCAAAAAAAAAAAGACAACAACAACACACACACACAAAAACACCACCAACAAAAACCCTACCAAAAAAATGATACGCAGATTGTAAAAACCCTCAGTTTACCTGGAAGATAGTTAAAAGAATTCTCACCTTTAGTCTGAGTAGATCACAGAAATCCCCACCATCATCCAAATTTACACTTCCTTTAGAAAAAAACACCCCACAAAACCCCACTTCCTTAAAACTTGAGAAATTGAAAACAAAAATCATTGTCTTGAGAAATTGAAATTTTAAAAATCCCCACTCGTAAGTAAAGCACCTGATGCCACAAAGATTTGAACCAGTGGCCTGCAGTATGTTTCATGATCGTTTGGATTTTAGGAGTATTATTTCTTTACCTGAGAAAAGACTGCTGAAGGGGAAAATAATTATTAACATCTGTGCATTATGATGTGTGCGCGTGTGATGAAAGAATATCTGTTGCTTCTGCACAGGTCTCATGTAGATGAACAGAAGAGGAAAATTTCCATGCTGCTTGAGGCTCTGGGTAAGACTCATTATCATTATTATTATTATTATACCACTTCAAGTGACGATAGATTTCTCTGTGCAAAATTCGGGCTGCTCTCCCCGGGGAGAGTGCGTCGCCACAAGATCAGCGCCACCCATTATTTTTTTTCTCTTTTCCTGTCAGCAGTTGTATTTGTTTCCCTATCAGAGTGGCTTTTTTCCCTACAGAATTTTGCCAGGGGCAACTCTTGCTGCGTGGGTTCTTTTACGCGCGCTAGATAATTATGTGTTACACAGGACCTTGGTTTATCGTCTCATCCAAAATACTAGCAACCAGGCTACCACTCATGGTCAGATGTATGGGGGAAAGGTTTTGCCAAACGGGGATCGAACCACCGCACACTTCCAATCCGGACTTTTCGCTTTCTAGGCAGGTGCATTACCTCTAGGCCACCTTCAATCACTGATTCACCTTCAATCTTCATTCCTCATGAGAGAGAGAGAGAGAGAGAGAGAGAGAGAGAGAGAGAGAGAGAGTGTGTGTGTGTCTGTGCGAGTGTAAGAAAAACTAAACACAACCTTGAGCATGTTACTACTGAAATAAAATGTTTTGTTGTTGTTTGGGGATTTTTTGTTTTTGTTTGAATCAACCATCTAGGAAGATCTTACTTTGTTTATATCTAACCCCCCCTCCCCCCCAAAAAAAAGAAAAAGAAAAAGAAAGATCATCATTGATTGATGACATGTGTTGAACTGATGTTAAGCTTCACTTCTATCATCATCCCTTCTGCAGCACCCACAAAAGCTATTCTGCTTTAATAGTAGGACAATGTTTTTGGTTTGACTGATTGGGTTGTGTGTATGTGTGTGCGTGTGTTATTTTTCTTTTGAGGATAATGGAATGTTGGCCCTGGCCAAAAGATGTGTCAGTTATTGATATCAGCTAATGGCCAAGGTCTACACTAAAACGTTGTTATGTTGTAAAATGTGTTGAGATTGCCTTCAGGCGTGACAAGCTCTTAAGATAACAACCTGCACTCTCCTTTGTTAAAGGAGAAAAAATCCTCTGAAGTCCGAGTATGGCTGCCTATATGGCGAGGTACTTGAAAAGAGTCATACAGGCAAACTTCTCACCCAGTGTACTTCCTATCTCACAGTGATTCCCAGGTGGGATGAGTGAGTCAGAGTGCATGTTCTGGGTGACCCCCAGGGTGTAAAGCTGGGGAATGCACAGCAACAACAAATGGAACGTTTGTGTGTGTAAGTTTTATACAATTTATTTTTCTTTTCTTTTGAAGATAGGAGGCACCGTGGTCGAGTGGTTTAGGCGGTCAACTCGTGATCCAGAGGTCGCGGGTTCGATCCCCGCTCGGCTCGGTGTTGTGTCCTTGGGAAAGACACTTTACTCCTATTTTCCTCGCTCCACCCAGGTGCACAAGTGGGTACCAGCTCTGCTGGGGAAGTATCTGGCGACAGACTAGCGTCCTGTCACAGGGGTGGTGATAAACCATCAGTTCGTTTAACGCTACAGAAACCGGGATAAGCTCCGGCTCTATGGGCCTTCTGGCTCAAAAGAACATACTCTTTTTTTTCTTTTGAAGATAATGGAATGTGTGTGTGTGCATTTACAGCTGAAAAGAGGGAGTGAGGGGGCAGTTTGGTTTTTTTTTTAATGTGGTTGGTGGGTTTTTGTTGGTATTTTTTCTTTTGTTTGGTGGGTTTTGGGGTTTAGTTGGGTTTTTTTTTTTGGGGGGGGGGGGGGGGGGTTCCTTGTTGTTTGTTGTTGTTGGGTTTTGTTTTGTTTTTACCCTGAGAGGCCTGACCGAGTATGTGTACTTTCAGTGCACAGGAAGGCAGAAATCAAGAGGGAGAACGGCGCTTTCCTCATCATATACGGCACCATTTTCCTGTTGCTGGTGCTGGTGTACTGGGGGGTGCAGGTTCTGGATGGTCGCACCTTGCTGGAGGGCGGGCTGGCTGTGCGGGACTGGCTGGCGTCATTTCTGACTTAACTCATTGGAGTCGCAGTGAAATGGATCCCGCCATTTTGTGGTGACGTGTGATTTTGGCTATATTTGAAAAATTCAGCAGACTTACCCAACATAATAATGACATACACATTATACATCATTGAAAAGTTTATAATGTCCTCTTTTGAGATTGTTTCACAGTTTTTTAATAGATGAGTGTAGTGGGGTTTTTTTTTACAAATTTTCAAAATATGTCACTGAATGCTGAAAAATAAAAAGTTTTGAAAATTAGGGCTGGTATCTTAAATGGCTTGAACTATTCATCAACTATTCCCCTTGAAGCAATGTGATGATTTTTCACCAAGTAAAGTTCCCTGAAGCTGGCTGAATCCATGTGATGTCACTTTTTGTACAACAGATTTTTTTTTTTAAATAATCATAACACTGGAGTGCCTGAAATCTCAAATATATCCCTTGTTGACATGTCTAAACACAATTGGCCAACAGACAAAAACTAGGCAAGCTTATGGTCAAGGAAAGCAACTGTGTTTAGAAAAATGATTGCCCTAGAGGCCAGAGTACTTTCCCTTGAGTTAACCATCATTTTAAGTTTTTTAAAAATTCGTAAGTCTGCCGATTCTTAAGCTTCGGCACGTCACAGTAAAGGAGAGCTTAAGGTTCGGCACAACCTCAATGAGTTAACGCTTTCCAGCACCCAGGAAGTTGTGCGGCTTGAACGCTGAAGGATGTATACATTATGTGACTGTCCAAAAAGGAAGAAGAAAAAACAACTGAACGCAAGTCGCGCGCACAGTGTGATTCACAGCTACAGTGTTCTCTTTCTCTACAATCCTGTTCCGCTTTTTGAAGAGTAGGCCATTGTGTGCCGGTGGAAACAGGTGATAAAATTTACAAAACCGCATACACACGGGGACAGGATGTAAAAAAAAGCACATGAGTGCTTATTCCATTATCCTCGATTATAAAAGAATAAATAAAATAAATAAAATACAGTAAAGCTGATATCACTGAGAGCGAACAGACGTAAAATGGAATTGGATCGAATAAAAGCTACAGTGAGAAAAAGAAAAGTAGGGTCCATACTAACCCTTTAATAAAAATACCAAATTTCTTTTTTTTTGTTTTTGTTCTCAATACCAAATTTCTGTTTATATTATGTTTTGCTTTTATGGTGCCGTTCATATACATACACATAGTATCAGTGTAAAATTCAGTTGCTTTCAGTTTACAGTTAGAAATTTTTTAGACTTGTTTGACAAAATAAAATAAAAATCTTAAGAAACATGAAAACTTTCAATTTGAGTTCCCGCAAAGCAGAACAGAGTGTATCTGCCCTCCCTGTTAATCTGTGACCCTCCTGCCTGCCCCCCCCCCCCCCCCCCCCCCCTCCCATAGTGGACCAGTGTCTCTATAGCCTGTGTGTTGTATCTTCACTGACTCAGTGTTTATTTGTTGCACTCTCAACGATTGACAGCTGGCAAGTGATGCGTATCTCAGATACATTCTTTTCTGGGTTTCATTCATTTATTTATTTTATTTATACCACTTTAAGTCACGCAAATTTCTCTGTGTGAAATTCGGGCTGCTCTCCCCAGGGAGAGCGCGTCGCCACAAGAGCAGCGCCACCCTTTTTTTTTTCTTTTTCCTGTCTGCAGCTGTATTTGTTTCCCTGTCAGAGTTGCTTTTTTCTACAGAATTTTGACAGGGACAACTCTCTTGTTGCCATGGGTTCTTTTACGTGCGCTAAATAATTATGTGTAACACACGGGACCTCGGTTTATCATCTCATCCGAAAGACTAGCGCCCAGACCACCACTCATGATCTAATGGATGGAGGAAAATTTCGGGTCCAAACGGGATTCGAACCACCGCACACTTCCAACCCAAACTTTTTGCTTTCTAGACAGGAGAGTTACCTATAGACCACCAATCCACCGATTCATAGAGAAAAATTCGTTAGAATTCTCAACAAGGCTCGCTTTACGCTTGATGAGGTAAGTATCACCTTGTTTTGTATGATTACACTGCAGTCTCCAATAGCCACATTCACCCTATACAAAGATACAGAACAATTGCACTCAAAAATATTCAAAGCAATGTATAATTTGGGCATGTAACAATTGAGTGTGCACAAGAGTATACACACACACACACTCACACGCAAACACACACACATACATACACTCACACACACAGAGCATAATTATAATAAGACTTATTACTAATCTTTACACTGCATACCACCTAAACCAATTTTACATGTTTAATGTCAACACAGCTATACTTCTAAATGCACACATGTTAACATATGTAGCGACATGATTTTGTAAATATTTGAAAGAAGACACCAAAACACCAAGCTATATTTTTCTCTCTCTTTCTCTCATTTACACACACACACACACACACACACACACACACACACACACACACACAGTAATGCACATTTTGGGGAAAAGTGTTCAGAATTAACTTTTTTTTTTTAAACAGCAGACGTCATGATCTTTAAAAAAAAAAGTAATCAAAGGCAATTTCTTCAGCCCTATTCTACGTCAATCAGTTTTAGTCTGATAAACATTGTTTGCTTGAACAAAATTAATATAAAATAAATTCTCCAAGTTCTAGAATCTTCATAAAAAAACTTTAGACTTCAGATGTAGAAAGAAAGGGAAAACCCCCCCAAACCAATCGAAGCTCACCTCTCTCTGTCTCTCCCTCCCTCCCTCCCTCCTTCTGTCTGTCTGTCTCTCTATCTCTGTCTGTCTCTCTATCTCTGTCTGTCTGTCTCTCTCACAGTTATGAAGTATTATGTTCCACTGAATGGACAACTAAAAATAATTAACATATGCCAGCAGCAACTCCATTATTTTGACTGTACTGTATTCCCTGCTTTGGTAAAAACAAAAACCCACTGGAGTGTTTGATATCAGCAAGAGGGATAAGCCTGTATATATGTAAAGGTAAAAGGCAAAAGTGTTCCCTTAACATATGAAATCGTTGGGGAGGGAGGTGTCAGAGACCTCAGCTTCTCTAGGGGACCAGAATATTGAGGGTGGCACCCATTCCTCTCCCTCACTGCTTTACCTTCACTGTCCCTAAAGAGGGCAGGTACCCATTTACTGCTGGGTGAACTGGGGGACTGTACTGAATCCAAGGTGAGCAAATGGTCACCCATCCAATGCTGCTTAGCCTTAGCTTGGGGATAGCTCAGTGGTCAGAGCACTCGCTTTCCCCCAGCCAATGTTAAGTAGTGTTGAGCGTGGCTACCAATAGGATGGGTGACTGTTTACGCGCCTTGGCTTCGGTATTGTCCCCCAGTTCACCCAGCTGTAAATGAGTACCTGCCTCTTTAGGGTCAGAGAAGGTAAAGCAGTGAGGGAGAGGAAATGGGCGCCTCCCTCAGTATGCTGGCCCCTTGAGAAGTTGAGGTCTCTGATGCCTCACCCTCCAATGACCACAAGGATATATATATATAAAAACATTATAAATGCTATGTCCTTGAAATAAAGTACATCGATCAGCATCTAACAATGTATGAACAAAAACTGAAAGTCTTGGTCTGTTCATAAGCATACACGATTCATCACTTGTCTTCACAGATATTGAAAGCCTTGTTCTGTTCATAAGTGTACATGGTTGTTCATAATGTCACAACATGCTGAAAGTCTAGCAGTCACCGAACGAATAAACCAAAAAAACTAACCCAACAACAACAACAAAATCTGCCTTTAAAAACTGAATGTACAAAATGGTATGCACATTGTTCATGATTCCCATATATACACAAACTATCTAATGGTACCACACAATGCACATTTACCACGATTCCCACATACACAAACTATCTAATGGTACCACACAATGCACATTTACCACGATTCCCACATACACAAACTATCTAATGGTACCACACAATGCACATTTACCACGATTCCCACATACACAAACTATCTAATGGTACCACACAATGCACATTTACCACGATTCCCACATACACAAACTATCTAATGGTACCACACAATGCACATTTACCACGATTCCCACATACACAAACTATCTAATGGTACCACACAATGCACATTTACCACGATTCCCACATACACAAACTATCTAATGGTACCACACAATGCACATTTACCACGATTCCCACATACACAAACTATCTAATGGTACCACACAATGCACATTTACCACGATTCCCACATACACAAACTATCTCCCCTGCCCCTTTATGAACTGCCACCAGAATCTCAGCCCGGCTGAGCACCAGAACGATAAGTCACGGACACTTGGTTACGCCAGCTCCATCTGCTGTCGAGTGTATTCCCAGACCAGAAGGGCGCCGCTGACGTGGACGTTGAGGGAGCGAATGATTCCCTGCTGGGGGATCTCCACACACACGTCCAGCTGCTGAAGCAGGTCTGGGGGGATGCCTTCTTTCTCATTCCTGCACACACACACACACACAAAATCAAGTCCTTTGGATGAGACTATAAACCGAGGCCCCGTGTTCGAACGCATGCAGAACATCTTGCGCACACGTTAAATCCTGTTCCGCTTTTCGGAAGAGTAGGCCATTGTGTGCTGGTGGAAACAGATGACAAAATTTACAAAACTGCATACACACGGGGACTGGATGTAAAAAAAAGCACATGAGTGCTTATTCCATTATCCTCGATATAAAAAAATAAATAAATGTAAAAAAATAAATAAATAAGAATAAAACTGCCACACTGCATGGGAGAAAAGAAATGCTGGACAGCAGGAGGTTTTTCAGAGAAGTCCTGTTCCAGCAAGTGTTTCCCCACCTGTAACTCGCAGCAAGTGTTTCCCCACCTGTAACTTGCAGCAAGTGTTTCCCCACCTGTAACTCATCGGCACTGTATCGAAGCTGAAGAATGTGCATGCTGGCAGCTCTTCAGCAAAATAGAAATCTGATATTTGAATATTTTTTGTGTTTGTGTTTAATGTAGTCCCCGTGTACTCGAAGCTTTGTCATATTTGTCATCCGATCTCACCAGCACACAGTGGCCTATTTTATGAAAGGCAGGAAAGATTTTAATATGTGTCCAAGATGTTCTGCATGCGTTCATGTCTCACCAGCACACAATGGCCTATTTTGTGAAAGGCAGGATAGATTTTAACATCTGTCCAAGATGTTCTGCATGCGTTCATGGCACCTCGGTTTATAGTCTCATCCGAAAGACTTGTACTGTGTGGTGGTGCACATATCAGGTGATGATATCTTGCACACATTAAAACCTGTTCCACATTTTGGAAGAGTAGGTCACTGTGTGCCAGTGGGAACAAATGACAAAACTTGACAAAACTGCATGCACATGGGGACTGGATATTAAAAAGCACATGAATGCTTATTCCATTATCCTCAAAATAAAAAAGATTTAAAAAACAAAAAAACCCCAAAATATTAAGAATAAATGATTCACCCAAGGATTCGTTTTTTTTTAGTTTTTCCCCCCTCCACATTTCATTCCTTTCTGTTCCAAAGTTCCTCCTATTCACTTCAGGGGCTAGGCGAATGAGTATCCCAAGAAAAATATTACAAGCTTCAGCTTGCTTCCATTTCCCAAGGATGAAAATTTACTGGTTCTTTTGTTTCTGGACACACTTTCATAATTTTCACTGCTCTTTTCCTCTGCAAAACACTTTCCAGACTGATCAAGCAAACCTTTGCAAAAACTGATCTTAACCAATAAATTCAAAGAAACTTAAACCAAAAAATATGTCGGAAGAGAGAGAGCACTCACTCAAAACCAGGAAGGCTTCTTGGGAAAGTTAGAACTGATCTCTCTCTCTCTCCCTCTCTGTCTCTGCCCCTCCTCTCTCTCTCTGTCTCCCTCTCTCCCTCCCTCTCTCTCTCCTCCCTCCCTCCCTGCGTTCCTTTACAAAGCAGGGTGCATAGTGTCTCATCTTCTCCAGTGCTAGTGATTTTTCAGAAGGTCTGCCCTCTGGCCTTAGCCAATACAATCCGACTTCAGATCAGCTCCTTTTCATTGTACAAGCTCAAGAACGAAGGTGGCAGGACTGTTAACGATGTTCGCCTGCCAACAAGTAAAACATGAGGTTCTGGGTTCCATTTCCCAGCCTCACCCTTTCTTCCCAGTTTGATGAACAGATCAAACTGACTGTGTCAAAGTCCTTTGAATGAGACTATAAACCAAGGCCATGTGTGTGAGCGCACGCAGAACAGCTTACGCACACATAAAAAAACTCGTTCCACCTTTTGGCAGAGTAGGCCATTGTGCGCCAGTAGGAATGGTTGATATATAAAATTAAAACAACCCCACCCAAACCCGCATGCACACATGTGTTGTGTTTAGACACCATCCTCGAAGTTGGAATGCAGCAACCTAAATGGTGGGGGGTCGCATACACAAAAATCTCACCACTGGTGAGCCTCGGAGCTCTAACCAAGGAACCAAAACAAAAAAAAATTGTACAGGTTCCATGCTGAGTAAGTTCATGTTTCCGTAACCCAACAAACAATGAAACGAATCATGGGATCTTTAAAGTGCATATTATTTGATCTCCTGCCTGTGTGTACACACACAAACACTACACACACAAACACTACCCACACACACACTACACTACACTTACACACTACACACACACTACACACACACACATACTACACACACACACACACTACATACTACACACACAAAGGGAATCTAGGTACTGCTCTAAAACCGAGTCCAAACAAATGTCAGGGAAAAGAGCAGCTTACCCCAACACCAGGAGGGTTTTCTTGGGAAAGGTAAACTTGGTCAGCTCCACACTGTTTGCCGTCTGCTCCACTCCCACTAAGGTGTAGCTGTCCCGTTTCTTCTCTTCCAGGAACTCACTCAGACGGAAATACTGCACCTGAAATATCACAGCATCATCGTTATCCTCGTATTCATCAATCCTCAATACAATATAATAACCTGCCGCATCTATCAAAAGCTTTCCCTGAAGTCGGAATGCGGCTACCTTCAAGGTGGGCAAAAATGGTCGCGTATGCAAAATCTCGTCATCTGGGCCTCGGACCTTTAGTAGCCGAGGAATAATAATTTTTAAAAAAAGATCTATCCCCCTCCCCCCCCCCAAAAAAAAAGTTTAGTGGTTCTTTTCACACAAAAATTCCCTGCAGCTAACTCGACAAAGGGCTTCTATCAATTCGTAGTTGCACAATAGAAAAACTTAAAATTTGATAAAATAAACAACAACAAACTCAAATAATGGTGCTGGGGTTTAAAATACAAACCTTGTGGCTGGCTCTTGGACTAGTGCCCTATCAATCAGTTTGAGTGGGCATTCAAAATAATTCATTGGGGCAGAACATAGCCAAGTGATTACAGCGTCAAGCTCATGATCTGACGGCCTGAAGAGTTGTTTGGACACAATACAGAAACTTTCTGGCATCGTGTTGCAGGCAAACTGAAATCTGACAGTGTGGTGTCTGTACATGGATTTTTTTGTCACTAACTGGATTTAAACCGTCACCTGTGCAAACATGATCCCAGCATAAATGGAAATTATCTTTGAACTGGTTAGCACATTGTTTTCTTTCAGTACTCATAAAAACATGATCCAAAATAATGGCAATAAAAGGATATTATATGAATAAATACTTAGTCAAGACTGCAAATGTAAATGCACGTGCGTGCATGCGCGCACCCCCACACACATATATTAAATCCTGTTCCACTTTTCGTAAGAGTAGGCCATTTATTGTGTGCCGGTGGGAACAGATGACAGAATTTACAAAACTGCAAACACACGGGGACTGGATGTAAAAAAGCACACACGTGCTTATTCCATTATCCTCGATATAAAAGAATAAAATATATAATAAAATAAAATAAAATAAACACACACACACAGATACTTTACCTCAGTAATGGGAATCCATTTTTCTGCTGTGACACTGAGACTCTGAAAGGTCCGGTCGTTGAGGTAGCTCAAATTGCCGATCACAAACTCCGACACACCGAATATCTCACTGGTGCGACACAGCCCTAAACAGTCAAGGCACAGTATGGCTTGTTTATAAAAATAAAAGAACAACATTTTCCCCTACCTCTGTATTCAGCATTCTAACTTAAGATACAACTCACTCATACAGCCTAGTAATTTTTAATTTCTTAGCAACTTTTATATACAAATTTTATATCTTTTATAAGATCTGACAAAGGTCACTTCTTCATATATATATTTTTTGGGGGTTGAAGAATCATTTAATTGTTGTCAGTGTTTATTTCTTCATACTGTATGTACTTAGTCAAAACAAGTGGTAAGCTTTGTGTTCTGCAAAACTTGACATTTTCTTTATAATTTTTTCAATCCAAAAGGTGTCATTTACATGGTATAATGGCACAAGTTAAATTTATTTTTGAGCTTGATTTAACACGAATGTGCACAATATCATACAAAATCGAATCCTTTGGCACTTCATGGCGGCAAAAACTAAAAACTAAATTCTAAACAACAACAATCCCCCCCCCCCCAACTTTTCTAATCAACAATACACTTGCAAAAATTACACATCACACTAAAAGGTGTGTTCCATAATTTACTGTTACATGAGTGGGTTTTTTCTTCAGATTTAAAAAAAACCCAGGTTTCACATTTAACAGTAACCAAAAAAAAAAAGAAGTCAATACCAACTTTGGATCTAACTTTATTCTCATACAAATCATTCAGCTGAAACTGTAACCCATGCTGTTGTTGTTGCACACATGCATACCATATAGTGTACATGTTAGAAACCCATCCACCTTTCATAAAAGAGCAAGGCTCAGTTTATCATCTCCACCAAAAGACTAGCACCAAGTTACACCAGCACTCAATGGGATGGAGAAAAAAGTACAAGCTCAAACAGGGATCGAACCCACACATCTTGCTCTCTAAGCAGGTGCATTACCCTCTAGACCACCGATCCCCACAGTCTGTCACAGCTGTCACGTTTCCTCCACTTTCAGCTACTCTCAGCTGCTATCTATTCCATCCCAGCCCAGCTGGTGCTAGTTATAGCAGGAACTGGCCACGCTTGGGCTTGGAAAAAGGAAGGGGCACATTAATTTTAGCACTCGGTCCTTTTTTTCTTTATTTTGATTTTGAGGATAATGGAATAAGCACTCATGTGCTTTTTTTACATCCAGACCCCATGTATATGCAATTTTGTGAATTTTGTCATCCATTCTCACCTGCACACAATCGCTTACTCTTCTGAAAAGCGGAACAGGTTTTAATGTGTGCACACAATGTTCTGCATGTGTTCACACACAGGACCTTGGTTTATAGTCTGTTCCAAAGGACTTTTAGGGGGAGTGGAGTCGGCACTGATGTTAACTCCCGAGACAAAAAATCCTCTTGATCGAGATTTTTTAACCCGGGTCAGCAGATCACGAGCACAATGCGCGTGACTCTAACCACCAGGCTATCCCGTCCCCTCCTTGACCGAGTTACGCTGGATTTGCGTGCTGCCGTGTGCTGTCCTCTCCTCACCTCCCAGGTTGGGTATTTTGTTGATGAGGGAGGTGACCAGTATCAGGCCGTCTCGCCGGTGACTCTTCTTCCTGCAGCTGTACTCCTGCTCTGCCGTGCTGTCCGGAGTCATCAGCCTCCAGGGAATGATCTTCTTCTGCACGTCCCCCTCTGTGCTGTCGTTCGTATCTTCGTTCGTCTCCGCTGTCCAAAGGAGTGTGCACAATGATGATGAATATGACAATAACAGGGGGAAAAAGTTCAGTCATAGCATAAACAGGTAAGACGAATACGACATTAATGTAAAAAAATGTTCAGTAATGGCATAAATGGGTGACAAATAGATACAGGCCGATATGCGCTTAACTATCAGTGCACCAAGAGATTTGATCTAAAAATCAGATCTTTTCATTCTGATAGTTTTGTACCATATATCTGTCTCAGGATTTTTTTTTTTTAAAGTTGTTTAGATTAAATGGTATAAACATGTGATTGCAGTGTTGTATGCACTGTTAATGTATACTAAATTAATGTTAAAAAAAAAACAACCATCGATCTAAATTCAGGTATTTTCTTTCTAATAATTTTGTCTATCTCTGGTCTGGTTTGGATTTTTTTATTAATTGTTTATATAATGGCAGATCAGGGAAAAGATGTGAGAGGGGATCTGTTACATAATGTGCCTTTTGTTAAACAAACTTGTACTTCTTTTTTTGCCTCATTATGTTTGGGATGTGGAGAGGTTGTTTGGTTTTTAATATTCTCATTTTTCAAGTCTCATTATGTTTGGGATGTGGAGAGATTTTTTGGTTTTTAATATTCTCATTTTTCAAGAATGCATTTTTGGACTAAATGAATAATGGGGGTATGCCCCCTTTTGCAAAAAAACCCCATAAAACCTTAACAGAAAAATTATAGAAAAATAAAAAATGAAATCAAGTTCACATCTAAATATCATTTTAAAAAATATCCCTGACCCAAGACTATTTTACTTCTATTTAGTGCATAAGCAAAGCTGTTTCTCAACGCAGTTTGAACTTCAATGCACAAGTGATTTCCACAACCTCAAATTGCAGTCACTGATCTTTCTACAATAATTGTGACTTTAAAATTACCTGAGCATTAACAGCTGAATTATTCACTTGAGAAATGTACAAGTGCCAAACTTTTTTCTCCCCATTCCTCAGCTAGAGTTCTGAGGTTCACCAAAGGTGAGATTTTGTGTATGCGACGGTTTTTGCCCATCATGAAGGTAGCCACATTCCAAGTTCCTGTTTCCATAACCCACTGAACGCCGACATGAATTATGGGATTCTAATGTGCATATTTTATCTTCTGCATGTGTGTATACACGAAGGGAATTACGGCACTGGCAGGTCTGCACTTGAAGTTGACCTGGGAGATCGTAAAAATCCCCACTCTTAGTTCAACCTGATGTCACTGAGATTCGAACCCATGACTTCATGGACCCATGGCACTGAAGTTGAACGGTCTTATTTAACCACTCAGCTATAGCGTCCGTCATAGTGCCAAAACTGAAATCTTCGGACAAGTAAAAGAACAATGTTCACTAGACGCTAAAGCAATTCCTATCTGTTACCTGTGGTCTTCATTTTCCAAGGACCTGGTTCACACGCCGCCAGTGTTTGGCTGGGGTTGTAGAGGGGCAAGAGATGGGAAGCGCCGTCCGTCTGCCAGGATGGGTCCAGCTGGCAGAACAGGTCAGGGTGCATCCATTCATCATCGCTCAGACAGGCCAGCCTGGGCAGGGTGTAGAGGAGCGTCTGCAAACATGATAAAGGATGACTGCTTTACTTGAAATTTACCTCTGTAAAGAAACTATGCCGCGTTTGATCTTTAATGTTTGTTCTACGCTCGATAGAAATCAGATAACTCGGATGAAAGTTGTTGAGATGGTGGCTGTTTATTCGTTGTTAACCAAGCGCAGTCTGGGATGCCTTAATTAAAATAATAATAATAATTTTATGACTTTTTCAATGAAGATACTTCCGGTATATCTTTCGGTTTCGGCACAACATGATCTGTGCCCATTTTTATTCTTTTGTAGTCAGCTTATGTCCTGCCTTTGACCAATAAATTTGAGTTCTGAGTTTTACCCCTAATGGGATGCTGGGAGCCTGTCAGTAAAAATAGTATCACCAATCCACTGACTATTGTTGTCTGTCCTTTGAGCAAAAATGCATCGTGCTGCTGTTAAGCGCCTGACAAGTCTGGCCCAGCGCATTCGACTTTGGCGAATCCCTATTTGAACTGGACTTTTTCTCCATCCACTAGATCTTGAGTGGTAGTCTGGGTGCCAGTCTTTTGGACGACAACACACTGAGGTCCTGAGTGCAAAAAGACATTTGCCACATGTACAGGAACCAAAGGCGACAAGACAGTTGTCCAAGGACCAAATTCTATAGGGAAAAAAGCTACTCTCATACTCTTAGGAAAAAAGAAACTCTCAGAGAGGACATTTTTTGGGGGGGGGAATTATGGGTAATGCATAACTCTTGTGGTTAGGTACTCTTCCTAAGGATAACATCCCAAATTTCACGCAGGCATATCCTGCCATGACTGAGTTCAGTTCAGTTTAGTTGTCTCCATCGCTGCTGTCGTCATAGGAGCTCCACACAATGCCACCAGGTTTTGCCATCTTTCTCTGTCTCTGCCATGACTGAGATTGGTATGATAGTGTACATAGACTCCCCTCCACTGCACTACACTGCACTGCACTACATTAAACTACACTACATGAGGACAGGATAGCCTAGTGATTAGAACATTGTTTGCAATCTGACGATCTAGGTTCAAATCCCATTCAAGGGGATTTTTCCCCTGGAATTAATATCAGTGTAGACTCCACTCTCCTCAAAAGTCCTTCAGATGCCAAGGTCCTGTGTGCGACGCACGCAGAACATCTTGCACACGCGTTAAAACCCATTCCGCTTTTTGAAAGTGTGCAGGTGGGAATGGATGACAAAATGTACAAAACTGCATACACACAGGAACTGGACGAAAAAAAGCACATGATTGCTTATTCCATTATCCTTGAAATAAAAGAATAAAACTAAAATTTAAAAAACATACTACACCACACTACACTACAACACACTTCACTACAATACAACACACTCCACTAAAATATACTACACTTCACTTCACTACACTGCACCGCACCGCACCACACCACACCGCACCACACTCCACTACAAGACAAAACAAGACAAGACAAGACACTAGAATCATGCTTAGCAGACGACACGACTCATAGACAGAACATCTCACCTCCAAGCTGTAATCCTTCAGAAAGTGAAAATGGTTGTAGAAGTAGTTGTCCAGCAATTTGTCCAGAACTGCAGATGAATTCCTGTTAAAACACATGCACGCACACGCATGCACACACACAAACAAACGTACACACAACTCAATCTGTTAGTATCAAGAATTTTTTTTCTTTTCAATGCTTTCAACAGTAGGAGGCATTGCTTTTATGTCATGTGTACATAAACTGTATGTCTATAAACACACACACACATGAATGCATGTACACACACACACACAACACACACACAAATAACACACACATAAACTACACACTCACAAACACACACACACTCACAAACAACACCCACCTCACCCACCCACACACCTACACAAAACACACACAAATAACATACACATAAACTACACACTCACAAACACACACAAACAAACACACACACACAAACAACACACACCTCACCCACCCACACACCTAAACAAACACACACAAATAACACACACATAAACTACACACTCACAAACAACACACACAATACTCCAACAACACAACCCCACCACACACCACCTACCACCAACACACACCCCACCACCCCCTCCCAACCACCCCCCCCACACCCCCCCCCCCCCCCCCCCCCCCACACACACACCACCGCTCACCATGCACGAGAACTCATCAGCGTCAAGGGAATGCCGATGCACCACGCTGCCCTCCCACACTGACACATGGACCCGCCCTGCAGCGCGGTATGATGCCAGCTCCAGGGAACCGGCACGCCTCGTGTAGAAGTCCTCTGAAGAAGCCTCCCACGATCAACTGGTAGATATTTTACGAAATGCAACACACGGATTGATTTAAATTGTTAAGCTGCATGCTTCCATTATCTGAAAAAAGAATGATATAAGACAAATGAATAAATATTCATGAGAATCATGGAGAAACAAGTGCAGTAACTACAAAATAACCAACGCGATATAAATTAATATAAATTTAAAATAGTATAGTAAAAATAAATAAAAACTAAAATGGAGTAAAATATTAATAAACAAACAACACCCACATCCTTCACCAATCCTGGGATACACACAACCACTCAATCCCTCCAACTACCTACCTCTGTCTGTCCCCACCTCTCCTCCACCACACTACCCACACACAAACAAAAGCAAAGAACGTTCTCCTACAGAGGCCATGTGGAATCTTAAACCTGTCACTTGAACTATGCCCTGCCCAGAGTGTTGATGATGCCACACCAGAACCACAACATTTTTTACAATCACCTGAAAGAATGCAATCGCCAATTGAACTGTGAGAATATACGTAAAACGCATACCACACGAGATGGATGTATACCAGTACCTATCAAAAATAAACAGAATGCATACAACAAGTTAATAAAACTATGTATCAAAGGAAATTTCCATCTCTTCTAGTTCCCTTCATCAGTTAGCCCATTCCTATTTTCCTGATGTCTTTTGTCCCATTAGTTAGCCACATTCTATAGGGTAATCTCCTGCATATTTTTCCACAGATTGCATCCATACCTAACAACACTCAACACTGCAAAGTTGGGCAATGGTCAGATGTTTAGCACATGTACAAGCGAGTTATGGTCTATTCCAACGCATTTTCACGCATATGACAGAAGACAACCGTAGTTACTGTCTGAGTGTTCAACGAAGAAGAAACTGTACATTTACATCACCACAAATGAGAGCCAATCCGTACAAATAAAACGACAACGTTTACATCAACATAAGACAAAAAACCTGCTGTATACCCACCCGCATCTCTTCAGGTAGCTCTGGCCCCAGCCGAGTGATGATGTGAAGCAGAGACATCAAGCTGACATTGCGTTTGTCCGTGAACTGAAACCAGACACACTACTACATTGCAAAGGTGTTAGTATTCCAAAAAAAGTTAGTCCTGCAAGCAGTCCATCAAAACAGGAAAGCAAAGAATCCCACTTCAGTACTCCTTAGCCTACGGATGTGATTCGATCAATTCGTAGTTGCACAATGGAAAAACTGAAAATCTGATCTCACACACACAACAACAAAATTCCTGCAAGTATGTCACCAAATTATCCCTGAAGTTGGAATGTGGCTACCTTGATGGAGGTTAAAAACGGTTACATACGCAAAATCTCACCATTGGTGAATGTTGGAGCTCTAGCCAAAGAACACCCCCCCTCCCACCCCCAAACAAAGAAAAGTCACAAAATATAGCAAATGTCCAAGAATAAACAAACTCATACAGACTGTCATAAATATACAACAAAAGTCTAAGCATATACTTTTTTTTTTTTTAAAGTTCCAACAATATCATAAAAAAGTATAAAATGTCATAGATGGAAGATAATCCTGCTATCAGATGTCTTATCATTAACAGAAAAAAATCCCAGAAAAATGTCATAATTGTATCAAAATGTCTTGGTAAACAACTTTCATTAAAAATATGTCAAAACATCTATCCAATATCTTAGCATACAAATGACAATTCTGTATACATAATAAAGAAACATCAAGTATCTTAGTACAAAAAACCCGGATAACCATGCATAACTATCTCATGAACATTACATATGTTGCAATATGTTTCATTACTAGTTTTTCCACACTGTAAGAATCAAAAGTACTACAGATAATGTCTATGAGATGTGAACTATGGTGATGAAAGAAAGGAAAAGAATGTAATTCATATCAAGAACAAAAACCTCCAGGGGTATGTGTGTGATAAAAAAAATCTTTTAAAAGTACAGGGCAGCTATTTTACACTTTCAATACAAAAATGAAAATACTGAGGGGTTTTTTCGCCCCACGCCTACAGCTCTGATGTTCCCTAATGGTGAGATTTTTGCGTATGCGACCTTTTTCTCTCCCCCCCCCTCCCCCACTCCCTTCCCACCCATTAGGTAGCAGCATTCCAACTTCAGGGATGGTGTCTAACGCAACACCTGTGTGCATGCTGGGTTTTTTTTTCCCCATCCATTCCTACTGGAACACAATGGCCTACTCATTCAAAAGGAAGAACAGGTTTTTAAGTGTGCACAAGATGATCTCAGTGCACTCACACTCAGTGCTTTGGTTTATAGTCTCATCCGAAGGATTTTGACATTCAGTTCCAAATTTTTTGGGTCAAAGTGGGAAGAAAGAGCGAGGCTGGGAATCAAACCCAGAATCTCAAGGTTTACTTTTGGGCAGGCGAATATCTTAACCATCCTGCTACCTTCCTTCTTGTCATCATCATTACCATTACACCCAGTGGTGTGTAGGGCAGCAACAAAGCGCTTCCACTCCTGTCTATCCTGGGCCAACCTAGTCACTTGATCCCCAAGAGTGCTGCGTGGCCTTCATCTCACTTTCTACAGTCCTCCTCCACGTTGCTTTTGGTCTTCCTTTCTTTCTCCTTCCTTCTGGGGTCCAGTGCAATGCTGTTCTTGTGATTGAACCCTCCTTCTTGTACTGACGTTAAATCTTGGGGGAAAATCCCTTCAAACAGGCATCTTGGTGGCAGCTCAAATCCACGCAATCACATCACGAGCTCACTCAACACTACACTCAACACTACTGTGCTATCCTGCCCGGACCCTTTGTGTGTGAATACCGACACTGACCTGGTCAAAGTAGCTCCAGAGGAAAGGCAGAAGGTGTGAGGGGAACCTCTGGAACAGCCTCATGGCCAGCCACTCCAGGTTCTGGCGTACGGAGGGATGACACTCCACCACCAGTCCCTCCCAGATGTTCTTGCAGAACTCAAGGCAGCAGTTCTGTCCACAGGCAAAAGACAAAACATGTATGCAGCAAATGTGAGTGGGATGAATGAATGAATGAATGCATGTGTGCCACACAGGTCAGACATGCTTGGACGTACATATGCATGCAACACATGCACATACACTATCACGAAGGTACACACACACACACACACACATACACAATCACAAGTATACAGACACACACATACACAAACACAAAGGCATATAGCACACAATCACAACACACACATGAAGCGGCAACGCACAGCACAGCGCGCACAACACACACACACCATGCAGCACGCACACACATCTACTTTTCAAATCCTTAATCACAAAACATACATACCAAACATGGCCACTATTACTGACAATCCTTCCTAAAAACAAAAGTCCAGAGTTATAATCAACTAACTTTTTGAGTCATCTTAACAAAAATCTCTAAAACAAAACAAAAAAAACACATCACTGAATTATGTACTTCTCACACACTCACACACACACAACCCACACACACACTACACACAAACCCTACCTGATCAATAAACTGATCCAGCAGAGGCAAAACCTGCACCAGCCTGTGTTTCTGTCGATGGGGCAGCGTGTTGGTGTACTGGCGAAACGTGGACAGCTGGGCAAGAGCCCAGTAACGGGTCCACGCTTCACGCAGAACGGCCCTGGCCAGATTTTCCTGGTCCACATCCCCCACACGCAACGTGGACAAGAAGTTGATGGTGATCAGTCGCACGTAGATGTCGTTCTTTGAGGAGCTGCGCAGACAGCAAAAGATGTGCTTGTTTCAGACACGACTACAATTTTCTTTTTATTCTTACCTTTTAAAAATGTGGTTTTGTTTTTGGTTTATTTGGGGGTTTGTTTGTTTTGTTGGGTTTTGTTGTTGTTGGGTTGTTGTTGTTTTTTGGGGGGGAAAGACATGTAACCATTTTCCATGTGAATTTGCTGAGATTAAGAAAATATGCGCATCTAATCAGGACTAGAATGGTATTCCTATTCTGGCAAGTTCACTTACCTCGATAGTATTTCATTGACTGAGCACTCCTCTCCCAGAGTTTCAAGGTACATGCACACATCAAGCCATAACCTGAAAACAACAGCAACAACAACAACAAAAGTCACAGGTTATTTCCAAGAACAGGCAAACAGTACAAAGAATTTTTTTTTAAAAGAGACAGAGAGAGATTAAAAATTTTTTTTTATATTCTTTTATATTGAGGATAATGGAAGAAAATGTGCTTTTTTACATCCAGTCCCTGTGTGTATGTGGTTTTGTAAATTCTGTCATCTGTTCCCACTGGCACACAATGGCCTACTCTTACGAAAAGCGGAACTGGATTTAACGTGTGCGCAAGATGTTCTGCGTGCGTTTGCACACAGGGCCTCGGTTTATAGTCTCATCCGAAGGACTTTGGGGAGAGTGGAGTCTGCACTGATGTTAACTCCAGGGAAAAATATCCCCTTGAACAGGAATTGAACCCGGGTCGTCAGATTGCGAGCGCAATGTTCTAACCACTAGGCTATCCCGAGAGAGAGAGAGAGAATAAAAGGAAATACTATACTAGGTTAGTGCAAATTCTGTTCTCCATCTGGA
Source organism: Rapana venosa (assembly GCA_028751875.1). Classification (NCBI taxonomy): domain Eukaryota; kingdom Metazoa; phylum Mollusca; class Gastropoda; order Neogastropoda; family Muricidae; genus Rapana; species Rapana venosa. Next base: position 48,253,768 of record CM054138.1, read on the forward strand.
AACAAAACTGACAGAACTTGTCTGCAAACCTGCAATTCTCTCTTCTTTCTTTTTCTGCTTACGGTTTAGCTGACCACTATGGCCACATTGACAATTTCAGTTGGGTTAACTGTTTTGGTTTCTTCCTTCAGCTAGAGCTCTGAGGTTCACCTATGAGGAGATTTTTTGCACATGCGATCATTTGGACGAGACTATAAACTGAAGTCCTGTGTGCCAATGCACGCAGAACATCTCGCACACATGTTAAAACCTGTTCCGCTTTTTGGAAGAGTAGGCCATTGTGTGCCAGTGGGAACAGATGACAAAATTTACAAACTGCACACACGCAGGGACTGGATGTAAAAAAAAATCACATGACTGTTTATTCCATTATCCTCGAAATATAAAAATAACAAAACACACAAACACACACTAAAACACACACAACCCTCCTCCCTACGCCCCAATCCTAATCTTTCAATCAATCCACAACGAACAAAACTGAATCCTATCAAACAACAAAACAACCTCATACCCCACCTTTTTAACCATCGTCCCGAACAGCAGGCCATCCACATGCAACATACAACACACACACACACACAAACACACTCACGCCACCACAAAAACAACACACAAACACACACAAAAAACTAACTACCTCCTCCTCGCCCCCTTCTTTCACATCATCCAAACATACAGCATCACTATCAACACACACACACAAACAACACACACACCCCACCCCCCCCCCCCCAACAAACGCACACACACACACAACAACACACACACAACAACCCCCTCCCACACACACCACACACAACACACACACACACAAACAACACACCACAAGAAACCCCCCCCCCCACACCCCAAACAACAGCACACTAACACACACACACAAACAACACACACACACACCCCCCCCCCCCCCACAACCACACACACACAAACAACACACACACACAGAGAACCCCCCCCCACCACACTAAGACAAAACACACACACACACCACACACACAGCAAACCCCCCCCCCCCCCCCCCCCCCCCCCCCCAGACAAAACACAAACACAAAAACAACACACACACAAGCAACCCCCCCCCCCCCCCACACACACACAGACAAAACACAACACACAACACACACACAGAGCAACCCCCCCCACCCCACCACCCCACAAGAGACAAACACACACACACAAACAACACACATCAGAGCAAACCCCCACACACACACACACAGAACAAAACACACACAGAGCCCCCCCCCCCCCCCCCCCCCCCCCCCCCCCCCCCCCCACACACAAACACACACAAAACTTCGCTCTCATACCTTTCCGCCTTTTTATGCAGCGTGCCAAACACGCAGGCGTCCACTATGGTGGGGACCATGCTGAGGGCCAGCCGTGTGCCCCCCTCCTGTCGCCACAGGTCACACAGTCGCCCCATCACCAGGTTCAGCAAACCCGACTTCTCTTGGCCTACCTCAAAGAACCGCTGCATCACCTGCCAACAAGGAATGACACGATGCTGTCACGGAATGGAATGGAATGGCGTGGAGAGAAGTGAAGTGGAGTGGAGTGGAGTGGGATGGGATGGGATGAAGAGGAGGAGTGAAGTAGGGTGGAGTGGGGAGGGGTGGAGTGGAGTGGACTAGAGTTGAGTGGAATGTAGAGGAGTAGAGTGGACTAGAGTAGAGTGGAATGGAGTAGAGTTGAATAGAGTGGAGTGGAATGGAGTGGAATAGAGTGGGGTGGAGTAGAGTGGAATAGAGTGGGAGTGGAATGGAGTGGACTAGAGTGGAGTGGAATGTAGTGGAGCAGAGTGGGGAGGGGTGGAGTGGAGTGTAGTGGAGTAGAGTGGAGTGGAATGGAATGCAGGGGAATGGAGTGGAATAGAGTGGTGTGGAATGGAATAGAATGGAGTGGAATAGAATAGAGTGGAGTGGAATGGAATGCAGTGGAATGGAATAGAGTGGAGTGGAATGGAGTGCACAGGGATAGAATAGAATAGAATGAAGTGGAATGGAATAGAGTGGAATGGAGTGAAATAGGATAGAAATGGAGTGGAATGGAAAAGAGTGGAATGAAGTGAAATGGAATGGAATAGAGTGGAGTGAAATGAAATGGCTTGGGATGCCCGTTCATTGGGGATTTTTTTCACAAGAGATTGTTGTTGTTTTGTTGTTGTGCTTTTGTTGTTGTTTCTTGGCTAGAGCTCTGAGGTTCACCAATGGTGAGATTTTTGAGTATGCAACCTTTTTTATTTTATTTAACCCCCACCATTTAGGTAGCCGCATTCTGACTTCAGGGATGGTGTCTAAACATGACATCTGTGGGCATGCGTTTTTTTGTTTGAATTGTCATCCGTTCCTAATGATAGGCAGGTGAATGTCTTAACTCATTGAGGTTGTGCCGAAGCTTAAGCTTCGGCACTCTTTTCCTTTACTGTGACATGCCGAAGCTTAAGAATCGGCAGAATTACGAATTTTTTTAAAAGACACTAAGTGATGTTTAACTCAAGGGAAAGTACTCTGGCCTGTAGGGCAATCATTTTTCTAAACACAGTTGCTCTCCTTGACCATAAGCTTGCCTAGTTTTTGTCTGTTGGCTAATTTTGTTTGACATGTCAACAAGTGATAACTTTGGGATTTCAGGCTCTCCAGTGTTATGATTCTTTAAAAAAAAAAAATTTGTTGTACAAAAAGTGACATCAGATGGATTCAGCCAGCTTCAGGGAACTTTACTTGGTGAAAAATCATCACATTGCTTCAAGGAGACTAGTTGATGAACAGTTTAAGCCATGTAAAATACACAGCCCTAATTTTCAAAACTTTTTTTTTTCAGCATTCAGTGACATATTTTGAAAATTTGTAAAAAATAAATACAGTCATCTATTAAAAAACTGTAAACAATCTCAAAAGTAGACATTATGAACTTTTCAATGATGTATAATGTGTATGTCATTATTATATTGGGTAAGTCTACTGAATTTTTCAAATATAGCCAAAATCACGCATCACCACAAAATGGCGGGATCCTTTTCACTGCGACTCCATTGAGTTAACCTTCCTGCCACCTTCAGTCAAATGGAATGGAATTTAGTGGAATGGAATGGAACGTCACATCATGCCTGTTAAAGGGGATTTTTTTCCCTACAGTTAACATCACTGCCAACTCTACTCCGCTCCCCAAAAGTCCTTCAAATCAGACTTAAAACGAGGATCCGTGTGCAAGCGCATGCAGATCATCTTACACACACGATTTAAAACCTGTTCTGCCTTTCAGAGGAGCAGGCCGTTTCTTCTGGTAAGAACGGGTGACAAAAACTATATTAAAAACCCCCATGCACACTGGACATTGTCCCTGAAGTTGGAATGTGGCTACCTCACTGGTGGGCAAAATGTGCGAATAATGAATCTCAACATGCTGTTAAAATTTTTCCTACAGAACAACGCAACTCAACGCATCACAAAACCATCAAATAATAAAACAGATCCTGTGCAAGCGCAGGGTTAGCACTTGTTACACGACTGGCTAAGGTTTTGCGCTTCAGAATCCCATTATTGTAAGATTGGGTTGAAATTTTAAACCCACCAGCCTCCTCCCAGAGTGAAGTGCTGTTGGTCAAAATGGGAACATAAAACCAAATCTGAAGCTTAGTCCCACACATTTAACCAACAGCGATTATAGACAGTGTTGCACATGTACCTGGACCACACTGCAGGTCTGTAGTTCAGAGCCCATAGTACACTGGGATTTTTTGATCACAGCTTAGAGTGACAAGCCTGTCCACTGAGTCTCAAAACACACAGTCGACTTCATCACTACAGCATTATACATTCATTCCTCAACCACTGAGATCATCACTCAGCACTTACATAAATATTTCTGATTTGTACCAGAGTTTACCTGTCAAGGTACTCATTTTCATATCCCATACATCTTCTAGCATCCTGTCAGTGTCAAAAAGTCTCTGATTTGGTGGCCCAGGTTGTTCTGGTCTTAAGGTGATCTCAGTTTTGATTTCCCCATACACTTCTGTGCCTGTGGTGAGTTTGTGTCAAAGCCTTTGGGATTGGAGGTTCATGGGGAAGAGATACTGGAAGGACGTTGTGGTAGTCACCACCTCGGGTGGGCGATGCATAGTCTGGCTCCACGACTGAGCTAATATTGTTGTCACTAGGGAGCTTAGTAGGTGGCATCCTGCGTATGTTAGATCAGAATAGGCACCACCAAACACCACCAAAGTAACCCAGCAGCAGAGCAGGACCCCAAATGGTTGGTGACCCCACGGCAGCCTAACACTGATGGGCTCCTTGTGGGCTTCTGACCCTGAGGATGCGACATAACAAATCTGGGTATGGCTGTGGCGGGGAGATTGAAATGAGTGACATGGGAACAGCAGGACAGGAACATCACAGAAGATGAGGCAGCACACACAAAAAACCCCCCAAAATTCGTCTTCTCCTTTGTCACTCAAGACAATGATATTCTTGTCTGTCATATCAGGGAAAATAAGATATGCTGCCGTTAAAAAAAATATACATATAAAAAACACAAAAACAAAACTAGAGAGCCATGTTACTCTCTTCCGGTCTCACCTTGACCATGTAGGCCCCGACCTGACTGTGAGGGTCTGAAGCCAGCATCAGCAGAGGCGGCTGCAGAACCATGTGGACATAGGCCTCCATCTTCAGCCAGAAGCTCCACGACTTGATCTCCTCGTGCACTTTGTTCCAGGCGATCTCCACCACCTCCACCACCCTGTCCTGATGATCCTCTTGCTTGATCAGCTGTAGGGGAAGCAGAAAAAAAAGAAAAAAAAGGGACATTAGCAGCAGAAGCGTTCTCTCTCTCTGAATTTATGTGTTTATACCCTGAACTTAGGAGAAACATTATCTCTGAATTTATGCATTTATACCCCAGACATCATTGGGAGAGACATTTTCTCTAAATTTGTGTAAGTATACCCTGGACATTTATCAGGAGAAACATTCTCTCTGAATGTATGCATTCATTACCCCTGCCTCCCCAACCCCCCTCAATAAAACAATCTTCTTTCTTTCTGTTTTTTTTTCCCTCTGACATTCATGTTCTGCCCTTCCCACGCCACTCATCTCGACCTCACTACTTCAAGGCTCCATCATGTTGTTTCCAAGGTTCAGAATCCTGTTTATCTATTTGTATTGTATATTAGGTTTTGTTATTTTATGTCCTAGAATTTAAATGTCAATTTTCACTTTTTTATCATTTTTTTCCCCTCGGAAAGAGCTCCAAGTTTCACCAATGGCGAGACTTACTGCATGCAACTGTTTTTGCCCACCATGAAGTTCGCTGCATTCTGACTTCAGGGATGTAAACTGGGTATGTTTGTTTCTATAACCTACTGAATGCTGACATGAATTATGTGATCTTTAACATGCATATTTGATTTTCTACATGTGTATATATACATGAAGGGAATTAAGGCACTGGCAGCTCTGCATTGAAGTTGACCTGGGAGATCATACAAATCCTCACCCTTATTCACCAGATGCTGCCGAAATTCAAATCCACGACTTCAAGGATGAATGGGATTGAAGTTGAACGATCATAACCACTCAGCTATAGGTCCTTCATGATTTTCACTCTTCAAAACACCTTTAAGAAATAACCACTATCAACCATGCAAATCTCCCCTACACTTAATAAAACGGCGATGAAAAAAAATCAAGACAACACCACACTTGAACAATGCATCATAAAAACTGAAAAGCAGCAGTGAGAGCAAGCAGCAATGAAACTTAACATGACCATGACTCCTTCCTTCCTTCCTTCCTGTCCTTACCATAGAGAGTAAACCATAAGATCAGTACCCTCTGTTACATATGTCTTCACAAAACAGCATCCTCCTACTTCTGTGAATGTCTTCACCTGTACACTCCTTCTTGTTCCCTCCGCTCCGCTGTAGATACTCTGTGTTTATGAATACCTAGATGTAACCAATCAACTATTGGCTGTCGCTCTTTCTCTATTTCTGGTTCATCAATCTGGAATGACCTCCCTCTCTCCCTTTGCCAAAAGCCTACTTATGACACTTTAAATTAAATCCAGCCTCAAGACTTCTTCATTTCAAAGCTAAGATTTTCCTCTCCTGTTTCATCTCATATCTGGCCCTGCCTTCAACAGCTGAAATCCCCATCACCCTGCCAAAGTGTATAACCCTTAACTCTTCTCTGTGTATGTGTGTGTGCATATGTGTGTATGCATATGTGTGTGTGTACATTTGAAATTGTTAAAATTATCAATTGTTATTGGTTGCATGATTGTGTAACAATAGGTTGAAACCAACCACTTTTATTAAAAAAAAATTTTTAATACAAGATATAGTGCTATATAAATTCCATTTATTATCATCATCATCATCATCATTATTATTATCATCATCATCACCACCACCACCACCATCATCATCTCCATCATCACCACCACCACACCATCATCATTTTTATTACCATTATTCCCTCCAACCTACCTGCGGCAGGATGGCTTCCAGACACTGGGTGATGGGAATGTCCGTCTCTCCGGAGCTGACGGAGAAGGCATCCAGGGCACTGTGCAGGACCTTCTCTGGCTGCAGGAGCTGGGGGCGATGGGACAGCAGCACCCTCAGACACTGCCACTGCGACATCATGTACTGACACACCTGCCGTCCATGATGGGCTGAACCGCCGCTGTAGACACACAGGCAGCGTAGTGCACAGTTTTTGCACCAGTCTGCAGGATCCTTCGGATGAGACTATAAACCGAGGCCCCGTGTGCGAACGCATGCAGAACATCTTGCGCGCACGTTAAATCCTGTTCCGCTTTTCGAAAGAGTAGGCCATTGTGTGCCAGGTGGGAACAGATGACTGTGTGCCAGGTGGGAACAGATGACAAAATTTACAAAACTGCATACACATGAGGACTGGATGTAAAAAAAGCACATGAGTGCTGATTCCCCATTATCCTCGATATAAAAAAAAAAGTCATCTGAGCGCTTTGATTTGTTGCTTTGCAAGATCAACGCTATATAAATTCCATACATTATTATTATTATTATTTATTTGAAAAGTCCTCAGTACATGCTTTCTTTTTTTTTCTGTTTGGTTTCCTCGGCTAGAAGCTCCAAGGTTCACCAATGGTGAGATTTTTGTGTGCACGTGGCTGGTCCCCCCCCCCCCCCCCCCCCCCCCCCTACTGTTAAGGTAGCTGTATTCCAAGTTCGGGGATGAGGCTTAAACATGACACCGGTGTGCATGCTTTTTTGGTTTTTTAACTTTGTCATCTGTTCCTACTGGTTAAGTAATGGCCTACTCTTCCAAAAAGCAGAATGGGTTTTAACATGTGTGCAAGATGTCAAGCTTGTGTTTGGGCGGGACTTCGGTTTATAGTCTCATCCAAAGGTGTTTGAGGGAAGTAGAGTCAGTACTGATGTTAACTCCATGGAAAAAATCCCCTCGAATAGGTGAGTTAGAGGTCGCTCAAACCTAGGCCACCAGATCACAAGCTCAATGCTCTAACCACAAAGCAATCCTGTCCCCAGAACACAAGTTAAGAGCTAAGCTGAAACTTCTAGACTGCAGCAAAGGCTCAAACTCCATTCATCTAGGATAAGAATGGCTTCCTGATAAAAGAAATTCACACATATTTTCAGCTGTTGTTGCATGAGAGCGAGCAGCAGTGAAACACAACACGACCATGACTCCTTCCTTTCTTCCTTTCCTTGCCACAGACAGTAAACCATAATATCAGTACCCTCTGTTACAAATGCCCACACCTGTCAGTTTACCCCCACTTTCAACTACTCTCAGCTTCTATCCATTCCATCCCAGCCCAGCCCAGCTGGTGCTTATTATAGGAAGAATTGATGCACTTGGACTTGGTAAAAGAAAGAGGCAGGCTAATTTTAGCACAGGGCCCTGGACCCTTGACTGAGTTATGCTGGATTTGTGCACTGTGAGCCCTGAGGTCACCCAAAATATGCACCCTGACTCACTCATCCCACCTGGGAATCACTGTGAGACAGTAAGTACACACTAGATGACGATGTTTACACATGTGACTGTTTTGAAGTGTCTTGTGCCAAACAGACAGTCTTACTCCGAATTCAGATGATTTTTGTTTTTGTTTTTCTCTGTTACAGAACTGTTCTGGTCATTATGCTCAGAACTTGCAATGGCTGAAGACAAATCAGAACATAACATTTTAAGGCATAACAACTTTTTGATGATTGTAGGCCTTGGCTCTTAGCTTACATCAATAACTGACAAAAAACTTGGGGTGAGGCCAATATATTTTTGTTTTATTTATTTATCTATTTTTTGCTTTTGTTTCTTCTTGTTATTTTGGGGTTTGTTTTCTTTTGAGCACTCGTCAAAACTTTTTTCGTTTTCCTTTTGTTTCTTGTTGTTTTTGTCTTTTTTTGGTTTGTTTTCTTTTGAGTGTTCATCAAAACTTTTTCGTTTTGCTTTTGTTTCTTGTAGTTGGTAGCTTTCTTTTAAGTGCTCGTCCCAGCTTATTGTCAAACACACCTCCCCCCCTCCCCCCCAATCCTCCCACCCCCACTCCCTTCTACCTACCCACGGTTGGAGGCCAATACATTACAATCCAGAGGCATGGCAGCGAAGAAGGTGCAGAGCTGGGAGAAGAGTTGCTGCAGTCCTTCGTGATGCCCGCCCCCCTTCTTCTTCTCCGTCACCTCTTCCTTCAGCTTCCTTTCCACCACCTGCACCCAACCAACGCTTTTCAGTCTGTACAGTATGAGGTGGTCAGGGGGCTCAAGGGGGGGAAAAATACACAAAAGTCCTAACGGTCCCTAACTCTAGAGTCAATGGTTCAAATCCTAGTCCTAACGGTCCCAAACACTAGTGTCAATGGTTCAAATCCTAGTCCTTACAGTTCCAACCTCTAGAGTCAATGGTTCAAATCCTAGTCCTTACAGTTCCAACCTCTAGAGTCAATGGTTCAAATCCTAGTCCTTACAGTTCCAACCTCTAGAGTCAATGGTTCAAATCCTAGTCCTTACAGTTCCAACCTCTAGAGTCAATGGTTCAAATCCTAGTCCTTACAGTTCCAACCTCTAGTGTCAATGGTTCAAATCCTAGTCCTTACAGTTCCAACCTCTAGTGTCAATGGTTCAAATCCTAGTCCTTACAGTTCCAACCTCTAGTGTCAATGGTTCAAATCCTAGTCCTTACAGTTCCAACCTCTAGTGTCAATGGTTCAAATCCTAGTCCTTACAGTTCCAACCTCTAGTGTCAATGGTTCAAATCCTAGTCCTTACAGTTCCAACCTCTAGTGTCAATGGTTCAAATCCTAGTCCTTACAGTTCCAACCTCTAGTGTCAATGGTTCAAATCCTAGTCCTTACAGTTCCAACCTCTAGTGTCAATGGTTCAAATCCTAGTCCTTACAGTTCCAACCTCTAGTGTCAATGGTTCAAATCCTAGTCCTTACAGTTCCAACCTCTAGTGTCAATGGTTCAAATCCTAGTCCTTACAGTTCCAACCTCTAGAGTCAATGGTTCAAATCCTGGCCAGCACTAGTGGCATTCAGCAAGACTTGCTCGTTAACTTTCCATTTATAAACATCTTGATGAAAGTTATCCAAAATACTGACATAGTTGCCAAGGCGTTGCCAACTTTTCGACTTTGTCTGCCAGTGCCTTAATTCCCTTCATGCATATCATACACATCCAGAAGATCAAATATGCAAGCTAAAGATCCTGTTAGTCATGTCAGGGGTTTGGTGCGTTATGGAAACACAAACATACCCAGCATACATCCGCAAAGTGGCAACCTTCATGAGACTATAAACCGAGGCCCCGTGTTCGAACGCATGCAGAACATCTTGCGCACATGTTAAATCCTGTTCCACTTTTCGGAAGAGTTGGCCATTGTGTGCCGGTGGAAACAGATGACAAAATTTACAAAACCGCATACACACGGGGACTGGATGTAAAAAAGCACGTGAGTGCTTATTCCATTATCCTCAATATAAAAGAATAAATAAATAAATAAAGTAGGTATAAACAGTCGCATATGCAAAACCTCAACAATGGTGAACATTGGAACTCTAGCTAAGCAAGCCACCAAAAAAAAAAAAAAAAAAAAAAAAGATGACATACCTGAGCGGTAGACGACAACAGACTGATAGCAGCCACTTGCTGAAGAGAGGAGGCAGCGTTCATTTCCAAAGTCTTGACGCAGGAGGTCGTGAGTTCCTGAAGACTTGGGATGCCTGTCCAGCAGGAAGCATTTCTCCCAGAGTCTTCACTGCGTCGGCGTAGAATACCACCATGTCCAGGTCCACAGCATCTTGCTGAATACATATACATACACATATGCATGTAAATCGGTGGTCTAGAGGTAACGCGTCTGTCTAGAATGTGAAAAGTTTTCAGTCGGACGTGTGCGGTGGTTCGAATCCCGTTTGGACCTGAAAATTTCCCCCCATCCCTTAGATCATGAGTGGTGGTCTGGGCGCTAGTCTTTCGGATGAGACGATAAATTGAGGTCCCGTGTGTTACACATAATTATTTACCGCACGTAAAAGAACCCACGGCAATGAAAGAGTTGTCCCTGGCAAAATTCTTAGAAAAAAAACATTCTGATAGGGAAACAAATACAGCTGCAGACAGGAAAAAGAATTAAAAAAATGGGTGGCACTGCTCTTGTGGTGACACGCTCTCCCCGGGGAGAGCAGCCCGAATTTCATGCAGAGAAATCTGCCTGTCTTAAAGTGGTATAAATAAACATTTTTTTTAAAAACCACAGCTGTCAGTTTCCCCCACTTTCTGCTACTCTCCACTGCTGTCTATCTGGGCCAGCTGGTGCTGATTATAGCAGAAACTGACCATGCTTGGACTTACTAAAAGAAAGGGGTTCGCTAATTCCAGCATTGGGCCTTTGACATAGTTATGCTGGAGTTGCACGCTGTTAAATCTGTGTATATATATATATACTAGTGTATGAATGCATGCAGGTACAAAATATGGATAAATATGCTAAGAAAAGAGCAGAGCAAAATGGCAAATTTGTTTCAGAAATAAGATGTTTGAGTGTGCTGGTGCACGAGATGTCAAACACACACAAACACCATGCAACACATAAAAACACATACACACAAAAACACAACACAACATACACGCACACACCACCTCATTTTCTGCAGCAGCAGAGTCCAAAACTCTCCTTGTCACATACAACAGCAACTCCTGCCAGCACGACTGAACCAAGCGGCAAAGATGCTCACCAGAAACATCTTCTCTCCCCTCTTTGCCTGCACAAAACAAGTCCACATTAAGCGAAGGAGATCACCTGGTTTGGCTTTAATGTAGCGATTTATATCACTGTCTTCTAGCATATTCTTCTTCTTCTTCATTGTCGGTTGAATGCTCAAACAGCAACTATGGTTGTCTTGTCAAATGACGGAAAATACGTCGCACAACCATTTAGCGAATGACAAGTCAGGCACAGTGCATCCGACTTCAGCATGGGGGAAGAATTGTTATCTTTTTTTAAAGTCTTTCGGGGAAAAAAGGCAGGAGAATGGAGAGACCAAGAAGGCAAAAAATAGACCAGAAGGAGGTGACAAGAAGAAAAGGAACAAGGCAGAAACAAGAGAGGGATAGTAAAGAGGAAATTCCCAGCATGGAATATCCAGAAGATGCTATTTATACTGACAGGCCCCCTGGCATTCCCATGGGGAATTCTACCAAAATTTAATGTCCCCAGTAAAAATGGAAGCCAACTTTCTCTCCATAATATACGCAGAGCATGTCTCAATATGTGATTCATGTCTGTTTTAAAGTCAGTAATTAGAAAACTTCAGTCTCAACTTATTGCGGTTTTGTTTGGTAAAGAAGTACAAACATTTAATTTCAAAAGCAAAATGGTATGCACCATGTGACCATTTGGCAAAACATCAAATCCTTCAGCTTGCAACCACTGCCACAAAATAATGATCCAGTTGAAATATCAAAAAAACCAATACTATTCTTGATTGAACTGTTTATTTATTATCTGGATATGAAAGCTGTGTAAAAAAGATATACTGTTCTCAGCTACTTTTAATAAGCAACTTTTACATCAAACTGAACACAGTTGTGAAAAAAAGATCATACATAAGCATACACTTTTTTTTAAAGCCTAAATAAGCCTACTTTTCCGTGTCTTTTTATCTCAATATTTAAAATTTTGAAAACAAAATTATTCAGAAATCTCAACAGTTTTTAAAAAAACTGACACACTTATTACACAAACACTGAGGCTTACACTGCTTCCTTTCTTTGGCACACAAAAGGAGAAGATACAGGGCTCGATCTGCTTTCAGCTTCAGCATGTAGACACGTGTGTTGATGCTGTTGATAATGTCCACAGCTTTCCCTAATGTGGCCGTCAAGAGAGGCGTGGAGGTGTTGTCCCCTTCACTCGCACCGTTCCTGATCTGTTTCCGTTTGGCCATCTGTACCTCGCAGTCAGCCATCAGCATCACCAGTCTCCCAATTTTTGTCACTCGCAAACTCTCAGACAATGCATTCCCTGCCACATCTGCAATAAGTCAGTTGAGGTTTAAACGGACAATGGGAAGTAACTGAAAGCAGTGACAGTCAATACCAACACAAGTGCTAACAGGAATTGTATTATTCTCTACGCTAATGCTAAAACTTGCATTATCAACACCACCACTGCTGGCGACAATAGCTTCAAATATTATCGTGATCAGAATCAGGCTTTTTTATCCCTCCAACTCTTTTTTCTATTCTTTGGCTAGAGCTCTGAGGTTCACCAGTGATGAGATTTTGCATAGGCGACTGTTTTTGCCCACTATTCTGGTGGCATCATTCTGACTCAGGGATGCATATTGATTTGAAAATGATTAATTGACACAGACGTCTAATCTTTACCAAAATGTTTACTCTGAGCTTTAGTTTTCAATAATATAATCCCCTTCATGTAGTGTGCATGATAGATAAGATTTAACACTTTTGTGCCTGGAGCTGTCATAGGCAAATCACTACGCTCATCTGAGCCTGCAGGGTCAAAATATTTAAAAATGACTCCTTGTCAATAAAACCTTTCTTACGGGACTGAAAGTTATCTAGTTGAACATATGATGAGTTTATTCAAAAAAAGATGCCGAACTACCTTAGTTGACCTCAGTTATAACAGAGTAGTGCTCAGTGGCACCTTTGATTCAAAGTTCCCAGCCTGGAAGTATTAAGAGCAACGATCAACAGCAAACTAAAAATGTTACCACTGCAGCCACTACAACTACTAGATCTACTGGATCTACTACAGCTGCTACTACTCAGAACACACACACACACATAAACACCTCAACACATATTCATGCACACATCAGGGGAAGAGAAAGAGAGACTTGTTATGTTTGTGTCAGAGATCCAGAAAGAGGTAGCCAACTTCATCACCCTTTTTCTATTGGGTTGAAGTGTACTCATAACAATAAACTTGCAACAAATGTACTCAGAATGACAAAACTCCTTTTAAAGCTCTTTCCAAAGCCATTCTCTACATTGGATATATAATAGTATTTATGTGCCTACTTCCATTCTACATATCCATTATCTGCCACACGCTGAACTTTAATGACCACCATAACAGAAAAAGTCCTATTTCAACATTACAACAATGACAGTTCTGAGATAAAATATAGCTTAATGATGACTGCAGAAGTAACAAAGCCAGTAACTTTTCAGGCAGAATGATAATAAAACAACAACAAAATAATGAAAAGTGTCTTGCCTGGAGTGACGGTAAGGTAAGTGTCCAGCATGGAGTTCAGCGTGGTCGGAGGGCTGGCCAAGTCCAGGCAGGGTGAAGGTCACGGGTGGCGTTGTCGATCAGCCAGGACACCACCGATGCCCACAGACTGGTGCCTCTCTGCAGACTCTCCTCTCTCTCCATCACAGCCAGGGTCTCCATCACGTCTTCAACACCTGCCGCACTCTGAAACAATGCACGTGGGCATTGCAACAAAACTGTCACAGATGGACGGTACAGCTGAGTGGTTAAGGCTATTTGACTTCAATCCCAGAGGCCCATGAAATCATGGATTCGAATCTCGGCAAGAATTAGGTAAATTAAGGGTGGGGATTTTTTACCATCTCCCGAGCCAACTTCAAGTGCAGACCTGCCAATTCAATTCTTTTTATGTTTATACTTAAGCATGTAGTCCTCACCAGCTATCACACCAACACAATGTTTTTAGTTCTTTACAATTCAGGAATAAAAGACTATACTGATAGCTTCTCCTGTAGTGACTATGTAGGCAACAAATCTAATGAGTCCTCTCAAAGGTAAAAATATGCATTTCTTTTCCCAACAAATGAAAAAAAAAATTGCTTGGTTCTTGTCACAAACCTCTCTCATTGAAGACAGAAACTAAAGCTTGAGAATGATAACAGTTCAATTATTATTTGAGTTGGGGGGGCAAAGAGGGGGGGGGGTGGAGGGAGGGAGGATGGGGGGGTCAGGAAAGCCTTGTGGTTAGAGCATTGCACTCGTGACGTGATGGCCCAGGGTTGAGCCACCACCAAGGCATCTGTTCAAGGGGATTTTCCATCTGGAATTAACATCATTACCACCTCCACTCACCTGAAAGTCCTTCAGATGAGACTATAAACTGAGGTCCTGTGTGCAAACACACAGAGAACATTTTGCGTAAATGTTAAAACCCATTGCAGCTTTCGGAAGAGTACGCCATTGTGTGCAAGTAGGGACGAATGACTTTTTTTTTTTAAAAAGCATGACATCATCCCCAAAGTCCAAATGTGGATACCTTAATGGTAAGAGGCTTATAAATCCTTAAATTGAACTTTGTGAAATGCCCTCTATGTCTCAAACCAGCAAAATCTCATATATGTTCAGAAATGCCACACCTAAAAAAATGGTATTTACATTCCTTCAATAGCAAAATTCATGTCTCTATCATCATCATCATCATCATCATCATCATCATCATCACCACCACCATCATTATCATTATGTCAACTGACGGATACTATAGCCAAGTAATAAACCCCAAAACTCTTTTAAGATAAAAGACTATGAAAAATACCACATCCACGCGCGTACCTTGTCCACTAAGTTGAGGACTGTCTTGGTCATGAAGCACTCTATGGCTCCCCTGGTGAAGGTCTCCAGGGTGGTCAGACTGGCAATGATGATCTCCCTGCACACAGCATGCACAGACAGACAGTATGCAACACTCCCTTGTCAAGTCACACACCCAAAAATCAACTGACCAACTCGCTTTGAAGACAGGATTATGGCTGCCTGTATGGCAAGAGAAACACCAGACCAATGACAACAAAAACATTCCCTCTAACCGCCCCCCTCCCCACCAAAACATACACACACACTTCCAGGTGATATGTTTGAAGTGACTGTGCTCAATTTGGGGGGTATATGCAGTTTTGTAAATTTTGTCATCCATTCCCACCAGCACACAATGGCCTACTCTTCCAAAAAGTGGAACAGGTTTTAATATGTGTGGAAGATGTTCTCCGAGTCTTTGCACACAGGACCTTGGATTATAGTCTCATCTGAAGGATACATGCAGGAGATACAAGCTTGAGTTGAATGCAGAGAAAAAGAGGGGGGAAAAATCAAATGACGCAATCAGTGCACTACAAACAAGACACATTTCAAGCAAAAAATCTCAAAGCAAAATTTTTTTATATAACATTTAAGTATTGTTCATATTTGATAGAGCCAAAACTTTTTTTTTCAGAAACCTGACCAACTTTTTTCAATCTAAATCAAGAAAGAAAGAAAAAGACATGCCCCTTGGTGAAGTTGTACTCCATGGTCCACACACCAGCTGACATAATACTCAAGTTATATCATTTTCATATTTCTTGATTCTTTAAAAGGAAGGCACTCATTAGGACTGAAATGGTGACAAAAAGCACACAGCATATTGTGTTTACTGTTCCTGGAAAATCGGAACTGCACAAGGGGAGAATATGACCACCTCCTGCGCAATCACCGTTTCAAGTATGTGACTTTCTTCATGCAGCAATCTCAAACTGTTTTTAAAAAGAAAACGTACAAATATGGCCCAAACTCACATGCAACATAACTGCGTCTTTGGGAAAGAAGGAAAAAAAAAATCTAAACAAAGTACTTTAAAAAACAACAAAAAACTTGTCGAGGATATTTCTTTCTTTTTTCTTAAAATGTTTTTTGATATTAAAAAAAAAAAATTTTTTTTGGGGGGGGGGGTTGAGAATACTTCTAAATGATAACCATTAATAACAAACAATCCAACATTTAAAAAACCAAAAAACAAAAAAAAGGACCCAAGACAGGAGTCTCAGACCCACCTGACGGCAGCAAGGGTGTCACAATCCAGAATGGCATCAGGGGCGATGCAGGACAAGCCCTGAGTCATGAACACCAGAGGCACAGAGGACCAGTTCTCTCTCCTCAGGGTGGACAACACGTGCTGCATGAAGTCCACTGAAACAACACACATGCTTGACTTGACACGACTTCTTTCTAAAAAACAAAATTTGTCTCAGGAGTTACGTGCTGTTGTGGTGAAAACATTTCAAGTTTTCATTTGATTTTTTTAATGTAAAGTCTTAAAAACTTTTTGCCGGACATTCTGAATTGTTCAACTGAAAATGGTTTCAGCAACTTTTTATTAATACTCAGAATTTGTGAATGTTTGCTTCAAAGTCCAGTTGCTCATTTACTTTAGGTTGGACATTAGCAATTTTCCTCTTCCAGAGTTCATTTGATTTTATTTATGATGATTTTTGCCTGTCATAAAACATGCACACATGCACACACACACACACACACACACACATACACACACACACACACACAAACAAACACATTCTGACATTTAATTTAATCAGGTTTATCTGTTTGCTTGTTGTTTGTACGTATAATTTCATAAATTTCTGATGGTTTCCTTTTATCCTTCATTCAATTGTTCAAACAAATACACCGACATTAACTTCTCATTTTCCCCACTACCAGTCTAATATCACTTTCTAGTGGATAGACGTTAAAATGAAGACAAACACACAACTTCTTCTTTGACACATGCTGCCATGAATTCCACTGAAACAACAAACATGCTTGACATGACACAACTTCTTCTTTAACACATGCTGCCATGAATTCCACTGAAACAACACACACGCTTGACTTGACACAACTTCTTCTTTAACACATGCTGCCATGAATTCCACCGAAACAACACACACGCTTGACTTGACACAACTTCTTCTTTAACACATGCTGCCATGAATTCCACTGAAACAACACACATGCTTGACATGACACCACGTCTTCTATAATACATGCTGCCATGAATTCCACTGAAACAACACACACGCTTGACTTGACACGACGTCTTCTTTGACACATGCTGCCATGAATTCCACTGAAACAACACACGTCTTCTATAGGACATGCTGCCATGAGTTCCATTGAAACAACACATAGGCTTGACATGACACGACTTCTTCTTAATTTCTTGAGGAGTTGCTCTGAGGCTCTGCACTGAACTTTTCAGGCAGTGCTGTCTTGAGTAAGTGGAACATGGTGGAGGTGAAGGGGGGGGGAATAGCCTAGTAGTTAGAGCATTGAGCTTGCAATCTGATGGCCCAGGTTCAAGCCACCACAGAGGCACCTGTCCACAAGGATTTTTCCCCAGGGGTTGACAACAATATCAACTCCACTTCCCCAAAAGTTCTTCAGATGAGACTATAAACCATGGTCACATATGCGAATGCAGGCAGAACATTTTGCACATATGTTAAAACCTATTCTGCCTTTCGGAAGAGTAGGCCTTCGATTCTGTGTTTCGAAAGATTCTATGAATGACTTTATTTCATCAAGTATCCCTGCAGTCAGAAAATGGCTATCGCAATGTTGGGCAAAAACAAGTCATATATGCAAAATCTCACTGTGTGAGTACTGGTGAACCTTGGGGAGCCCCAACCGAGGAACAAACAAGCAAAGACAAAAAATGTATCCATTACCTTTGTGCTTCTTGTCAACCAAGGACCCACATACACTGGCAAAGAACTGCTTCAGTCCAGTTCCCACTGAAGTGCAAGACCCCACTGGAGAGCCATCTGGCCTGAAAACAATAACACAACATAATAAAGTATGATACATACAGGAGAGCCATCTGGCCTGGAAACAATAAGTGAATAACACAACATAATAAAGTATTATATACAGGAACGCCATCTGGCCTGAAAACAATAACACAACATAATAAAGTATGTTACATACAGGAGAGCCATCTGGCCTGAAAACAATAACACAACATAATAATTTAACAAAGTATGTCATATATAATAGGACAGCCATCTGATCTGTCAGCAGTAATCATGTATAATATACTGATATATTGAATATGAAAGAATTCTTTCCCGGCCTATCAACAGTTTCATCACATTATTCTAAACCATATTTTCTTTCCTCAATACCTGCATAAAATTAGTAACAATGATAACTTGATTATCCAAAAAAAGTTAAGTTTTTATAAACAAACAAATAATTATGAACAAAAAACCCAACAACAACAAAACTGTTGATATAACAGCTCACCCTAAAATTCTGTGCTTACCTTCAGATTTATCCTCAGAAACATCTTGAAAATGTGCAAAATCAACATCATCATGATTAATCTAAACATTCATAAAGAATAAGTGTACCATGTGTGATTATATCATAACCCATCCCTGAAATCAAAATGTTATGCCTTCATGGTGGGCAAAAATGGTCGCATTCACAAAATCTCACCACAGGGTGATCTGAGCTCTAGCTGAGGAACAAAACAACAACAAAAAATCATAACCAACACTTTGATTAATCAAAATAAAAGTAGTTTCACCTGCATATTTTGATTTATGGTACTTTGCCCTACAAAATGATAAATGCTACACAAACTAAACCCAAACACTGTCATGGGTCTCACTTCAGTGCAGCGAGTGCGTATAATAACCACACGCATCTCCACACATACACATGCACACACAAACACACTGTACTCACACACACACACACACACTCAGTCTCACACATACACAAACACACACACACACACTCACACACAATAACAGTCACACAAATACACTTTTCTGCCTAATAAAGTACCTTTGATAGAGCTTCAAATCTTGCAGAAATCCAAGAAGCTTCTCTGTAAGGAACTGAAAAATGATAAAGGCAACAATCAGTCATAATCTGAACTGCAATGCACTGCACAAACAATATTTAAAATTATACATACAGGCACATACTTGTACATACACTAATATTTGTACACACTATACACATGTATACATGATTGCACCCACGAATGCACACACATACAGTACACACACATGTTCCTTTGCCTACACACATACTTGCATGCATACATGCACACACACACTTACACACAGGGACTGGATGGTTTTTTTAAAAAGTGCATAAGTGTGCATGAGTACTTATTCTATTACCTTTGAAATAAAAGAATAAAATAAAATAAATAAAAATAAACACACATGTACACACACACTCACACACACACACACACACGCACAAGTGCTTAGAACTACAATAGAATGTGTCATTTGACAGAACTTTACTTGGTTACATTAAATATAAGACCACACAAAATGAAATAAAAATATTATTTAAAAATATTTTTCAAATTGTTTTAAAAGACCACACAAAACTGCTACAGACACCAACAGTAAAAACACTAATATAGTTAGTAACAACTCTAGACAAAAGTTTACTAAATAGTAAATTGCTATTTTAAAGACTTGCAGCTGTAGTTGTACCTGCAGCTGGCCCTGTTCCATGAAGGGCAGACTGGTGAAGTCCATGAAGAGCACTGTCTCAGCCGCCCATCGCATGATAAACACGCTCTCATGATTGAAGGCACGCATCAGCAGGGTCACAATCCATGATGTGTGCAGCAACAAGGAACCTAGATCAAGTCAGAAACTTGTTGAGAAAGACACTGAAAATTAAGGGTGGTTTTTTTTTTGTTCTCTCTCTAGTCTAAAGCTCTTGCTCTCTCTCCCTCTATCTCTGTCTCAGTGTCTGTCTTGTCTCTCTTCTCTCTCTCTTCCCCCCTCTCTAGAGCTCTTTCTGTCTGTCCCCAGAGCTGCTGGTTCTGCAAAGGTGGCTGAGTTTCTTAACAAAGCTGTTTTATTACAAACACACAAATGATAAAAGCTTCAGCAATTAAAAAGCAAAAACTACCAAAATAAATCTACAGGAATGAAAGTAGTACACACTGATAGTGATACTGGAAGTGGAAGAAGAAGAATATATTTGATTAACCAGTCAGCCAGGCAGCTGAGTTTGCCAGACAACCAACCAATGAACCAATTACTGAATCAAGCACGCAGCTTTTTCAAACTGATTAACCAATTAACTTGAGTATAACTCTAAGTCTAATGCTCACCTTTCTCAGTTTCCAACCAATGAACCAATTACTGAATCAAGTACCAGCTTTCTCAAACTGATCAACCAATTAACTTGAGCCTAACTCTAAGTCTAAAGCTCACCTTTCTCAGTTTTGGCCGCATTGAGCAGTGTCTGCATCCTAGGCAAGATTGGCTTGATAACATGAGTCTGTCAACAACATCGACAAAAACAAAGTTAAATCACTTGTGTGTCATATGCAAGTGTGTGTGTGTGTGTGTGTGTGTGTGTGTGTGTGTGTGTGTGTGTGTGTGAGTGTGAGGACAAGTAACACTTTTATTTCCAGATGGTACATTGAATAAGCAATGCATTTGCTTTTTTTTCCCCCATTAAACCATCTACAGAACTCTGGGAACAAAATGTGAGCATGTGAGCGTGCATGCATGCGTGTGTGTGTGCATGTGTGCGTGCATGCGACGAGTGAGCGAGCGAGCATGTGTGCATGCATGCGTGTGTGCATGCGTGTGTGTGTGCGTATGTGTGTGAGCAGAAAGTAGAACTTTATCATTTAATTCTATGTGAGAAAAAAGGACAATGCTGTTTTTTTTAATCACTGGTTTAGTGATTATTTTATTTTCTATTGACTTTTCATTTTACTAAAATATCCAGAACTTAAATGCTCAGACATCAAATGCTGTTGTCCATAATATTTTTATCAGTCATGAGGGAAAATGCATTGCGCTGCCATTATTGATTAAGCGCTTGACAACAGACAAGTCAGGCAAAGCCCATCCGACTTTGGTGCGGGAAAGAATGGTTATCTTTTAAGTCTTTTTTTAAAAATGGCAGGAGAATGGACAGAGAAGGCAGAAAATAGACAAGACAAAGGAAACTAGAAGAAAAGGCACAAGACAGAAACAAAGAGAGAGATAGAAAAGAGGGTGTTCCAAACACAGAATTTACAGAAAGTGGGGATGCTAACTGCCATTATACTGATCAAATACTGAGAGGCCCCCGGCATCCCCATGGGAGGGGGTGGGGTGGGGGTGGAATTAAGCATTCTGAATTTGATATACCAAAAGCTTATAAAGCAACAACAACACAACATACTTGCTTCTCATCCAAGGTCTCAAAAAGGAGAAAAATATCTTCCCACAATCTTGATAGATTCTTCTGCTGCTGTTTATTCCATGAGAAGTACGGCACTTCTTCCGAGGGGTCCTCCAAAGACAATTTCACAGGTATAAAGTCTGATGGAGATTTTTCACATAGGTCTACAATTCTCTTCAGAAGATAGATGGATCGCTTCCTAACAGCTGGGTTGTCACTGTAGAGACCAAGCTGAACAATCTTCCAAAAAGCTGGGAACTGTCTGACATCAGGTATCACAGCTTCGAGAGTCACTGGGAAAAAGAAATTGGCCATGCTGCACATGATGGCCAGATGCAGCTGTAAAGACCTGGGCCCCACATTCTGATCTTTTTCAACATCTTCCTCAATGAACTTCCAGACCTCCTGAAGGTAAGCAGACTTCTTCTCCACATGGTCTTGGGTTAGTTTCATAATGACAAAGGAAATGAGCCGGTTCGCTTTCTTTTCTTCCAGGTGGGGCAAAACTGATATGGATGCTGAAAACACCTTGGAGAGAAGGTCCTCATTTTGGTTGTTTTCTGACAGGATGACAACCTCCAATGATGTGCAAAGAAGTTCAACAGCACACAGCACATCCACAACATCATCGGATGTGTCTTCTACATGCTTTTCACATTCACTGTGAAAAGCTACCAAAGACTGTAAACATAGTTCCAAAATGTCTACGACAGTTTTTTGGGACGATCGTTTCAAACAAACTGCAATGAAATCACACACGTTCAGAACAGCTGCTGCTGTTTCCGCCCTCCCATCGTATGACGGCGCAAAGGAAAGCAAAAAAGGCAAGCCGATGTCTGAAACAAGACTTTCAATTACTGCCTGAATCTTTTGCCTTTTCTCATTGTTGGCAGTATCCTCTGGTACAGCATCAATCAGTTCTTGTAAAGATCTAAGTTTATCACCATGTTGTTTGAACAGATCAAATCCAAAAGATGCCTGTCCATCTAGCAAGCTGTTCTTCACGTTGTTGATTGTCTGGGTGAGATCGACGTCAACAATGTGACTGAAAACTGCAGCCGATGACTCTTTTCCAGACATTATTTGATTGATATTACACAACTGTCACTTGGAATCACAGTAATTTGCTACAGAATTTCATAATCTGTCAATAGGGGCCTACAACAACACGAGGAACACACACGTGTGCTGGATGTGATGATATGAAAATGATGTCTGCGCATGTACCCCAGGCATGGTAATCCTGCCAGATTGCGCAGGATGATCTCCCTTTAATAAACGTCGTTCACACCAAAATGTCGTCAGCTGTTAGACACTCTTTGCGTGTCCTTTTGAACAATCGCAGGTAAATGATAAAGTCTGTGAGATATCATACACGTATTTTTAGTCCAAAGTCTACTGCATGTATCATGGCAATCCTTTTGTTAAGTGCCATGGACGACAGTGTTTCAGAAGTGTAGCAAGCATACTGCTTTACTAGACCTAGTTTCTGTTTCGCAATGAATCGGTCTCTGGTCATTGTCACCTTGATCAAATTCTTGGATATAAAGATTATATGAGGCCCTTAAAAAAAGGAGATCTGGAGTTAATCATTCCTCGGGGCAAGTGTTACATCGCAAACTAATGTTTTAGTTTCCCTCCTTAGTATTCATTAGTATCAGAGCAGAGGGGTTAGGTATCAAGAGTGATACTAGTAGTACTTAATCAGTTAAGGAATCTCAGGCCACAGAGTTGTGCGTTTGAATTTTGGCAGTGGTTTATGGATGCAGATTTTTACCATATCATGTCATCTTATGAATCTTTCTGCCTTTTAGTTTCTCTCCTTTCAATCTACAAATGTATGCTCATGCACCAACCAACACACACACACACAAACACCCACACACACACACACACACACACATATATATTATATATATATATATATATATATATATATATATATATAATATATATTTTTTTAATATATATACATACATACAACCATATACACACACATCACATACATACATGCATAGGAACATCCCAAAGTGGGATACAGCTTCCTAAATCAGTAGATGGTGGGCAAAAGCAGTTGAGTATGTAAAATCTTACCATTACATGGCATTCATGAACAAGGGAATTCTAGCTAAGGAACAAAAATAAAAAAATTATACATTTGGTTGGTTCTTTGCTTTAATGTCTTTCCACTTTAACTAGTTTAAGTGATATTAAGACGTAGGGAAAAGTATTATGAAAAAATGGGGGGGGGGGGAAGAATGTGTATGAAGAGCATGTGTAAGTTGTAGTACCTACAGAGAAAAAGAGTGGGGGGGGGGGGGAGAGAGTGAGATGTGTGTGTGTGTAAGTAAATGTGTTGAAGAAGAAACATTATAAAGAACTATTTAAAAGGAAAAAAACCCTCAGATGGCAAAAACTAGCGCAACATAATTGGAATAACATAACTTGTATAAGGTAACTAATTTAATGTACTAATACAACATAGCCGAATCTTAACACAGCAGCTTAATGTCAGTCAAAGGTAGATACAACCGGACTGCTAATGAAATAAACGAAAACTTGTGAAGGAGTGAATAGTTCTTCAAAATGTGCTCTAGAGTACTGTTGGGAGGATGACAATGAACCAAGCTTTTGTGAAACTGACAGTCATGTTAATGAGCAGTGCACAA
This sequence comes from Rapana venosa, assembly GCA_028751875.1. Taxonomy (NCBI): domain Eukaryota; kingdom Metazoa; phylum Mollusca; class Gastropoda; order Neogastropoda; family Muricidae; genus Rapana; species Rapana venosa. The sequence goes on from CM054138.1 coordinate 48,277,966, forward strand.
GCAAATGATTCACTGGGATTTGTTTGCCACACAAGCATTGAATATTTTAGCAAAAATATATATACATTTGTGTGTGTGTGTGTACATGATCAAGTACAAACCTTTGAATAGTTCATAATTCAATATCATATAGCAGCATTTATCTCCAAAGTCATAATGCAGCTACCTAAATGGTTGGGGGGTGGGGGGGAACTGTTGCATATACAAAAATGCCACCATTGGCTCTGGCCAAGGAACGAAAAAAAAGATAGATTTATACACAGGATCAAGAATGAACCTTTAAATAACTCATAATTCAATTTGATGTTAACATCTGAGGGTTTGGAAACAGGAAAACACCCAGAATGGAATCCAAGGTTTTGTTACTACTTGCGCAGCTGGTTGAATAGACAGACAGTGGATGTGATACAGTATTAAGTGTGTGATAAACTAATATTTCACAGGGGGACAGGATAGCCTAGTGGTTGGAGTGCAGTGGTTGGAGTGTTGAGCTCGCGATCTGACAATCCAGGTTCAAGCCATTACCTAGGCATTCCAGGGGATTTTTTTCCTCAGGTGTTATGATCAGTCCTGACTTCTTTCCCCCACAAGTCCATCAGGTGAGACTATATGTATAAATCAAGGTCCTACATGTGAATGCATGCAGAACTTCTTGCACGCATGTTAAAACCTTGGGCCTTTTGGAAGAGTAGACCATATGTGCAAAAAGGAAAGGATGACAGTTGTTGTTTTTTAAACACAAGCACACTGGTCCCTGAAGCTGGAATGCAGCTGGCTTAATGGTGGGCAAAGACAGGACTTACTTAACACATATATAATATAATATACATATTATGCAAAAATGTCACCATTGGTGGGCTTAATGGTGGGCAAAGACAGGACTTACTTAACACATATATAATATAATATATATATTATGCAAAAATGTCACCATTGGTGGGCTTAATGGTGGGCAAAGATAGGACTTACTTTACACACATATATATATATACACATATTATGCAAACATTTCAGCATTGGTGAACTTTGGATCTCTTGCAGAGGAACAACAACAAAAATGACACACATGGTAATGCCTCCTTGGGAAAGCTAGAACTGTCAGTCTGTGTATACATGGTCACTGTCGCAAAAGAAGTGTTGGGTTTTGTTCTCATATTATTGTGTTGTGATGCAATGTACCGTATTTGCGGTGTATTTGTTGTATTTTCTATCACTTTTTAGTTTCAGAACTGATTTTGCTACATGAAATTTGGGTTGCTGTCCACAGAAGACCTATTGCCACAGTGCCATGTCACCAGTTTAGGTTGTATTTTTGTTGTTTGCTTGGTGTTGTTTGGTCTGTGTATTTCCTTATGAATGGGCCTTTTTCCTTTACATTTTTGCTGGGGAGAACTCTTCTGTTGCTGTGGATTCTTTTACATCTCAAGAGAATTCTGTTTCAGGTGACTAGCACCCAAACCATGGTCTAGTCTTGATCAAACCCACAACCTGCCAATTCTCTTTCCATATGGGGACATTACAACAAGACTGTTGATTCACCAAAATTCATTTTGATGTCTGTGTGTATACATGTGCAGTTACCAGAGCTATTGCGTGCGGAGAGTGCTGCAGCCAGCATGTCAGAGGTACACCTCATCACACAGTGCGGCAGAGAGCACAGCATCCCCTTCAGCTGCCAGTGGCGCTGCTCAGGATCTGAAGATTAGTGATGCTTGTGTTCAGGCAAGTATGGAGAGAATGACAGAGACAGGCAGACATACAGAGACTTGTGTATCTATGTATATATAATATACATGTATGTGTGTTGTGTTAGTTGTTGGGTGTTTCCCAGCTTAACACCCCGGGAATCACCAAGATTATGCACTCTGCCTCACTCATCATACCTGGGAACCATTGTGTGCATGACTGTTTTCAAGTATCTCACCACATAGACACCCAAGCTTTGACTTCAGAGGATTTTTTTTTCTTTTTGAATGGAGTGTACAGATTGTTTAATTTGTTTTGCTAAGAGCTTGCCATAGACAAAGACAATCTTTACATAAGACTTTTAGGTGTAACAACAATTTGATGTAGGCCTTGGCACATTGCTTTCGTCAATAATGGAGAAGGCTTTTGGCCTGGACCAAATGTATATAGATGAGGGAATGTTATATGATTAAGGCTGTCTTTTTTTCTCGTGCTGCTTATGAATATACATTCACTTTTACAGCTGTTCATGGAATTTTTTCTTTTATTATATTATCTGGAAATTGCTTGCATGGTATTGTCTACAGTTCTTCAGGCAAGTTTTCATGGTCAGTTTCTTTGACATTTGCATTGATCAGTAGCAAGTTCAAATACAATACTGCAACAGAAATGAATTTTGCTTTATTTGTTCCTCTACAGTTCAGACTGAAATATCAAAATAAGATGTGTGTGGGAGAAGGAAGGTTTGGGGGGTGTGGGGGCTGGATATGAACAATGATGTACTGTCATCAAATTGACATTGCTGAACCTACTAACTTGAGAAGTCATTAATCAAACATAATTTTTGTTTTTCATTCTTGTAGCTGTGAGTGTTATTTTTTTCAATGGTTGTGTGTGTGGGTAGGGAGTGGGAGTGGTGTGTGCATGCACATAGATGTGTGCAAGAGTATACATGTTCAGGCATATTTTTTATCATCTGCTCATTTTTCTGCACAGCAACTGAAGAAAGTGGACTCAGAAGGCAAGTCCTTACTGCGCATTGTGGTAGAGGGAGGAGGCTGCTCAGGATTTCAGTACAAATTTGAGCTGGACACAGATGTTGATGAGGATGACAGGTATTTAATTTTCTTTATAGTTATTTTCACTCCAGTTTACTTTCATCTCTCTTATCCATTTGCATAATACAAATGGTTTGAATGTTGTATCAGGAGGGGGGATAGCCTAGTGATTAGAGTGTTGCACTCGTGATCTGACAGCCAGGGATCAAGCCAGTATGGAGGCACCCATTTTAGGGATTTTACCCTGGAGTTCACATCAATACTGACTCCAATCCCCCAAAAGTCCAGGGGAGTGGGGAGAGTGGAGTCAGTGCTAATGTTAACTCCAGGGTAAAATTCTCTAAAACATGTGCACAAGATGTTGTGGATACAGTGGACCTCTGATATAAGAACACCGCAGGGGCAAGCATTCTGGTGTCCTTATAAGCGAGGGTCCTTATAAGCATAACCTCGGTTATAAGGTCAGTTGTGGAAGTGTGTGTTCTTATAACCGAAGAAAGAAGAAAATAGCGTGGACAAGCTAAAAAGAGTTGTATATTGGCCTCTAATGGTCTGTGTGTGTGTGTGTGTGTGTGTGTGTGTGTGTGTGTGTGTGTGTGTGTGAGGTGTGTGTGTGTGCGTGCATACGTGTGTGTGTGTGTGTGTGTGTGTGTGTGTGTGTGTGTGTGTGTCCACGGCAACTTCTTGCTTGTTTATGCGTCAATGCAATGGAACTTGCTGGTTGGGTTGAAAAGTTGAATATCTCGATGCAATCTCGTTTACGTTTTTGGTGTATTGCAAACAAAAACATGAATTCAATTCAAATAACACTAGAACGTATGTAACAGTAGCTGTCTGAATGAATTAGAGAGAGAGGGGGAGAGAGAGAGAGCAGAGAGAGAGAGAGAGCTCACCTTTTCACAGAAAACCACTCCAACAAAGCAGTGTCAACAGTGCCATGCCCGGAGCCTCTTGCACGCTTTCTGGAAATATCATTCCTGCCGCTTTCAAACTGCCCAATGTATTTGGCTTTTTCTCTTACAATATTAAGCAAAGTCGTCCTGGGAACTTTCATTTCATCAGCGATGAGACTTTTGCTTTTGTGAGGGTTCCGCTCGACCTCCCTGATAATTTCTACTTTTTGTTTGAGAGACAATGCTTTTCTCTTACGCTCCGCCATCATGCCTCTCTGGAAGAAAATTTCTTGGAAGTGACTCATACCGGTAACAAAACGAGCATAACTTCTACTTTCTGTTCTTATATCCGAGGGGAGGTCGTGTCGGGAACAAGCAAATGGTGTTCTTACAAGCGAGGGTTCTTTTAACGGAATAATCTGACTTCCTGGAAATGATAATTCCTACTTTCGGTTCTTATATCCGAGGGAAGTTCGTGTGGGGACCTTGCAAGTGCTGTCCATATAGGCGATGGTTCCTATATCAGAGGGTTCTTTTATGCGAGTTTTAATAAGTGATCACAAAGAACAACTTTGGCAGGGACATGCTTTTGGGTGTTCCTATAAGCGATGGTTCTTATATCCGAGGTCCTTATAAGTGGGGTCCACTATACATTCATACACGGGACCTCAGTTTATTGCCCCATCTGAAGGGCTTTTGATTGGGGGGGTCGGTACAAATATTAACTGACTTAAAGTATGTTCTTTCGAGCCAGAAGGCCCATAGAGCCGGAGCTTATCCCGGTTTCTGTAGCGTTAAGCGAACTGATGGTTTTTCACCACCCCTGTGACAGGATGCTAGTCTGTCGCCAGATACTTCCCCAGCAGAGCTGGTACCCACTTGTACACCTGGGTGGAGTGAGGAAAATAGGAGTAAAGTGTCTTTCCCAAGGACACAACACCGAGCCGAGCGGGGATTGAACCCGCGACCTCTGGATCACGAGTTGACCGCCTAAACCACTCGACCACGGTGCCTCCAACTGACTTAAAGTGGTATACAAATACAACCCCAGGATAAAAATCCCCTCAAATAGGCTTGAACCTGGGCTGTCAGATTGCAAGCTCAATGTTCTAACCTGTAGGCTGTCTGTTTCAAAACACAGAATAACATAAAATATGTATTGCATTTCATCCACTCACATTCACAAGTAGTCAGAAAATTCATGAGCAGTGTGGGTCTCCTTAACAGCAGTATCATCATTCTCAGCAATCACACACACACACACCATACAGAGAGAACATCTTTCACACATGTTAAAACCTGTCCGCTTTTTGGAAGAGTAGGCCATTGTGTGCCGGTGGGAACGGATGACAACATTTTCAAAACTGCATACACATGGGGACTGGATGAAAAAAAGCACACGAGTGCTTATTCCATTATTCTCGAAATCAAAGAATAAATACTTTTTTAAAAAACCCAGAGCATTATGTCATGTGTCATATTCTGCTATCATTGTGACTTTAGATTTCATTTTCTAAGTTACATGCATGCCTGTCATGCCATGGTTGGCAAATTCATGGAGTTTTGTCTGATGTAACATTGCAAAGGTTTCCTACTGGCATTTACTTCCTCTGGCTATGCAGTTAGAATGATTATTGCTAGAATATCCACTGCTGAAGCCATTTAAATGAGCTAGCTGCGCTGCAAGGTCTTGTTTGGAGGGTATCACCTCTTAACATTGATACACCCATACTTTGCTATTTCAGTTATTTGGAGAAAATAACTAGACCTGATACTGAAAAGTATAAAGGATGTTGAATCAAGTAAGCTTGAAGATGAGGGAACAGATTTTTGGTGGGTTTTTATTTAACAACATAGTCTGTGAATCTTATACACATGTGTATTACTAGTCTATTTTGCCATGTTTCTCCCCGGGGAGGTTTGAAATTGATGAGCCTTCTCCATCTCTCTCTGTTTTGAGCTTCCTCCTTATTTATGCCCCTTTCTCGAAGATCATCTGCAATACAGGTAGCCCAGGTTTTGCTAGGTCTTCCCTTTGGTCTCTTTCCATCCACTATGAAGTTCATTGCTCTTTTTATGATGTGGTGGTCTGCTTTCCGTTGAACTTGCCCTAACCAGCGCAGTCTATTGCTACTAGCTGTAGACTTCATTAAGACTGTTAATATATATATATATATATATATATATATATATATATAAAAGACTGTTAATATTCATGTACACACAATGTCTGTTTCAGAGTGTTTGAAAAAGATGGTGCCCGTGTGGTGATTGACAAAGATTCGCTGGAGTATGTGCAAGGGTCAACAGTGGACTACTATCAGGAAATGATTCGTTCTACTTTTTGCATCACAGAGAATCCTCAAGCAGAACAGGGCTGCTCCTGTGGTGCATCTTTCTCCATCAAATTATGATTGGTATTCATCTGTTTCTTTTGTAGGAAAGCTTGTATATATAAGAAAATAATTTGTTGGGTGTGGTGACAGGAGGCAAATTTGTAACAAAATACAGGAGGGAAAGACTTTTTGGATATGAGAAAAAAAGAGGATGACATATTTTAATGTGTTTTCTACATCATGAGGAATATAGTGCTAACAGCAGATTTTTTCTTACTTTAAAAATTTTGTAGAATTTTTATGAATACAAATGGAAATTTCTCACTTTCAGCACAAGGGGAGTGCTCCATTCTAATCGTAATTTTCCAAATTAACCTCAGAAATGAACCTTAAACTTCTGTCTTGTACAGCAGCTAAGTAGGTATATTGATAAGGCTTTAACCTTTTATGGTCCTGAAAATTTTGCATACCAGGCGATTTTTACTATCTACCAGCAGCACAACTTAATATGCTGAACTGCCATTGCCATACTCCTCATTGTGAATAATTACGTGCATGGAGAAGACTGAGAATGCACTTTAAAGGCCCTTTGGTTTTCGTCGGCATATGATGGTTTGAGGAAACGTAAATTACCTTGCTATGTGCACCTGAGCCTTTGCTTTAAAACTGGGTTATGCGGTTTGTTAAGAATCTACAATGAGGATTCCTTGGCAGATGTAACATATCGTATCATGTAATATTTGGCCCAGACCAAAAGTTTTGTTACTAATTGGTATAAGCAAAGTGTCAAAGGCTAGGTGGAATGTTGAGCAACCTATACTCTCCATTAAAGGAGAAAAATCCCCCTGAAGTTGAAGAAAGACTACCTATATAGCGAGGTACATGAAAACAGCCAGGGATGCAAACTTCTCATCCAGTGTGTACTTTGTCTCAGTTTTGGGGGCTTTGTTTTCAGTTCCTCAGCTAGAGCTCTGAGTTTCACCAATGGCGCAATTTTGGACCATTTTTGCCCACCACTAAGGTAGCCGCATTACGACTTCGAGGTTTAGTCTCATAGTGATTCCCAGGTGTGATCAGTGAGACAAGAGTGCATATATATTCTGGGTGTGTTTTGTAAATAATTTTTTTTCAACAGATCACACACACACACACACAAAATACACCAAATATTTTACAATAGGTTTATTTGAATTTTTTTTTACAGTCACACCAAACCAATGCATGACATTGACAAACATATGTGCAAATTAAATTAAAAACATCTGTACAAATGACAACAACAACAATCATGATTATCATCATCATATTCTTTTTTTTTACTTTTATCAATGTTAATGATTCATATTTTCTTCCTTTTATTTCTAGTTACACCACCATCCTTGTTGCTTTCCTTTTGTTTGTGTGTGTGTGTGTAACCACTTGCAAATAGTATACTGAAAACAAAGTATATTGTTGCTAAACTTCCCACTGTAAATTTTGTAACTGTGATTTCTGAAACCACAATTACTCCCCCAACCCCTTTCCTAAAACATGAAGTATGTACAAATGACATTAACCTTTTGGGAGGGGGTGGGAGTGGAATGGGAAAGGAGGGTGGTTTTAGACTTTGAACCCCTCCCCCTTTCCTTGACTAGAGCTATGATGTTCACCTCTGGTGAGATTCTGTGTATGTAGCTCTTTTTTTTCTTTTTTTAAAATTCTTTTACATCGAGGATAATGGAATAAGCACTTGTGTGCTTTTTTACATCCAGTCCCTATGTGTATATGTGTATGCAGTTTTGTAAATTATGTCATCTGTTCCCACCGGCACACAATGGCCTACTCTTACGAAAAGCGGAACAGGATTTAACGTGTGGGCAAGATGTTCTGCGTGCATTCGCACACGGGGCCTCAGTTTATAGTCTCATCTGAAGGACATTTGGGGAGTTTTTTTGAGAGACTTTTTGCCCACCATGAAGGTAGCCTCATTCCAACTTAGCGGACGATGTCTAAACATGTCTAAGCATGCTTTTTTTTTTTTTTTTTTTTTAATGTTGTCATCCATTCCTAAAGGCATGCAATGGCCTACTTTTCTGAAAGGTGCAATGGGTTTTTTTAACATGTACACAAAATGTTCTGGCCTGTTTGAACATGAAACCTCTGTTTATAGTCTCAACCGAAGGACCTTTGAGACTGTGGAGTCAGTATGATCAGCTAAGAGGTGGCTTGACCTAGGCCATCAGATCATGAGTTCAAAGCTCTAACTACTAGGCCATCTCTCCCCCCCCCCCCAAAAAAAAAAAAAAAATTCCATTACTTTTTATCATTTTAACCCTTGAAATATATTGTCTTTTATTTTCTTTTAAAATGTCACCTCTTAGTTCCAAATGTTCAGACAAAGAAGCTGACATAGGATAATACATTGTGATGGATTAAAATATATCAAATAAATTTGCATAATATGCATCATTTGCACTGAGCTTGAGTAAATTAAGTGCTATGTTTGTTGAACTACATTTGCTATAAAGAAAAAGTATCTCATCTGTGTGATGGTTTTTTATGCAGTGTGCAGGCACTAACTGTACAAAATGTTGCACAAGAAAAAGTAAGTCTTACACGATCATGGGTAACACTGTGATCTTTGAGCAGTGCTGTGGATGTGTGTGTGTGTGTTCCTGAAACATAGTGTTCAGTATTTAAGAGCACCTGGATCCGCTTTGTGGAAATATTGTTGCTGCTTATTATGATTAAAAATGTGCTTTGAAATTCCACCTATTGTTTCTTCTGTAATGTGAATCATTTTTTAAGATCTCTTACTATTATCTACAATGCATGAATGGAATGAATCTGTAAATGGATCTAATGCAGGAGCTTTTTTCCTTTAATTCTTTTTTTCCTTAGCTTAACTGTTTTACAAATGTATTCAATAGCTTAACATCAAATCAAGGCTGCAAACAAAAAAACATCTAAACAGCTTACGTGTCAAATATATACCAACCCCGTCCATTTATCTCCCTTCCCTCACTACAGAAATATAAAATCATCCAAGAAAAGAAAAAGACAGGCTTTCATGAGTCTTCTACTGCATAAATCTGGTGAAAGTCTCTAGAAAAGGCAAAAAAAAAGTTTTCATCAGGAAAAAAGGACCTGATAATCGTAAGGATGAATTACAAAAAATAAAAATGAAAAGAAACAAGCAAAGTAAACATGCAAAACGCATCTGAAAACACAGAAGTGAATGGGGGCATCGTAATTTAAAGGTATCACCACCAATAACAAAATGGTGATAAAAGCAAGTTGACTTATTAAATCCAGAGAAACTATTGGTAAGACTTTTGGGGAAGAAAATGAAACTGAAAGACTGTTCAACCAAGAAATGGGTAAAAAGGAAACATGGGGCAAAATGTTTAGTTCATTTAATGTTGTTTACAAACCCATTGATCACACAAGTCATATCAGACCTATAATCCCACTCCATTCCAAAATTCCTACACACACCCACATGTTCAAATTTAGCAGATTCTAATCCCCTCAAATATTAAATGCTGTCAGCTTGCAAATTCCATTACATCCACTTCAAGTTCAAATGTTAACAGATTCCAATCTCTTCAAATATTTCAAAACTACCAACTTATAAAATAAAATGGCAAATGGCCTAACTATCTCATTCTTTTTAAGCAAAGAGAATAACAGGAATGGATATTAAAAACATTAATTTTCTGGCATAAGAACACAGTTTGGAGTATTACTGAACCCTGAGCTGGCTTCCTCACACATGAAAAGCTCTTCCGCAGGAGAAAAAGACATTTTCCCCCCTCTCTTACTCATAATTTTTGCAATTTGGACAGCATAATGCTTCCACCCTGTTGTCTTCACGAATGCACGCAGAACATCTTGCGCACACGTTAAATCCTGTTCCACTTTTTGTAAGAGTAGGCCATTGTGTGCCGGTGGGAACAGATGACAGAATTTACAAAACCCCAAACACACGGGGACTGGATGTAAAAAAGCACATAAGTGCTTATTCCATTATCCTCGATATTAAAGAATAAATAAATAAATTATGTGAAAAAAAAGTTTCGAATGCATTTTGTCAATGTGACTGCAGTCCATAACTAATGCGCCATGTCATCAAAGATGACCTGAAACAGTACGACTGCCACCAGGGAACAGACTTGACACACGACTTCTCCCATAACTCCCTGAGGAGTTGTTGGAGCACTACATGGAAATGTCTAAAGGCTTGCAGATGAGCAGACCGGAACCCATTCCAGGGGTATTTTTCCTCTGGAGTTCACAACATCTTAACCAACTCCACTCCTGAAAATCCTTTGGATGTAACTATAAACCAAGAACCTGCATGCAAACACACGCACAACACCTTGCACACATATTAAAATCCATTCCGCCATTCGGAAGAGTTGGCCATTGTGTATTGGTAGGAATGGATGACAAATTTTTTAAACCCCATGCACACTGGTGTCATGTGTGGACACTAGCTCTGAGGTTGGCAAGTGGCTACCATAATGGTAGGCAGAAATGGTTGCTTACGCAAAATCTCTCCATTGATGAACCTCAGAGCTCCAGCCAAGGATTGGGGAAAAAAAAAAGGAACACTAATAACTCTTCTTTGAAGCCGTTACAATGGAAAATTACATCAAGAATCTAGCCAGTGCATCAAAGTGGATCTATGCTTACTAAGATGCCAGTCTGTGCATCCAGTTTGCTGCAAATCAATGTTACACATTTTAAATGTAAAATTCCCTTTTTTCCCCTTTTGAGATTTCCTTTGTTAGCTCTGGTTTTGCATTCATTTATCTAAATGAGCCCCAAGTTTTAAAAAAAAGACAAAAAAGACTGAATTTCTAGTTCCTTTTCTGACTAATGGTTTCATGACTTATTTTTCCTTAAAGAGTTGTAAGAAATGTCTGTTAACTCACTGTTTGGGGTTCTAATCAAATAAAATTATTTCAAATACTGTACTTCCCCATTCTGATCAACACTAGAGATGAAAGTTAGATAATTTGAGCAATACCTTCAAAGCTACTGACACAAAACAGATGATTCTCTTACTGTATGGTTAATCTTTCCCTGGAGATTGGGGGAAGGACCAAGTCACTATGATAAAACACCTTTTACCTTAGGTATTAAATGCCACTCTCTAAACTGACAAACTTTCTGTGCACTGTTATTGCTGCCCTACATTGGCCGGTTAACAATAACATGAACAAGAACAAACAAATATACACTCATATAGAGTCACGCTCCATGTTAATACACCATGCTTGCCATTTAGATGGACGCTTGACACAAGATACAAAGAGATTCTGCTTTGCATTCTATAAGTATCATCAAACACTACATCACTGCCACCACATGCCTGCAACATTGAGAGAAAATGGTATGAGATCTAGATTACTACCATCTGTGGCCTACAGCTGTAGTACCTTCCAGAAAACAGATCAGCACATTAAACACAGTGCTTGACAAAACATGCATGCCTTGTTAGTAACACACATATATCTACTGATCACACATTAACTCTCTCCGAGACAGTGTCCCTTGTCCTAACAATCCCTCTAAAGCAATACAACAAAAGATCATGCCCCCACACAGTCTACGTGCACTTTTAACTCTTCAGTCCTACAACCAAGAGTCTCTTACTGGTATCTACAGTCTTCTACGACATTTCCTTAGCTTCTGAGATGAAAGCGCTTCTTGGGTGTCGGTGTCTCCTTTGGACTGGGATCGTTTTCGTTTCAAGTGTCCTTTGCCCTTTCCCTTTCCTCTTGCCACATCTGCACTGACTCCTTCCGTCACTGATGCTGATTTCGCGACCTCCTCCTGATAAATCAGGTTGTTCAGTTTGTTGAACAGTTCTAGGGCTCGGTTCTTCAGGCCCTGGTTAGCCACAGAGAGTGGCGACTGTGGCTCACTCTTACTGTCTGATTGCTGACCGTGAGGAGATGTTGATAATGCCTCTTCGGCAGAACAAACGGAACAACCAATATGCTCTTCATTGAATTTGGACAGCTGCTCCTGGGCAGCCGCCAGCTGTTTCACCAAGTCTTTCTGAGAGTCACTGAAGTCGGAGGTCTTTGCCTCAGGGCACTCTTCCAAGCACACAGGCAGGGAGTGATCAGCCGTGATGCGCTGGACAGCAAGAGCGATCTGAAGCAGCAGACGCTTGGTGGAGCACTTGGAGGACAGGCTCTGATGCAGCTCCTTGGTCAGGCTCATGAAGTGTTCCGCCGAAGAGGAGTCTTCAGAGGTGATGGTTGAAGAGGCAGCCCGCTTAGTGTGGTACAGGCAAGCTTTTCTTTCCTCACGTTTGGACAGGGTTCCCCTGGGCTTCAGCAACACCGTGCTTCCATCACATCCGATGATGACATGATCCTCTGAAGAGGGAGTGGATGTCCTGATGGATGGATCCCACAAGGTGGGGTCCCAGACCTTTCTCTCTGGCAGATGAAACACCTTCCCAGTCACCTTGTTCAGGTGGCTTGCCACCGTCTCCAGGTTCTTCTCCTGAGCTTGCATGTGGTCCTTCAGCTCCAAGATCAACCGACGCTGCTCCTGCAACTGCCGCTCCTGCTCCGCTATGATTCGATTCTGCTCGCCAATCTTTACCTTCTGCTCACGATACTCTTTTGTCATGGTGGCAATGGCAGCTGAATGCATCTGCATCTGTTCCCAGGACATAAAAGTATACATTTATGCAACAGCTGACTTCCCTAAAAAGATGGTTTCTATATTCTCTTCAGAAATAAGAATCCTGTGAAAAAAGCAGACCACACAAAATCAGTGAAGAGCTCTGTGTGTGTGTGTTTGTGTGTATGGTGTGTGTGTGTGTGTGTGTGTGTGCACGCCTGTGTGCAATCAGCAGAGAAAGAGAGATTGTGAGCCCTGGTGGCATTGTATGGAGCTCCTACCGATGACAGCTGCAGAGGAGACAGTTAAGTTGAAGTTAGTATGCTTAACAACGCAGTCCTCTAACATCTCAGGGCTCCAATTATTTGTGAATGATTGAGTGATGGGATAGCAACAAAAACCATCAAATAAATATACAGTGACGAACCAGCATATTCTCTCTCTCTCTCATTATGTCTAGGTTTAGACGGTGTATCAGATATAAATTTTCATAAATTCAGATAGAGTTGATGATCTCAGATTGCTATGCCCATTATGTGAGCAAGCACTGGAGGACTAAGTACACTTTGTGTTGTGCTGTCCAGTATTAGAGGATGTTAGAATTACATCCCCGTAAAATATAGTAGACACGCCTAATTTATTTAGCCTCTGTTTATTGATGGCATCAAGTCATCCCGAGGTTGTGTGCAGCCTCACTTTATATTTGTGTAAAACTTTCAGCATAAAAGAAATGTTGTTATCCTAAGTCATATTTTTGTAACTTACTTTTTTGTTACACAGTCACATTTTGTTGTTACTATTGCTCCCCCAACCCCCTAAAAAAAATACTAACCAGTACGGCAAACCCCTTCACATATGGGCCAATGGCCTTTTTGTGAATAAATCATTCGAGTTCAAGTTTGAGTTTTCTCTCTCTCTCTCTCTCTCCCTCTCTCTCTTTCTCTCTCTCTCCTTCTCCTTCTCTCTCTCTCTCTCTCTCTCTCTCTCTCTCTCTCTCTCAGGGCCTGGTGTAAAGGAGCCACTGTTTTTTCAAAATACCCTAATAAGGTATTTGCGTTCAAGTTCTCTGTCTTGGTTTCGACATAAAAAGATATAAACAATCCCCACACAAATATGCTACTTCCTTTCCACTGTACCTACAGAAAGACACAGAGAATCCAAACCAAACTTTAACAAAAGGAGACATGAAGAGAGAGAGAGAGGAAGAAGAGAAGAGAAGAGAGAGAGAGAGAGAGAGAGAGAGAGAGAGAGAGAGAGAGAGAAAGGGTGAGAGAGAGAGACTGACAAACAGAGATGTAAACCTAAATACGAACACAGAGACCTTATGCATAAACCCGGGAATATTATCTACAATCAGAAATAACATCCTATCAACAATCCCCCCCCCCCCCCCCCCCCCCCCCACCAAAATGACATATTTTAAGTTATCCTTTTTCTTTTAAAAAAAAAAAATTTCAAAGAAAGAGAGAGAGAGAGAAATTTCTTACCTGACTCTGCATGCGCTGAACATCAAGCTTGAGAGGCGTGCGTCTCCAGGGAGGGCTGACTGGATTCAGAGGCATCGGCCACGCACAGTCAATTATGGACATGCCTGCAAAGACAATACCCATTTTTCCCCCCACTTTTTTCAGTTCCTCAGCAAGGTTCACCAATGGTGAGATTTTTGCATATGCAATCATTCTCCCCCCCTCCCACCCCCCCCCCCCCACTTCCCACCACCACCACTACCACCATTTAGGTCGCCGCATTCCAACTCTGGGGATGGTATCTAAACATGACACCTGTGTGCAAGCGCTTCAAAAAGATTAATTATAAATCCGTTCCTACAGGCACAAAAGGCCTACTCTTCTCAAAGGCGTAACAGTTTTTAATGTGTGCGCAAGTTGTTCAGCGTGCATTCACACTTGGGGCCTTGGTGTCTCATCCGAAGGAGTTTGGGAAGAAAGGGCAAGGCTGGGAATCGAATTCAGAATCTCACGGTTTTCTTGTTAGGCAGGTGAACATCTTAATCATCCTGCCACCTTTCCTTCTTCAACACCCCCTAAAAGACATATCACAGGAGGGACTTATCTCACTCTGAAGATTTCTGATGCATCGGACCACCACCACTAACACTTCTGAAGGATTGGAAGCATGAAGACAATGGTGAACCACCAACCAATCTTTGATTTTTTAACATGCAAAATGCCTTAAAACAAAAACTCTTCCTTTTTTTTTTTAGCAACAATATTCCCCCTTTTCCCCCTCCCCTGTCAATATTATGAGCTTCCCACTGCAAACTTTTCTGACTTTAACTCTAATGTGACTAGAGCTGCCCCAGTCACATCACTGTGCTGGTCTGAGCCTGCAGTGGAGAAAGACTTTTACAAAAAATGGTTTGTAAACAAACCCCTCTTACCAGACAGAGAAGCCTAATACACCAAACATGGTGAGTTAAATGAAAAATAGATGCTGAATTCTACAAATTAAAGTGATCAGATGAAAATGTTTAGAAATATTTAATGCAATTCTGCTGTCTACAATCAACACTGTACTTACATAATCTCCACACACAAAAATTGTCATATCTAATAAGCACAGGTTTACACAGCATACGCCTGAGAGTATATTCATAATGTATGTGTGCGTAAACACACACACACACACACACATATCAAAACCCACAAAAACACAAAAAATCCCCCAAACTCCTAAATCCCCCATGAACTCACTTGCCACTTCAAGTGAGCTGGTAGTGAGGTGTCCCGAGCTGATACTTGAGTGCAGCGGTGATGATGTCGACACTGTGCTTGGGGAAAAGAACAAGGACTGTGAGCGCTCTGTCATCTGGGCCTTGAGTAGAGGCACAATGAACTCCTCAAAGTGCTCCATGGCCATAGTGGACAGGTCTCTCAATGACTGCAGCAGGTCGTACGCTCGTGGGGGCTGCGACTCTGTGTTCTGCAGCCTATGCAGCAGCTGATACAGTTCATCCAGAACCTGAGGGGGGAAAAAAAAACCCGAGGGTGATGTACAATGTATGTTCAGTCAAATGCTACTATGCACGCGCAAACACATATGTACGTAAATTATGCAAACACACACACAGCACACACACTCAAACACTGTAATTAACTTTTTTTTTTAATCAACCACCATAATTTGAAAAAATACACAATATAATACACACATCTGACAAGACATTAATGATAAATATCAACATGGATGTGAAAATTATGTCACAACAGCTCCCCCTGTTTGGTCAATCGGGTTGTCAAACATTTTGACTAACATTTAAACTATGGTGATATGTATACCATTTTGCTGGATCCACAGGGGTCTGCCAGTTAAGTAAAACACAAGCACCTTTAGAAAAGGCCTACCATTCCTGGAATAAAGCAGCAAAGCTCCAAGTCAATGTACTTGGTGTAGGTCATCGACAGCAGTGACAGACGTGTTTCCAGAGCTGACAGGACATCCACAAAGCGAGACAGCGCATGATTGCGACGTTCTGACTCTTTGCGAGGCAGCTGTGACTTGATGTTTTTCTGAATCTGGGAATGCAGGCGGTCTACCCGCACAAATGCCTTGGTCAGTTCCCGGCTGCATATTCGGTTGAATGTTTGGCAAACCTGCACAAAAGGTCAAACAAGCCACAGCATGATTTCTGTGGTTAAATGCAGACATTAGCCTGATTAGGACAAGCTCAATAAAAGAGAAATTAGCTATCATTTCAATGATTACTAAATGAAAGAACCAGAGTTAACACGTCAAAAGAGAAAGTTCAATAAGCTCACCTCTTCTTCAAACAGAAGTAAGGCTGAAAAAGGTCAACAATAATCAATCATTGAATCAATAGTTATAATTCAATGCTTTAGTGCTTGATCATTTCATGAGATGTCTTAACTAAAAACAAACAATTCCACTGATAAAGTAACATCTCTCTTCAAATCAATGATCTCCAATTGTCCAAGTCTAGGTGTAGGTTTTTAAAACATCTTGCGCACAAGTTAAATCCTGTTCCGCTTTTCATAAGAGTAGGCCATTGTGTGCCGGTGGGAACAGATGACAGAATTTACAAAATCGCATGCACATGTGGACTGGATGTAAAACAGCACATAAGTGCTTATTCCATTATCCTCAATATAATTTTTTTTTTTAAAACAACAAAAAACTGAGCCACCCACTTATTAAATATTACATATTAAAGTTATTTAGTTACTAGGTGCATACCCATTACCCTCACTCATTCTTTTTGTGTATGGTCTCCCAGTCTGAAAACTTGTGAAAAAAAATGCATAATACTTGGGGGAGGGGGCTCTTACATTACCTGCCAAATGTTGCATAACATTACAATGATTTACATTATCTGTTAGACTATTGACCAACATTTTAAAAATATTGTTCCTCAGCAAGAGCTCCCAGATTCACCAATGGTGAGATTTTGGATATATATGTGACCTTTAAACAAAATTTTGTTTACCTACCATTAACCACTAGACTGCCCCACCCCGGAAATTTTCCGGGGCTAAATGTGCACTCTATACGCCTACAACCCGGAAATTTTCCGGGGCTAAACGTGCACTCTATATGCCTATAACCCGGAAAATTTCTGGGGTTTTGAACCGAGGTAAACAAGCCAGCTTCCTTGACTACAGTTAAAGGGAAAGAACTCAAAAAAACTTGCAGAGATCGATCTTCTGTTGCTTGGCAACATCCAGCTGCAAAAATCGTGGCAAAAACGATCTGTTTTTAGCTCGTATTTTGTGTTATTATGCATGACTACTTGGGCAGTTCTTGTTTAAAATGGTTGACACTTCTCGTTGAAGGTATCAATAACTTTACACAGCTGAAAAAGTGGCAAATAATACTTTGGATAATCCCGACAGTAATGAACGCGATCTTGTATTATTCAGGAGAAAGTGCTTTTTTTAAAAAAATGACTGAAATGACCCCAGAAAATTTCCGGGGTGGGGCAGTCTAGTGGTTACACATGATAGCTGTATCCATGAATTTTTTTTATGATGTTTTGTCATCCATTCCTACCCGCATTCAAGCACCTACTCTTCTGAGAGACGAAAAGGGCTTTTATTTTTTAATGTGTGTGCAAGATGTTCTACGTGCGTATGCACATGGGGCCTCAGTATATAATCTCATCAGATGGACTTTTCAGGGAGTGTCCAGAGTAAGTCCTGATGTTAACTCCAGAGCAGGCACCTCCATGGTGCCTTGATCCTGGGCCATCAGATCACAAGCGCAATACCACTGAGCTATTCACTTTTTCCTTAAGATTTCAACCCTCAATGATAGCTGGAACTGGAACCTGACAAGTAGCTCAGTTATAAATGTGTTTCTACAGAAATAATTAATAATAAGCAGCTCAGTTATAAATATGTGTTTCTAAATAGACTAATAATAATATCCTGTAAATAAAAAAAATTCCTGTCTTTTACAAGTTATCTGTTTCCAGTTGGGAAACACCGGTAAATTATCTCAATAGTTATAGTCTTGGGCCACTTTTCCACAATGCCCCTAAGTTATCTTGCAAATTTTCCCATCTTCGGAAATTTGCAAATTGCTTAGTTGAGTACTAAGTGGCACAAGTGAGATACAGCCTATATAAATTCCATTTATTATTATTATTATTATTATTATTATAAACTCTACGATTTTTTCCCATCTGGGAAGTGTTACAACTTACAATCATTGACAATATCAGTAAGATATTAGACGCCAAAATATTGAAATTAAAACAGAAACTATGTAGGCCTAAGAAATAGGGGGGGGGGGGGGGGGGGAGAACTCCAGAAGAGGCGCGGTCCTCGCTAGAACTAGTACACACAGTAGTACTACTACTATTAGGCTAGTCTAGAAGCAGAAGTAGTATACACACTGTAGTACTACTACTACTAGGCTAGTCTAGAAGCAGTAGTATCACTCATCACATCACAGACCAGGCACAGTTTCGAGCTTGGCGTGCCTAATGTATAAAACATTACAGATAACTCGACAACAGAACTTAACTGATAAAAAATAGTATACTTACTTCTCTGCTTCGACTTATTTCACTATACGGCATGAAAGAAAATATCTTAATCAAAATGTGTTCCGGGAGGTAAACTATGTTGAACAGTTCAGCCATCTTGGCAACCGGAAGTGATTCATTAGTGACCCATCGGTTACACTCCGGTCTTAGCTTGCGGGTCATGTAAACCTAGTAGGCTAGCCTTGGCCTACAGGATGCCTTCATCGCCTGGGCTTTATCACAGTTCTTGATTAAACCGTTGACGCTGGGGGCAACAGCAAAGTGAGAGGCTGTACCATGATTAGTGGCTTTCCCACTCATGGAATTCCACTTCACAGCTTAGTCTTTAATAACTGACTATGACTCTGACTAGGAGGCTTGACTTGCAGTACTTGGGTGCTGCAGTCCTGGAGGCTAGTTGGTCTTAGAACATTTCCAACACTGACTGTCCGTATGCCCTCTTGGCCGAGAGAATGGGGTGGGCTGTGGGAAAGGTACCTCCCACTTTAATCAAATTTCTGCCCAATTTCTGAATAAGCAGCTGCCTCCTTGACTGTTTTGGAGGTCATTGGAACAGGACAAACATGTATCCTATGACAATGACAATGACAATGACAAATTCTTTTATTTCGAGGATAATGAATAAGCACACATGTTCTTTTTTACATCCAGTCCCCGCCCGTTAGGGATACATCTTAATAATGATAACCCAATACTTATACAGTCTCACAATAAAAGCAAGGGGAAATAACCCTTTTCAAAACAGCTCCCCCCCCCCCCCAACAACCCCCCTCCCCAAAGCAAGAAAATAAAAGAAAACCATAAAAATACCCCACCCCACCCCCACCCCCCAAAAAAACCTTAACCAAACAAACAAACAAACAAAACAAAAGAGAAGGAAAAACCAAACCAACAAAGATGATAAAAAAGAGAAAAACAGACAGACAACAACAACAAGAACAAAAACAACAACAGAGCCAAGAAAAATTAACACAACCAAACTTAATAAGTCATAAAGATTAACATCTACATTGTCAAATGGTACACATACTTGTTACACATAATTATAAATCAATTAATTAACAAACAAGATCATTTCAAATAACAATGAAATATTTCACTCAAACTCCCATTCAATTAGTGAAAAAATCAAGAAATCAAAAAATCAAATGAATAAACAAAACCAATTAAACAAGAAAAAAAGACCCACAAAACACTCCCCTTCCCAACACCCTCTCCCCTAAACAAACAACAACCCCCCAAAAGTCCAGACTAAATACAGCTGGCGGCCGCGTCGCGCGCGCGCACACACACACACACACATACACACACATACACACACACTTACGCACGTATAGCCACGCATGCACACCACACACACACACACACACACACACTCTCTCACACATACACACTCACACACATAATACACACACAACACACACACACACACAATCCTGGATACATAATCCATTCGCAAGACATTTCCTCACATACAAGATAATAGACATGTCATAATTATCAAAATATCATAACCGTACATTTGTACAGACAAAACCAGGAAATAAACATTATTTGATGTACGAAGACAGCAAGCCACAAAGCATCAAGAAAAATGACCAATCTAACATCAGCTATTTCAACAATAAACACACAGAACTGCTTTCTTTCCGCTCTCATCTGCACACACTGTGAATGGGCGCTCATTACTACTCGTTGACACACACATACACACACACACACACATATACACACACACACACATATTCATGCATGCGCAATCCTATATACACATTATTAAAATTGATACAAAAGTCCACAGAAGTAATGAAAATTGTCCAACAGAACATTGCAAATTAACAATCCTACCATTCTGCATTAACAACAAAATACACCTAAACTTCATTTTAAGGGGGGAAAACTCAGACAAGTTCATTGTTAACAAAATCAAAACAAGCAAGGGCACACACACACACACACACACAACATTACAATTCAAAGCAAGCTCACTAATGTCAGTTACAGAGAGAGAGAGAGAGAGAGAGAGAGAGAGGATTAATTTGGTATAATGCAAGGGAGGATATATTTACTTTGTTTCCAACAGATCAATTGTGGATTTTTATTTTTGATGCATCAAGTGGATGAAAAATGACTTTTGAAGATTGTTAATGATTGGAGTTGTCTAAATGAGTCAGGAAGGGAGTTCCACAGCACAGGGCCTGAGTAAAGTAAGCTAGATTTGAACAAATCTATTCTTGGGATTGGGACACATGGCTTTTCGGTATTTCTGGAATGATTCATTGGGAACTTGTCTTTAAGGATGGGGGAAAAGTTCTGTCATTATCTTAAAACATCATGATGCCTTTGTTAAATCTTAGTCTTTGGTGTAGGGGAAGAATATTTAACTGGGTATAATCCACTTCTAGTAAGGTAGTCTTCTTCAGAAGAACCAGTTTAAGAGCACGTTTATACAGACTTAATAATGGTTTCATAGTGTTTGCACTAGCAGAATCCCACAGGGTTGAAGCATATCTATTGAGGATTGTATATAAGCTTGAAAGAATAGTTTTCTTGAATGAAAGTCAAGAAAATGTTTGATTTTAGTCAGTTGGTATACTCTTTGAGACATGTATTTGCACAGATGGGATATGTGATGGTACCAGCTGAGATTTCATCAATTGTTACTCCTAGAACTTTGTGGTGAGAGGCTTGTTCTATTGTTTCCTTTTCAATATGGATTGGAGAAAATTTATGAGATAGATTTTGTCGCTTTTGTCTGGTAGTGATAAGCATGCATTTTGTTTTTTGGGGGTGTATAGACATGTGATTTAGTTCAGTCCATTTGACAAGATCATCAGTGCTATTTTGCAATGTCTTTGCAAGAGAGTTAATGTCAGTATGGCTTGTATGTATGGTTGTGTCGTCAGCAAAAGTTCGCATTTAGATTTGATATGGAGAGGAAGGTCATTTATGTATAATGAAAAGAGAATTGGTCCTAAGATGGATTCCTGTGGTACTCCATAATGAATGGGTTTTAGTGTGGATGTGGACGTAGCTATTGAAACACATTGTTGCCTGTAAGATAAGAAGCAAGAAGTTCAAGAGTATTTGTAGAGAGATTATATAAGTCTAGCTTTTTAATGAGAAGTTTTCGGTCAATTGTATCAAATGCTTTTTTGAAATCTACAAATAATACTCCACAAAATTTATTGTCATTAATGTTAGACAGCCAATTGTCTACAAGACTAGTTAATGCCGTATGGCACGAGTGATTTTTCTAAATCCAGACTGATTTGGGTGAAGTAGTTGTTCATACTATATGATGGACTATGTGTTTATTCATATGTTTTTTCCAAGGGTTTTGAAAGGTAAGATAAAATAGAGATTGGCCTATAATTTGAGGGATCAGAAGTGTCTCCAGACTTGTGGATCGGAATCACCTTAGCAGTTTTGAAGGCGTTGGGGAAAAATGTTCTTATGAAACAAAGGTTATAGATATGTGTCAGAGTGTCTGTAATAACTGGAGCTGAGAGTTTCAGTATTCTGCCATCTATTCCATCAAGACCACGCGTACTTGATTGTTTGAGGTGAGTCAGGTAATCGTAGACCTCAGAAACAGATATGAATGGTATGTGGAGTTTTGATGGAATACGCTTTTCTTGGCAGAATTGTTTTAGTTCATTGAGATCATTGGACTTCGATTTATCATTGTTAATTATGTTACAAGAAATATTAATGAAGTGATTGTTTAGTTTTTCAGCAGAAATATCTTTAATTACGTTAGATTTGGAAGACAATTGATTATTTGTTATTTGATTGATTGCCTTCCATAGTCTTTGAATTTTGTTTGGATGAAAGTAGATCTTGGAAATATTTCCTTTTCTCTCGCCGTTTTTGTGAATTTATGGCATTTCTTAATTTTTTTGCCTCCTCATAATATTTATGTTCTTTTAAGAAATCTCTAAGATAGCATGCTTCTTCTAGTTCCTTTGTAAACCAAGGTGGTTTGCGGACATGTTTAATCCTTATGGTTTTTAATGGGGCATGTTTGTTATAGATTTCAGTAAAAACTTTTATCCAGAACTCAATGGCCAGGTCTGGATCAGTAATATTGAATGTTTCCAAGAGCATGGAACTGCTTAACTCTAGTAAGAAAAGCTGCTCATTAAATTTTGCAAAAGAACGATAGGTTATAGTTTTATGGCCAGGTTTAGGAATTTTTGTTCCTTTTTTTGACCATGTGGTACAGACTGGGTAGTGGTCGCTACAGTTGTGTACAGGGACACAAGTTTCTATGATGTTTTTAGGGTCTGATACATAGATGTGATCAATGATTGTGTTAGAATTTGATGTGACTCTTGTGGGTGAAGTTACTAATTGGTGAAGATTGAATGAGTTAATAACTTGGGTCCATTGGTTGTTTACTTTTGCTAGGTCAATATTAAAATCACCTAGTAAGATAATTTCCCTAGATTCTAATAGGACTACGTTCATCATGGAGTCAAACTTGTCTATCCAATTTTTTCTTTCTGTTGGATTTCTGTAGCAGAACCCCATTATAATAGGCGCTGCACCTTTTATAGCTACTTCGATCCAGATGGATTCTACTTCATAACGTTCAAGATGGAAAAGACGTTTGAACGTTACAGACTCACTAATATAGATTAAGAGACCTGTTTCTTTGGGCTTTTGCGGATCTTTTCGCATGATTTTATATCCTGGAATGGAAATGTCAGTGTAGAGTGTTAAGCCTAGTTGGAAAAAACTTGTGCTGATTTTCAACCATTTTTTAAAAGTATGAAAACATGCACTGCGCACTTGTGTTGGGGATTGTTTTCAGACGACAAAGGACTGAGAGGGTACAGAGTTTGTTGGGAAAAAAAATAAAACCTTGCAAATTTGTGTAAATCCACACAAGTTTTTTCAGTCAGAGGCTTGTCTCACAGACAGTGTTTGTTTATTTTTATTATTATTTCTGTGGATGTCTTAGTATTTGCGGTATGAGTGTAAGAATAATATAGGAAAACAAGGAAAAGTGTCAAAATCTAAAGCAGGGTATAGCCTGTAACAGCATGTAAAACCCAGAACTGCTGCCGTAGTTAAATTAACGTCCCAGGGGAGATTTCCTATCTAGGGACTGTGCCAGACCTGTTTTTGTAGATTGCATTATAATCCCCACGGAGGTATCTGATTTTGGGACTGTGGAATTAAAAAAAGCAATGAATTTCCCCTCACTCCCCAAGACGGCCAAGCCAAGGGAGAACCCCAAGCCTCTTGTTCCATTAAAATCCAGACCTTGCGATCATATAATTTATGTCCTAGCGGAGTTGTAGAGCCAGAACTGAAAGGTGTGATCAACATATATGGGCCTGGTAACTTGGGATTATATTGTGTTCATCCAGTATCTCGTAATTATAGAATTGGATGTTATTGTTTAATGCAAGGGAACAAACTACATTTTGCAGCTTATGACAAGGGACAAACTCTTTGTATATGCATGCTACACACAATTTAAATCAGGGTGGTTCAGACATGAATAAAAAGGTCAACCTTGATCCAGTTTTTTGTGTCTGTTGTAGATTATCAAAGAGAGAGAGAACATTACACAACATTTTACACATCGCTCAATAGCGGTACATAATAAAAATAGCCATACTTACTTCTCTGCTTTGACTTACTTCATAATAGGGTATGAAGGAAAATATCTGGATCAAAATGTGGTCCAGGAGGTAAAAAAACTGTTGAACGGTTCAGCCTTCTTGACAACCAATAGTGACCTGATGGATGCTGGAGCTGAGTGGTTAAGACCATTTGACTTCAATCCCATTTATCCATGAAGTCACAGATTCAAATCCTAGCGGTGTCTGATGAATTAAGGGTGGAGATGTTTACAATCTCCAAGGTCAACTTGAAGTGCAGACCTTCCAGTTCCTTTATTCCCTTTGTGTGTGTGTGTGTTGTGTGTGTGTGTGTGTGGTGTGTGTGTGTGTGTGTTTTGTGTGTGTGCAGAAAACCAAATAGGCAAATTAAAGATCCCGTAATTCATGTCAGTGTTTGGTAGGTTAGAATGAACATACTCGGTATACATCCCTGAAGTCAGAATGCGGCTACCTTCATGGTGGGCAAAAGCAGTCACATACACAAAATCTCACCACTGGTGAACCTCAGAGCTCTAGTTCCGAAATGAAAAAACCTGAAAACAACAACAAAACTAGTGACCTCTTGGCACATATGAGCCAGAACTTAAAGGTGTGGTGAATACATGTCTGTCTCCAATTGTTAAGGTTGCACTCTGTAATTGTCGGATAGCTCAAGGGCTTAGCAATACAGGCATATATTACGAAGCATGTTTTCACACAATGCAGATGCCAGTTTTTAAATTATTTTTTAATCATTATGATTGGCACACATATATATATACAGTTATAAAAAACCTAACTTTTCATCCAGACAACATTACATCATTTCCATTTTACAGGCGTAAAAGACTGCTAGCTACACAAAGTACAAAAAGAATCAATCACCATTTTCGTTGTCAAGACAAGATTTATAATTACATACAGAATTTTACTAATATTTTGAAATGAGCTTTCTACTAAGTTTATGTACTGGAACCATTTTTTCTGAAAATTAGTAAACTGCATTTGTTTGCAGTGCTCCAGCTTTTCCATTTCATATTCATATTTTAGTTAATTTAGAAAATTTCAAACATTAGGTTTTGTTTTATCAATCCGACATTTGTAAACATAGATGCCAATTTGTGTTCCTAGACTGGAAGCGCTGATCATTTTTATTCACAAATGGAGCAAGCCATTTAGTTGCAAATGTAACTACTACATCTCCCTCTTTCAAGAATGGAACAAATTAAATCAGTCCTTGTTTTCAAATGTGACTTAGCTAAAGGGAATAACAAGGTTATCCACAAGATTTTATAGTCCTTCAGGCAGGATGGCTGTCTCCACTATTGGGTAGATCTTCAAGTTGTGCCTAGAAGAATGGGGTCAATGAGAATGTGACAGGATATGTCAGAGTGATGCTGTAAATGGCAGAATCAAGGTGAGCAAAATGGGCATAGTGACTCTGGAATATAACAAAATATGGCTCTCCCCTATCATTATTCATCCCATGCTCACAAGTCAAATGTGCTGAGCCTGATTTGTCCGGCGTTTAAGCACTGCAACACATTTCTACTCATACAACAGTAGTTGCTGTCTGAGCGTTTGACAAAGAAGAAGAATTCCATGCCAAGTAAAAATATTTATGAAAACTGAGCCATAACACACAAGTAAGAGTTTTAAAGGATTTTTCTCTCTCACGTAACAATGTGTGCACATACACAAATACATCCCCACCCACATAAATTTATCATAATTTTTTTTTCAATCTGAGATGGCAATCTGAAGATCCATTACAGAACATGAAAGCACAAAGAAAATTCTGAACTTCCATACAGGTACAAAGTACAATCTCTCTCTCTCTCCCTCCCCCCTCTCTCTCTCTCATGCTTATCCCTATTGCAGAATCAACTAAACACAAGTTTTTATTACCAAAGGCAAATGATGTTATTTTCCAATTTGTGATCACAGTTGTTAAAAGACAAAAAGTAAATAATAAAAAAACATGGATAGAAAGGACTTTATAAAGATCAGTAAAATCATTTCTATAAAATCACCACCCCTTCCATAATATAGCCACTGAAGCAACAACAAAAATCAACACCCCACCCCACCCCCACCCCCCAAAAAAACAAAATGTGGACTGATTTGTCCTTGTTAACCCTTGCACTTCTGGATACAATTATTGGTGCTCACAGGAATTGCACTTAAAACCAAGAATTTTTAGCCATGGTTACCGTTGTTCTATTTTAGGGTTTTTATATGCTTATGAATAACACTAGATAGGTAAACCTATACATTTTTTGAAAGTAGAGACAATGTAGAATGTGATACAAAAAACAAAAGGACATTACCTAGTATGTAGCAGGAGATATCCCACAAATTGTATTGAAAAAAACTCCCTGACAGGTAAGCCACCCCACCCTCCAACCCTTGTCAACTATACCCCTTTCATGGCAGAGTCACGAGACGGAATGAACAACAAGGCAAAGCAACATGTGTTAGAGGCATTGGTAGTGTGAGATAAGACTCCACTTCATTCACCATCATTACTTTGGTCACTAGCCTATCACTTCCAACAAATGACTCCTTTGGGGTGGTGTCAACAACATTCCTTTTGAGTAACGCTAATCACACAAAGGAATGGAAGTTGGACACTTGAGGGACGCAACACCACGATCGTGGCCCATCGCAGTTTACTGGGAAGCCACGATCATGGCCCACCGTGCTGTAAAGGTTAAGTATTCCCCAGCCTAAGCGCCCTGGAGTAACAGAATATGCACTCTGTCTCATTCATCACACCTGAGAATCATTGTGAGAATACATGCTTGATTTTTTAAAAAAGCCAATATGGCTATTTTTCAATATCTAATATTGATTTCTGATACTATGGGTTGAATTTTTTAAATTGGTAACATGCGTGTGTGTGTGATATCTTCAGTTTAACGTCTATTCACATTTAGTGATTTTAGACAGGGAAAAGCAATCTAAACAAGAGAATGCAAACAATAATGTGTGTGTGTGTGTGTGTTTGTATGTCCATGAGAACAAACACAAACAAAATAACAATAACAAGATCATCATCACCATCGAGATCATAATCATAACCATGACAATCATAATCAATACAACATGATTATCAGCATAAAAATCATTTCGATTCCTGCATATGCATATCTATATCAATCAGTCACCAACTTTAAATAATGAAAACTGATTTGCAATTTGACGGGGAAAAAAGAGTGTTACTGACACACTGAAATTTCTTTACACAAACACACACATAACGATTATAATATGCTGCAAGGACATTATGCAATAATAACAAATCTGTATAATAAAACAAATCACAATGTAAAATACTCTCTTGTAAAAAAATTCACAATTTATAATATCCATAGAAAAACAGCAAAATCTACATTAAGTGTTAAAATGGTGGGATGGTAGCCCAAAAACATGAGGCAGCATGAAGGTGGACATATTTAGCCAAATCAGATTGAGCAGCAAGGGACACACAAAATGCCATCAATTTTGTCAATAAAATAGCAAGCCCTGACACACTTATAATGCAACATTTCTCTAGGCAGACAGGAACTAAAATGATCTCTCTTACGCCTCTCTACAAATTCACGGCTCACTCTCTTTTTGAACAGAATTTTTACATTGAGCTCTCTATGCCAAGTCACTTGACAGTCTCTTTATAATCTCTAAACACTCAGGAAAATACCCAAGAACAAGATATGTGGATTATATACAGGGCTATGGTATAGCCTGGTGGTTAGAGCATTCCTCTGGGCGAGACCATTAACTGAGGTCCTATGTGCAAACCAACCAACGCAGGCAAAACATCTTGCAAGCATGTTAAAACCTGTTCCACCTTTCAGAAGAGGTCACTGTGTGCCGGTGAGGACAAAATTTACAATACTATACATTCACAAGAGGACTGGATGTAAAAAAAAAAAGTACAACAGTACTTACTCATTATCCTCAAAATAACAGAATTTAGACAATGTGCACCCTCACACAAATCATCATCTGCATAATTTTTTCATTAAAAAAGTACCAAACACTTAACACAACTTTGAATCAAGCTAGCCTGAGAGTGGTTTACACACAAACTATACAGAAGCAAACAATTCTGAAACTGGTGAAAGATATGCTGAGACACGGGTTGTTGACACCGTTACAAGATGAAGGGAAGGAGTGCTTTCCTGGTCTTGGGATAGTCCTCAAATTTTTCCTGGTACCATCTGCACACAGAGAAGTTTTTTCTCTGTAGTCCAAACATGATGTGCATGCATGAGCATGCACTGGTGTGTGCATGTGCAAGCACACACACACACACACACACACAAAGACACACACACCCACACACACAAAGGGGAGTGGAGTTGTACTGATGTTAACTCCAGGGGACTACAGGGGGATAATCCCCTCCCAGGCGGTCAGATCATGAACTGAGCACTCCAACCACTGGGCTATCACCCACCCACCCCCCTTCACGGGTTTGACTTCAAAATTGTATCATGGCCAATAAACACAGCACCTTTATACAGTCTGCTATCCCAAAAGTTGGAATGCAGCTACCTTGCTGGTGGGCAAAACTGGCCCCGTACACAAAATCTCACCATTGGTGAACCTCAGAGATCTATCAGAGGAACAAAACAAAAAAAAGAAGAAGCTTGTAGTCGATGTAATATTTTAAGATCTACAGAAAAAAAAATTCAGGTCACAGCCAATATTCTCATACTATATTCTCATCAATTAAATCATAAGTTCTATATATTGATGTAGCTTGCAAACACTCCCTGGGGGAAAAAAAGGTGAAAAGGTAAAGGTGTCCCATAACCTATGAGGTCGTAGGGGAGCGAGGCATCTGAGACCTCAGCTTATTTAGGGGCCAGTATATTGAGGACGGCACCCATTTCCTCTCCCTTGCTGCTTTACCTTCCCTGACCCTAATGAGGGCAGGTACCTATTTACAGCTGGGGGACTGTACTGAAGCCAAGGCACGCAAACAGTTGCCCATCCACTTAGTAACCACACTCAATGCTGCTTAACATTGGCTTGGGTAAAGCGAGTGCTCTGACCACTGAGCTATCCTGTCCTCCCCCCTCCCTCCCCCACCATCCAGGAAAACTGAAAACCAAAGCATAATATCATGAGCCCATGTCTGACCTGTGGTGCTGACATGCCCGGGGTCCTATGTTGCAGACAGTGAAGAATGCGAAGACCAAGGCAGGAAAAGTACCGCACATAACAGCAAATCCACTCCACTCCAGACACTCCCCAAAGAAGTTGGCTCCAGAAACATACTCAAACATCCCCCCTGTAACATAAAGACAGGGGAATGAATGTTCAATACTGATCCAAATATTAACTGAAACACAGTGTGTGTGTGTGTGTGTGTGTGTGTGTGTGTGTGTGTGTGTGTGTGTGTGTGTGTGATTATAGATGAAAGATTTTGTCTAAAACATATATCATGAGACAGAATCTACCTTGCTCTTTTTTTGTGTAAGTTTGTGTGTGTTTTTTCCCGTACATCTGTATACAAACACACATGCATGCACACACACACATACAAAGGCATGTAGAGACAAAAAGCTATGTACATAAATCTACAATATACTTAACTATCTAAAACACTTGGGAAAAAAAAGTGTTTTCATTTTCTTTTAACCCTCTTGTCCCCGATCCGGCCGCAGCCAACAGTAACGGAGGCTGCCGATAGATTCCAATCCGACCGCAGCCGACAGTTGGTGCTGCCACGTGGACAGTACTTTTCCATCACACACAGATCTCGTGGTTTTCACACAGTGTGTCTGAAAATTGGTGGGGCGATGCAGGGAGGGTGTCAGACGGTGCCAGTGATAAATTTAGACCACTAACATGCGTGTAGTGGGGAGGGAAGGAAGAAATAACAGCCAGCGACCAGAACGCTTTTCAATGGTGCAGTGTGGCGGAAAAAAATGGCGTTTTCTTTAGTAGCAGACGATTCATCTGATTAGCGAGATGATAAATTGAATGTTATTGTCTTGGAAGTAGAAATATTTGAACGAGAATTGTTAAGTGAGTCCGATATTAAACGCTTATGAGGAAGAGGAGGAAGGAAATGCTGCAGTTAGGGAGAAGAGTGAGCCTGAAAATAACGTGCTACAGGGCACATTCCTGACCTGTGCTACACACACAGACTGTGGAGAAATTTGACCTCCTGGCCGGTCCCGCGCATAGACACTGAAAACGATGCCTTTTGACTGTTTTCTCATTATTACCACACTTTTGCTTTGAAACTGCAATGGCAGAAACGAACAGATATGCCGATAACGAAACTAGTAAGAAGGAAAATAAAGGTCTCCCGTCTGCCAAGGTTCGACAGGTGAGAGCAATGGGTACCCCCCCTCCCCCGCCACACCCACACATCCATAATTTGTGCTTTTTGTGATGTGATGTGACCCTGTGCCACCACTACGACTACTTTAGAGACTACCAACAATAAAATTTTGTAGGGTTACAGAAGTTCTGTGTTGTTTCGAATTTGTCACACCTGTGCTGTGACACTGGTGACAGTGTGACAGTCATGTACAATAATACACTTCTGTTACACTTAAACAAACATGTGGTAGCACACGCAGATATGAAGTGCAGTATAAAGGTCACATGTTGATTGAATATGACTTGTTTTTCAAAAGAAAAAATAGTTACAACAAAACTTCTGTCTCCACAAGACATACCATAAAACAACAGTGCAATGGGACAATTGTGTGACACATCCTTGAAGTACTATTGCACATAACCATTGGTTAAACACATCAGCTGGGTATCACTTCCTTATTCGACACTAACATTGCTTGAACTATCATCAAATCCATGCAGGATTTGCTGTTTTAATCATATATATACAACCATATTTTTTTACCTGTGATTGGTGACAAATAAGGTGACAATGACAAGACATCTGGTGACCAGACACATAAACTTGCACCTAAATGCAAGTACAAAGACATACCTAGCTTGTGACAAAATTTCAGCTTGATAACTTGTCATGCACACACACAATTGTCTTAGGAGTAAAGTAAGTCAGATGGGGGTAGAAAACCTTCAAAGAATTCAAAATCTACAGGCAGTTTAGCTCTGTATAATCCAACAACAAGAGGGTTAAACCATACTGTAAACTTATTACAGTTTACCCCTGAAACTATATTCAACTCACCATCATCAGTCACTCTTATTCTTCCTACAAACTCACCATAGGGAATTTTGTATCCCTTCTCCCCCTCCTTCCTCAGGTTTCTTAGGATGTGATCAGAATGAATGTTGATGAGCATTCCTGACAGGAACATCAGTATGCCTGCAAACATACAGCACATGAAAAGTTAGTATACTGCTGAGACAACCATGAGGTCCTTATTGTAAAAGTTTATCAATGCTGTGGATCATGATGCAGCATTACCAGCTATCAATCACAAAATGATGCAGCATTACCAGCTATCAATCACAAAGATGTACAAAAAATGCAAACATGTACATTCTTTCAAGTAATATGAGCAAAATTTATACAGAGTTGAAATATCGCAGGCACACATTGCACCTGTAGTGTATGGAAGCATGTGCACACGCGCACATGCATACGTGCACACACACACACACATAGTGAGTGACAAACACACACACAGACAAGACATACACACACATGCACGTGCAGACACACACACACACACACATGAAAACACACACACACACACACATGTACACACACAAGAGACTCCACAGCTCTGACAAACAACTTACCACCATAAAACTGAATGTCTGACAAACCACTGAGGTCTGCGACTTTGAGGAGATAAACCCCCTGGAGGTAGCCATTGAACACGCAGAAGGCAAATGCCATCAAAAAGGTGAAAAAGGGAGATGGTTTGCCTCCTCTGATCAGCAAGGAAAACACAAATGTTCTGGAACAATCAATCATTATGTTCTAATGTAGTATATTGTTTGTAATGGATATGTACACACACACACACACACACACACACGCACACACACACAACACGGAAGGTGGCAAGCCAGTTAACACTTCACCTGCCTAACAAGGACACTGTGAGGTTGTGGGTTCGATCCCTGGCCTTGCCCTTGCTTCCCAGTTTGGCGAGAAAATCCAACTGAATGTCAGTCTTTCGGATGAGACTACAAACCAAGGCCTCATGTGTGAATGTACACAGAAAACCTTATACACACATTTAATACCTGTTCTACTTTTTGTAAGCGTAGGCCATCTATGTGGGAGTGTGTATGTGTGTGTGTGTGTGAGTGTAGTTAAGTAACTGTAAGGGCGCATGTACACATAGTGTGTGCATGTACTGTATAGTTAGTTCT
The DNA here is from genome assembly GCA_028751875.1 of Rapana venosa. Lineage (NCBI taxonomy): Eukaryota > Metazoa > Mollusca > Gastropoda > Neogastropoda > Muricidae > Rapana > Rapana venosa. Next base: position 48,310,558 of record CM054138.1, read on the forward strand.
TCAGTTTCAATTCAATTCAAAAGCTTTATTATCTCAAAGACAGAGAAATTCCGGCGGGTTACTCGCCATACATAAAAACAATAAACATTTAAACATAATATTTAAAACACACACACACTGTCCACCATCAGCACGCACCCATCATGAGATAAAATGCATCCACAAATCAGAAATATCTCAACCAGCCACAAACCCACCCCAACAAAAATCACTTTACTCATGTGCGCACAAGTAAACCCGCACGCCCGCACATTCACAGTCACTCAGGCACGCACGCTCGCACATTGTAAACATTCGTACCCATGCTCACACATTTTAATAATATAAGTCAAATTGTTATAACATGCTGCACAAGACAAACATCAATTAAATTAATACTATGTTCTTTTAAGATATTGAACAGTCTAACAGTCATTGAACATCATGAAGGATCAGTCAGCATTGGTGGCAGTTTAACGTCCTTCCACTAAATAGTGATATCAGATGTGTGAGTGTGTGTGTGCGAGTGTGTATGGGGAAGGGGGTGGGGGGTGTATGTGTGTGCATGTGTGTGTATGTATGTATACATGTATGTATGTACATGTGTGAGTATGCATGCGTGTGTGTATATGAGTGTGTGTGTGTGTGTACGTGAGTTTGTATGTGTGTGTGAGTGTGTGTAGGTGCATGTGAGTGAGTGTGTATGAGTGTGTGTGCGTGCGTGTGTGTGTGTGTGTGTGTGTGTGTATGACAGAAAGAGAGAGAGAATGTGTGTGAAATAGAAGTATGTGAGCATCAATGCATGCATGTGTGAGTGTGTATGTCTATGTGTGTGAGTGTGTGTGCGTGAATGAAAGTGTGTGTGTGTGTGCGTGAATGAAAGTGTGTGTGTGTGTGTGTGTGCGTGAATGTGTGTATGACTATGAGTGAGTGTGTGTGCATGTGTGCGTGTGACAGAGAGAGAGAATGTGTGTGAAATAGTAAGTACATGAGCATCAATGCATGCATGTGTGAGTGTGTATGTCTATGTGTGTGAGTGAGTGTGCGTGTGTGACAGAGAGAGAAAATGTGTGTGAAATAGTAAGTACATGAGCATCAATGCATGCGTGTGTGAGTGTGTATGTCTATGTGTGTGAGTGTGTGTGTGTGTGTGTGCGTGTGTGAATGAAAGTGTGTGTATGTGTGTGCGCGCGCATGTGCACATGCTTATATATGTGTGTGCGCGAGCGAGCGCAGGTGCAAGCTTGTGTGTGTGTGCGTGCGTGTCACGCTCCATAAGGGATTGTGGCTAAACCCCCACACATGCCCTCTCTAACTATCTTCCCGACAACACCAAACACAGAACACCGAAGAAAAGTTCCAGACTTTCTTCTTCTTCAAGTGTCCGGTCTGGTCCTGCAGACATCGACGATCATGGCTCTCCATTCTTCCCTGTTCTCGGTCCCTCTCATGAGCTCATTGTTGGTGCCCTCTTTATTCGTTGCGAATTTGTTTAAGCTGTCTGTGAATTTTGTACGTTGTCTTCCTCTGCTCTTGTTTCCACAGATTTTGCCACTCCATAACAGTTTCCAGACTTTACTTTCCAAAAATCCAAAACAATCACATCAGACAAATACTTAAACTCACTTCCATACACACACACACACAGATTCAACTTCCAGTCACATTCTAAACTTTATCTATAATAATCCCCTCTTCACAGTTCAGAAACAAGCTTGCTAAATGTTCTCCCACTTCTCTCACAGTCACCACCTGCTTCCAACAGTCACTGAGGAATAACTCAGGGCAGACCGAAGTCCTCAAGAAGGATCACGGGTGGACAGGGCAGCAGGGAGAAGGGAAATAGGTCGTGGGGAAAAGAGGTGGATCCAGGGGATAAAGGGACAGAGGGTGAAGGACAAGCCGTGCGACTCTTCAGGGCACACCGGGCTGCACCCTCTTCAGGCACAACTCCGCCACTGGAGGCACCCACAGGAACAGGCAATACTTGCCCTTCCTCAGCATACACCCATAACTAGCGCTAAGGCAACTAGGGTTATTTTCCTTCTGTCCACTGAGCTGACAAATAGTTTATTTACCCAAAATCTCCATCATGTATCCCCAAGGAATCATTTACATTCCGAACCTAAATCACGTCTAATTATACTCTATAATTATTTATACTCAAAATACGTAAAATTAAAAATACTTTAAAAAAAAATGTTTTCCACCAAAGAGAACTGTCTTACAGAAAACCAATAACAACCACACACAGCCACTTAATACACAAAATTGCACTAAATCCCAAATCACTCAGGACTCACCCATATCAATTAACCTTAAGAAATAACGAGTGTTCTAAACACTAGTGAGAACTCTCTCTAGACAAAACATTAGCATTTAAAAACATATATTAAAGAACGTATCCCATTGTTCACTAAAAGAGAAACCTAGGCCTACCCAATATACCATAAACCTACAGACAGAGGAAACCTCCCTCAAAACATTTTACATTAGTTTATTCAAGAACCAACTATCCAAGCACTGCATTAACACAAGACACTGAACAACAACAACCACAACGGCACAAAGAACCATCACAGAGCTCAATCATATCTACAGAACATCCCTCACCTGTCACTGAGAAAGAACAAGGTGCACTCCTGCACCCCCAGGAAAGACGTTAACAAAACGAGCAGCACAACAAAGAACGTAGACTGGTTCTCAGGAGCCCAAATCACTCAAAGATGACTGCTACCCTCTGCTCTCCAAGAAGAGACACAACACCACAGGGAGTATGGTGCACTCCTGCACCAAGGAAGACGTTGACAGGGCAGACACGACGTAACAACAAAGACCAGAATCACAGGAGCCTGAACTACTCCAAGGTACTGCTCCCTACTGCTCTCCAAATAGAGAGACAACATCACGCAGCGCCCAACAGCCCAGCTGGAACGGCGACCGACAAACTTCAGCCAAAGACTGAATCTCCTCCTCCTCCTGAAGTCAAGACCTCCTCCTATTTAAAGCCGTTGCTACTCAGCTGATGAAGCAAACCCTAACTCATGACCAGGAACTTCACGAGAAGCTAACCTGCACGCAACATTGCAGAGAAAAGGGAATGTGCATGCCACTAAGCTGGAGTTCACTATGTACATAAAAACAATGCGAATGTGAACACAGAAAGACACCAGCATCCAGACACACAGAGAGAGAAATAGCATCGAGTAATGTACGGAATTATGCGCAGAATTATGCGAACCGTGACGGTGCGTGCCTGCTTGCGTGTGTGTGTGTGTTTATGTGTGTGTGTGTGTGTGTGTGTACGCGCACGTGTCTATGTCTATATGTGTGTGTTCGTGTGTGTGTGTGAGTTAACAGCATATGAAACAAACTGCCAAGGAGAAATGAGGGAGAAAACAACTTAACTTTTAGTATAATGTTAGACTACAGGGGTGAAACATCAAGAACATTTTTCAAAATCTACAATGTGTCAATAATAACAACTAGAATAGAACTCCGCAATTAACTAACAATGGAATTATAACATGCAAAAGGATTTGGACTATGGATATGTTTACACAATAATAATGTGGATATATGTGGGCAAAGTGGAAAAAAGGCAATTGGAGAGGTATGTACTGTATGTACTGTATGCACCTACTGTATGCACGTTGGTATGTGTGCACACACACACATGTGTGTACAAGGATTATGATGATCTAGGCTACATTTTCTGTACAAAACTTGTTTTTGCATACTTAGTCATAGGCTTAAAACAACACTACACTTCTTTCAAAGGTATACAATGTTTCTATTCCTAGTTTCGATTCAACCAAGGGTTTGTGTGTACTGTGGTTTTATGTTGATGGTTACTCCAATCCACATACCTTTGAAAATAATGGATAAGATACATGCCCAAGGCTATTTGATTCTTCCATTGTCCTAGTCGTGGGCAGTCCGAGAAGTATACCACGAGCAGAGGCACAGTGAAGGCTGGTAATTCTTGAATGAACCATGCCAATCTGCTGGGAACCAGGCCACCCCAACCACTTTGTGAGTACCGCCCATAGGGAGCATTCGTAAACTGAAGCCCAACAAAAGCTAACAGTGCCGAAATGAGCATTGTGTATGCCATAAAATCTAATCTTGCCACTTCATTTTCTAACAGAGTTTTCGCATACTTCACAACCCACAGCTCGCTCTCTGCCATCGCCATGATCACGCACCAACGCCTTACATAAAAGTCAGTGGCCACACACAATAGTTAGGCCTAGCTAACAGCTAACGTGTGATATGCCAAGGGACTTACTGAAGATGGCCTTGTTCTGTAGCAGAGGATTTCTTCTTTTTCGTCGTCGATCGCTCAGACAATAACTATTATTGTCTCATGTCTGTCATATGAGCAAAAATGCTTTACACTGTCGTTAAGGGCCTTTGACTTCGGCATGGGAGAGAATTGATGTCTTTTAAGTTTTTCTAGGGAAACATGCAGGAGAATAGTCCAAGGGACAGAAAGTAGACAAGAAGGAAGTGACAGGAAGAAAAGGTAAAAAGGCAGAAACAAAGAGAGCAACAGAAAAGTGGGAATTCCTAGAACAGAATTTCCAGAAGGTGGAGATGTTGGGCTATCCATAGGCCTACTGACATCTGGGGATCGAACTGGCAACTCCTTGCTTTCTTACACAAGGGTTTTTCCCAATCCATGTGATTGATTGATTGAATGATTGTTATTGAATTTACGTTCCAGGGGAGATTTCTGATTTAAGGCCATGTCATTGATTTAGTCTGTCATCTATCCACCTGTGCCAGAATCACATACCTTCTTCTTCTTTTTTCTTTCATCTCCCGCTGGTGCCTTTCGGTGTCATGGGAGACACAGAAGTCTGTCTGCAGCAAGGCGGGAGGCTTGATGTAGTGACAGGTCATGGGCTTGCAGGGTGTCAGCCACAGAGTCGCTCCATCGTCTCCTTGGTCTACCTCTGGCTTTCCAGCCATTGTATTTGGTGGTGTATGCCCGTAGGGCTGGTTGGTTGGGCGGCATTCTAGTGAGGTGACCAAACCACCTGATCCTTTGTTGTTCCATATGGTGGAGAATTGGTGTTAGTCCGACCATGTCTCTGATCACCTCATTCTTGATCTTGTCGCGTCTGGTCTTATTGACAGCTTTTCTCAGGCAGCGCATTTCACATGTGACCAATTTTCTCTCTAAGGCTTTTGTTAGGTCCCATGTCTGACACACTGGTATGTGAGTGCTGGAACGAAGATGGCGTTGATGAGTTTTGCCTTGGTGCTCATTGGGATGCTGGAATGTTTTAGAAGGGGGGCGAGTTGGTAACTGACTTCGTTCGCTTTCTGGCATCTTAATTCTATCTCTCTGTCCAATTTTCCATCTTCAGTGAAGAGGCTGCCAAGGTATTTAAATTCTTTGATCTGTTTCAGCTGGGTGCAGTTGATGTTGATGTCCAGCTTTCCTGGATTTCTGCTGACAGACATAACTTCTGTTTGGGTGATACTGATCTTCATGTCATTCCTCTTGCAACTTGTGTTGAGTTGGTCTGTGTGTTCTTGAAGAGCTGCTTTGTTCTGATTCATCAAGGACTGGTCGTCAGCAAATAATAGTTCGTTCAGGGCCTCAAGATCTGGGTTGGCTTCCTTTGTAATCTGGTCCATGTAGATCAGGAAGAGAAGGGGAGAGAGTACGCAGCCTTGCCTGACCCCTGATGTAACCAGGACCAGTCGGATGTTCCACTGGCTGTTCGGACTTCGCTCATACTGTTGGCATAGATTGCTCTGATGTTATCAAGCAACTGCCCCTTCATGTCGTACTGCTCCAGGATCTTCCAGAGCTTGTCTCTGTTGACTCGGTCGAGGGATGCAAATCTGCCCTTACAGTGACAGTCTGTTTCTATCAAGGTTTGCTTCCCTTAGGACAGCATCAGCCGATCGACAGTCGAGAGATAACGCGTTCGTTGTTCTAGAATACCAAGTAAGGTCTCGAACATACTGACTGACACCATGCCCCTGAAAGTTCTTTGGATGTGACTTTAAACTGATGTCCTGTGTGCATATTTGGTTCCTTACAACCAAGGTGCTGTGCCAAATCGTTGAAGGCATAACATCTTGCACAAACACTTGGTTTGAGTAAAACTCTCTCTCTCTCTCTCTCTCTCTCTCTCTCTCTCTCTCTCTCTCTCTCAGGGGCGATCAGTAATGTGAAGGTGAAGACATACAGAAATTGCTCAAGTATTTTTGTGAATTAGTAACCAGTTTTAAGTGGCCTTAGTTTTTCATTGTTTGCATACATTTAGATAAGGATGGGAATATCGTTGCAGCTGTACAGGGCTGTCTGTGGGACATTTGTGGCAGTATTCGACTGTTTCATGTCGAAATGGGCCGAATTCAAATCGGCCATGGGGATGTCCATCCTGATGCTAAAAAGCGGACGAGATGGTGTACTGTTAGGACTGACCCTCACCTATCTCTTCGGGGGGTTTGCTGGGTGTAGTGATGTGGAGACAACCCTGGACCCTCCTCCCCTAAATCTGCTGGCCAAGGACGCAAGCTGAGGCAAACCAGCCTGATGAGCAGTGCTGGTGGTCGTAGCACCATCAAAGGAAAAAGTGCATGGAAAACTAAAGTAAGTGCAGATATGGCCGCCAGCACACCTACAACCATACACTGTAGACAGGAGTCCTCTTCTACAGTGACGCCTGAGGAAACATTTACCACGATGATGGCCAAGATGGAGAAAGTGGAGAACTTGTTAAAGACAACAACAGAAAGTATGAAAAATGAAATACAAATGTTGACGAACAGTGTTGATGCCTTAAAAGAAGAAATGTGTGTTATTGGACAAGACATGGACAATCTTAGGACTGAAAATTTAGAATTGAAACAATCAAATACAGATCTAATGGACAGAGTGGAAAAACTAGAAAGCAGAGCAGACGACCAAGAAGGCAGGTCGAGACAGAACAAATCATTATTCATTGCATAGAAAAGAAAAGTAATGAGACTGGAGTTGATTGTGAAATGGTTGTGAAAAATCTTCTTTCGGCAAAAAATGGATGTAGCAGACGTCAAGTTCGATAGAGTGCACAGGATAAATTCTAAACCCAACTCTCCCATTATTGCCAGGTGTTGTTTTTATCAAGATAAGCTTAGGATATTGAAGGCAAAAACTCGTCTGAAAGGTTCAAGGATTTTTGTAGACAAGGATTTCTCCAAAACTGTTAGAGATATTAGGCACAATCTGACCTCATACTTGAAGAGTGGTAGAGCAGAGGGGAAAAATGTGAGAATGCTCTTTGATCATTTGATCATTAATGGCGAAAGGATGACCCTTAATGATCTTCAAAGAAGTGATTAGCATGTTGGCTGGCCCATACAATCATCCTGCTCAACTCACAGGATAGGAAAAGTAAACAGACACTGGTCATGCAGACTCAGTTACACACTCACTAATGAGGCTTGAGACATTGCCATGCCCAGGGCAAGACAAAGACAGGTTGGCCTAAGCATAACACCAGATAGCCATGAGTGTTGTAGGCAGTCTTTTAATAAAGAGCCTTCTTTAACTGCTGTTGAAAGCATAAATTCCGTGTCTTGCCATATCAATGTAATTGGTGAAAGTGTCAGTCTAGATGGTGTGGATCAATTTAATTGTAGCAATACAGATAAAACAAATGAAACTTTTTCATTTTTGTCTTGGAACATAAATGGATTGTTGTCAAAACTGTCTGATAGAGATTTTGTATCTTAAGTGTGTAGCTTTGATTTTATATGTCTGACAGAAACGTTCCTGAAAAATGTCCAGCCAGATGTTTTTACTGGCTATAAGGCCTTCTGTAAGTCGGCAATTAAAGTTAGCCATCAAGGGAGGAGATCTAGTGGTTTAGTTTGTTTAAAAAGGCACGAGTTAACTGCCTTTGTGAATTGTTTAGATGTTCCATACCCTAATATTTGCACTTTTCTATATGACAAATCTCTGTTGTGTACAGCAAGAAATGTTTTGCTTGTATGTGTGTATATCCCACCTGAAGGTTTGCCTTTTTATAACATGTTTGACAATGATAATGGAATTGCTATGTTGGAAGAATGCTTAGTAAATTGTGTGGTGACACTGGATGAAGTAGATATAATACTATGTGGAGACTTAAACAGCAGGACCTCAAACCTTTCTTGTCAGCATGTAGAAAATGACTTTAGTTCAGATGTCCAAAGCAAAAGTATGTCTCTCAGCAGCAATCGTAATTCTGAAGATTGTGTTGTCAACAATTATAGTAAATTACTATTGAATATGTGCACTGCTCTTAGTTTACAAATTCTAAATGGCCTTTGTAATGGTGACCAACAAGGATGCTATACATACATCTCTGATGGAGGATGTAATGTTAGTGATTATTTTTTAGTGTCAGATGATTTGTTCTCTCAGATTTTTGACTCATGTTGTTTGTCTGTTGCCGAGCGTTCTGATTCCGATCACCTTCCTGTTGAATTATATATTAATCCAGTATATAATACAGGGGTGGAAACTGAGGAGCCATCTGTTATGGAAAAGTTTGTATGGGATGAAAACAAACTATCAGTTTATAAAGAAAATCTCCTAGATGTGAACATGTGTGAAATTTTTTTAATGCCTTTGGGATGATTGATGAGAACATTAATGTAGCTCTAGATTTGTTTAATGGTTTCATAAAAGCCAGTGCTGAATGTATGAAGAAACAGGTACATATCAATAAAGGTCCATCAAATTATACTTGGTTTGATAATGAATGTGAAAGTATGAAATATAAGGTCAGAAATCTTTTGAAGACTTTCCGAAAAACATTAAGAAACGAGGACAAAAACGTGTACTGTGTCACAAGAAGGGAATATAAATGCATGCTTGAACGAAAAAAGAAACAGTACAATAAGACTTTACTTGCAGATATGATGTCATCTATCTCTTCACAAATCCAGTTCTGGAAAAGTGTTAAGAAGGCGTCATTTAGAAAAAAAAAACAGCCAAAGAATACTGTATCAGTTGACAGATGGTTTCAACATTTCAAAACCCTGGTGGAGAAAGACTCATTAGCCAACTCCATGATTACTGATGTTGACAGTGATGGAACTGAGGAAGATTTTGATTGTCCCATATCTAAAGATGAAATATTAGTGGCAATTAGAAAACTAAAGAGTGAGAAAGCAGGCCGTCCTGATCAAGTCATTGGTGAATTGTTAAAATATGGAGTTGAAAATATTGTGCTTTTCCTTCTAAAACTATTCAACACAATTTTTGATGATGGTCTTTTTCCAGATAACTGGGCTGAATCTATAATACTAACATTGCATAAAAAGGGTGATATTGATAAACCTAATAACTACCCGGGAATTGGATTTGTTTGGCTCAATCAAGGAGTTGGAAATTGTAGAGAGTTTATTAACGCTTTCAGGCAAAGATTGACTGACTGCCGATGGCAGCAATGGAGTGATCATATACAAAGCAGTGAAAGATTTCGAATGTACAGACAATTTATAAGTTCACATGATGTCAAACCTTATCTAAAACTTGATATGGATTTACATTTGAAAAGAATTATGTCTAAGTTTAGACTTGGTGTATCAGATATAAATGTTCATAAATTCAGATACAGAGAACATGATATTGACGACCTCAGGCTGCTATGCCCATTATGTAAGCAAGCAGAGGAGGATGAAGTACATTTTGTGTTGTGCTGTCCAGTATTAGAGGATGTTAGGCAGAACTACATCCCTGTTAAATATAGTAGACAGCCTAATTTATTTAGACTCTGTTTACTCCTGGCATCAAGTCATCCTGAGGTTGTGCATAGCCTCACTTTATATGTGTGTAAAGCTTTCAGAATAAGAGAGATATTGTTATCCTAAGTCATATTTTTGTAGCTGACTTTTTGTTATACAGTAACATGTTGTCGTTTTTGTTTTGTTTTTTTGTTTTGTTTTTTGTTTTACTATTGCTTTTACCCCCACCAAAATACTAAGCAGTTCCGCAACCCCCTTCATGTATGGGCCAATGGCCTTTTTGTGAATAAATCGTTCGAGTTCTCTCTCTCTCTCTCTTCTCTCTCTCTCCTCCTCTCTCTCTCTCTCTCTCTCTCTCTTCTCCTTCTTCTTCTCTTCTTCTCTCTCTCTCTCTCTCTCTCTGTCTCCGTCTGTCTGTCCTGTCTGTCTCTCTCTCTCTCTCTCTCTCTCTTCTCTCTCTCTCTCTCTCTCTCTCTCTCTCTGTCTTTCTCTCTCTCTGTATTCTTTTATTTTGATGATAATAAAATAAGCACTAATGTGAGGCATTTTTCCAGTCCCCGTGTGCTCTCTAACCACAAAGCAATCTGCCACTCTCCCCCCCTCCCCACCCCCCCTAATCATCAGTAACTTTGAGATTTGGTTCTAAAATTTGACGGGCCAGAATGATTTTACCCAATAAACTTACCAAGCACAGAAATACAAGATAATCTGGTGCATGATGTCATTCTTCATTATCGATTTTTCTTCCTCATGGGGAGAGAAAATATAATTAGGTCATTCAGTTTCACTGAGCACTAAAAGCTGGGTATACACAGAAAGTGGGAAGGAGGCAGGATGGGGTGGGGGTTGTTATCAGATAAAGCTTGTAACAAAAACCCCATGCCATTTTTATTGATTCTTCTTCATTTCAGTTTCGGTTGGAAGGCAACTCCAAGGTGAGCACCCTTAGAGTGATTATCGTGTGTGTGTCCAACCATTTTAAGTCACCTGTGAAGTCTGGTACATCCCGATTTTGAGGACTGATGATGGTAAAGTAAAAGTATGTTCTTTCGAGCCAGAAGGCCCATAGAGCCGGAGCTTATCCCAGTTTCTGTAGCGTTAAGCGAACTGATGGTTTTTTACTACCCCTGTGACAGGACGCTAGTCTGTCGCCAGATACTTCCCCAGCAGAGCTGGTACCCACTTGTACACCTGGGTGGAGTGAGGAAAATAGGAGTAAAGTGTCTTTCCCAAGGACACAACACCGAGCCGAGCGGGGATCGAACCCGCGACCTCTGGATCACGAGTTGACCGCCTAAACCACTCGACCACGGTGCCTCCCTGGACTGATGATGGTATGTATTAAAAACAAAATCAACAGCAAGGCTTTGGAACAACATCATGTTTCAAAAACAAACTCCCCTCCTGGAGATGCCAGGGATCCGTCAGTATAAATAACATCTCCACCTTCTGGAAATTCTGTGCTAGAAATTCCCTCTTTTCTATTCCTCTCTTTATTTCTGCCTTCTTCGGTCCATTCTCCTGCTCCCCCCCCCCCCCCCACCCCCCCACCCCACCAAAGATTAAAAAGACAACAATCCTCTCCCATGCCGAAGTCGGATGCGCTGGGCCTGACTTGTCAGGCACTTAACGGCAGTGCAACGCATTTTTGCTCATATGACAGACAATATTTGCTGCCTGAGCATTTAAAATTAAAAAATTTTTTAAATTCTTTTATATCGAGGATAATGGAATAAGCACTTATGTGCTTTTTAAAATCCAGTTCCCGTGTGCATGCGGTTTTGTCAATTCTGTCATCTGTTCCCACCGGCACACAATGGCCTACTCTTACGAAAAGCTGGACAGGATTTAACGTGTGCGCAAGATGTTCTGCGTGCGTTCGAACACGAGCCCTCGGTTTATAGTCTCATCGGAAGGACTTTTGGGGAGAGTGGAGTCTGCACTGATGTTAACTCCAGGGGAAAATATCCCCCTTAAACGGGAATCGAACCCGGGTCGTCAGATTGCGAGCGCAGTGCTCTAACCACTAGGCTCTCCCGTCCCCCAATTCGACGAAGAAGAAGAAAAACAGACAAACAAACACCACACCCCACACACACACACACACACACACACACACACACACACACACACACACACACACAAACCCCGCTGACTTTGTAGGGTTGTTGTTGTTGTGCGTTCCCCAGCTTAACACCCTGGGGTCACCCAGAATATGCACTCTGACTCACTCATCCTACCTGGCCATAACAGTAATTTGAAAACACACTGGATGAGAAGTTTCACGCATGACTGATTTCAAGAACTTTGTCACATAGGCAGCCATACTCCGACTTCAGATGTTTTGGTACCCTGTAAAGAAGAGTGCATGTTGTTGTGCTGAGACAGTGTCTTGGCTGAAAACAATCTTCACCTGACATTTTACAATATAGCAAGTTGTATGGTTCAGTACTTGTATTGCATCAACAACGGATAGAGCTTTTGGCCGGGATCAAGCTGACCTAGTCATCTGATCACAAATCTACTGAGCAGCTGACAACTCCTGCGCAAAATCTACGAAGCTTTGGAATGATATAAATTTATTTTCCGGACAGGTCAAAATCATACTGACCACAATATAGCAAAATGTTAGATAATAACATTGCTTGTTTTGAACCTGTCATTAAAAACAATAATGCTCAAACCGCATTAGTAGGGTTTTAAAAAAACCAACTACATTTAAAATTTGATTTTACATTCATTGTCTAGCAACACCCCCCCCCCCCCCCCTTTCCATGACACAGAATGTTCATTTACTACAAACAAAATTATGGTTATCAATGAAGCTTTGGAACGATGTTTCAAACAAACACACACAAAAATACACACACACACACAAAATGCTGACTTAATGTCATGCGGCCATAGACTAGTACAAATCGTGAGAGGCCAACGCCCAAGCCGAGCTGTTGTCACAGAAACCTGTCACAGACGACTTCACACACACACACACACACACACACACACACACACACACACACACACACACAGCGACAACAAAACAGCACGTGCAATCAACACGCTGAGCCTGTCGCTGCTGCATGCGTGCCCGTCTGTCACTCTCCATCAACTGTAGGCGACAATCAATACCAAACCACAGCATCACTAACTGATATCGCCGCCACCGCCCATCTCTTCAAACCAAGCAACACAGCCAAGGACGGTCACAGCAGCAACAGCAGCAAGTAGTAGGCCTAGTAAGCCTAAGCAGCAGCAGTAGCAGAAACGACACAGCTTCCTAACCAGCAAACGCGCACAGTCCACTTGTTTACAAACTGTGGCCTGTTTTGCACTTCCTTGTTGATGATAAACTCTCGCGCTCAGTTTTGATCGGTATTTTTTTTTTAAACAAACGATTCTTTGGACCCCCAGAAAACCTTGTATGTGCGCTTTCTTAGGGAGGGGAAAGGTCAAGATCGAAAGTGTTTTGATTTTTGTGTCCTTCTTCAGCAGAAGATCGAAGTGGCCGTTTTGGAACTGCGAAGCCTGCTGATAGATGTCGAGTCCCACCCATCAACGCGGCAGAGCGATGGATAAAGAAGAAACCACCAGTCCGGCCTTCAGAGCCAATGCTGCTCACTCAGCGGCCGCTAACGCCAAAGGAACGGCAGCTTTTTCCAACGAGAAAGGCAAGACCAAAATGGCGGCGAAAACGAACAAGAAGTGGGTTCGTCTGGCCACGGTGTTGGCTTACGTTCTGTCCGTGTCGCTAGCGGCCATTGTCCTGGCCACCTACTACAGTCTCATCTGGGAGCCCGAGCTGAACAATCCCCCGACTACCACCACCCCTTCCCCCACAGGAGAACCCGTGACTACGGCTGCGAGTAATGGTGGTGGTGGTGGTGGTGGTGGAGTTGCTGGTGGTGGAGGAGACAACAGCACCACCACCACCCCGTCATCTTCTTGAGGTGACAGGTCTCCCTGTACTGGCGAGGGTCATCGGTTGTCTACCCAGGTGAGTGGGACAGGGTGACACTTTAAAAAAAAAATCATCATTAACATCGTCATCGTCGTCGTTGTCATCATCCATCATGATCACTGGCATCTTCGTAGTTATTATCCTTATTATCACTGTTGTTGTTGTTGCCGTTGTCGTCGAAGTTGTTGCTGGATTTGTTAACTGTGATGATGGTAGTGTGGTTTTTATTGTAGTTGTGATGATGATGATGATGATGATGATGGTGTAGTTTTGTTGTTTTCTTTTGTTCCAATGGGTAACTAGTATTAACATTGCTTGGCTATTTTGTAACTTCTTTTTTTTTTTTTTTTGGGGGGGGGGGGGGGGGTAATCTTACAGAGGTTACTATAATTATGGTATTCTCCACTACTTTGCCAGTTTGAAGATACAAGATACAAGTTTGCCAGAGAAGCATGTCTGTTGTTGTTGATTGTGATTATGTGCTCTTGCTAAATGCAGGAGGCTGTACACCTGTGTTGTTGTTTTTTTTCATCTGTTTTGGTTTTGTTGTTGATGTTATTGTTTGTATGTAGTCAGGTTTGTTTGTTTTTTTAATTATCATTTTGTATAATGTTTTTATTCTGTGTCTGTTTTGGTGGTGAGTGGGTGAGTTTAATTGTTTGCTTATTTTTCCTTTATTTTTCGTTCTAGGCTAAGCTCCCAGGTTCACCAATGGGAGGGGGGGGGGGGGGGGGGGGGGGGGGCGACGGTCGCATACGCGTAAATCTCACCATTGGTGAAACTCGGAGCTCTAGCCGAGGAACAGAAAAAAGAAACCAAAAAAATATTACTATTTGGGGGGGATTTAAAAAAAAAATTAAAGCAACCAAGAAGGGAAAACGAAAAACCAAACAAAACAAATTGTGCAATGCGTTTCTTTAAAATAATTGATTTCTCCTTTGTTTAGTGTGTGTGTGTGTCTGTGAGTGTGTATATATATATATATATATGTGGTGTGTGTGTGTGTGTGTGTGTGTGTGTGTGTGTGTCTGTGTGTGTGTGTGTGTGTTGTATGACTGTGGCGAGTTTTGTCCCATTTTGTTGTTGTTTTCCATTAGATATTTCTGCTTTGTTTGTTTTATTTTTTTTTTAATTGTTCCAGTTCAGTTGTGTGCGTCAGCTGTAAGTAGCTTGTTGATTAGTTAACAACATAATAAAATTACTTCCAGAGGATAATGATTGACAATGATAAAGCGATGACGACGATGACGTGGTAGTGATGGTGATGATTGATAGTGTTGATAATGATGATGACTGTTGATTTTACCCGTAATGATATGATGATGATGGCAGTGGTGGTGATGGTGGTGGTGGTAACGGTGATAGCGTTGGTGGGGGTAATTGTGTTTGTGTGTGTGCGTGTGCTTGCGTGCGTGCGCGCGCGCGTGTGTGTGTGTGTTCGCGCGCGCGTGCGCGTACGAGCTTCCACGCTCGCGTGGCACATTCGTGTGTACGTTTTAATGCATGTGTGTGCTCACCCCCTACACGTGCATTATCATATTATTTTCTAAGCGTAATAAAGCAGATTATTGATTACCAACACACGCTGGCTGTAGTGGTCCAGTAACCGTTGGTTGTGTTTCTGCTATCGCTCATGATAGACATCATGTGAACATAGACTGCGCAAATGTACACTTCCCAAATCAGTTCTTTTTGTTCTTTTAATTCTCTTTCTATATCTTTCTTTTATGACCCACCCCTTTCCTCTTTCTTTTTGCTATTATTTTTACACATTCATCGCGGTGCTGGGATGAGCGCGCAAAATGTGGTGTGTGTGTGTGTTGTGTGTGTGTGTGTGTGTGTGTGTGTGTGTGTGTGTGTGTGTGTGTGTTTGTGTTGTGTGTGTGTGTGTATGTGTGTGTTTGTTGTGTGTGTGGTGTGTGTGTGTGTGTGTGTGTGTGTGTGTGTGTGTATGTGGTGTGTGTGTGTTATGTGTGTATGTGTGTGTGTGTGTTTGTGTGTGTGTTTGTATGTGTGTGTGTGTGTATGTATGTGTGTGTGTGTTATGTGTGTGTGTGTGTGTCATGTGTGTATGTGTGTGTATAATGTAATATGGTTCAGGCCAAGAGCTTTTGTCAAATATTGATGTATTGATGTAAGCGCTAAATGCCAAGGCCTACAATCATCATCATGTTGCTACGTTGTGAAATGTTACGTTGAGATTGTCTTCATCCCATGACAAAGTTCTGTTAGCCTAACAACCCACCTACAGTCTTCTTCTTCTTCAAAAGATAGATAGATAGATAGATAGATAGAAGATAGATAGAGAGAGAGAGAGAGAGAGAGAGAGAGAGAGAGGAGAGAGAGAGAGAGGGGGGGGGGGGGTGGATCATCTGAAGTCGGAGTATGGCATGGCTGGCCGTGTGGCGAGGTACTTGGAGAAATAGTCACATGCGCAAAGTTCTCATCCAGAGTGCACTTTCAATTCTCACGGTTATTGTCATGTGAGATGAGTGAGTCAGAGTGCATATTATTATTATTATTATTATTATTCTGGGTGACCCCCCCAGAGTGTTAAGCTTGGGGAAAAACGCAACAACAACAACAACAACAGCAGCGACAGCAGCAGCAACAGCAGCAGCAGCAGTAGCAGCAGTAGCAGCAACAACGACAGAAACAATATTTTCCGCTTTTTCTGTTGCGCATATACATCGTGTTGCCGACATGTGTGTTCATAAAATGTTTCAATATAATGATGGGATGATTTATGTGTACAGTAGTGCGGTCCCTGGAGTGTGCATTGGTTATGTGCCAAAGGGGATTGAGGGGTCGGTGTGTGTGTGTGTGTGTGTGTGTGTTGTGTGTGTGTGTGTGTGTGTGTGTGTGTGTGTACGCATAGGCGTGGACGAATGTTCATACATATATAATATGCTTCCTTATACAGTCCATATTAAACGCTTGCATAGGTCTGCTTGTGCACATAGATATATTCCCTCCACTGCGTGTCTGTCTGTCTGTCTCTCCGTCCGTCTGTCTGTGTGTGTGTCTATCTGTCTGTCTGTCTCTTTTTCTCTCTCTATCTCTTTCTTTCTTTCTTTCTTGCGCGCGCGCGCGCACACACACACACACAGACACACACACAGAGAACATCTTGCGCACACGTTAAATCCTGTTCCGCTTTTCATAAGAGTAGGCCATTGTGTGCCGGTGGGAACAGATGACAACATTTACAAAACCGCATACACACGGGGACTAGATGTAAAAAAAGCACACAAGTGCTTATTCCATTATCCTCGATATAAAAGAATAAAATAAACACACACCACACACACACACACACACACACACACACACACACACACACACACACTCATCACACACACACTCACACACACAGAGGCTGTTTACCTAAACTCAGCTCCTGCCTATGGTAAAGGTTGGAATGAAAAGTATGCCAGTGCTTGTCTTTCATCTGGTTTTAGAAATCAATACCGTTATCATTATTCATCATCATGATCATTATCATCTTCATAATCCTCTACCAGCCGCCATGGCGCAGTGGTTAGCGGCCGTGGTTTACGAGTTACAAGGTCACGGGTTCGAATCC
>CM054138.1:48332824-48335324 GCA_028751875.1 Rapana venosa
GTGGTGAAAACCCATCAGTTCGCTTAACGCTACAGAAACCGGGATAAGCTCCGGCTCTATGGGCCTTCTGCCTCGAAAGAACATACTTTACTACTCTTTAAAGCACAACAAAACAAAACACAAGCTGTGCTGAGAACGTCTCCCATTCCGCTAAAATTGTCAAACCCCTACCCCCCCCCAAAAAAAAAAAAAAGCGGAAAAAGAAACTGAAAGGAATAAACACTTTAAAATAATAATATCTAAAAAGGGCATACAAAAACGCCGTAACGTCTAAATAACACTGCAGAAGGAATAATCACCCTTGTGCCAGCCCCAGTGTGTATGTCATAAAACCAGTTTAGAAAGAGAAAAAAATATTACCAAGATGAACATTGAAAAAAAGGCAGGAGAACAAACCGAAAATGCAGAAAATAAGAGAGAGAAGAACCCACCCCCCACCCCCACCCCACCCACTTCCCACCCCAGGAAAGAGACAGAAAATGCTGACTTGCTTGAAAAAAAAAAAAGCAGAACAGATCGGAAATGCAGAAAATAAGAGAGATAAGACCAACAAAACAAAGCAAAAACAACAACAGAAAAGGAAAGAGACAGAAACAAAGAGAGTGATGGGGGGGGGGGGGGGGGGGGGAGGGGGGGAAACTCCTTTCACATAATTTCTTGATGGGGTGGGGGACATCATTTTGTTAATGACAGAGCTCTCCTTGCATCTTCACGGAAAATGAGATACTTATACCGCGGCAAAAAGACCGATGCAGGCAGGAGTCAAACACTGATTCATATAATAAGCCCAATACTCGGTTCTGAAGCGTTACTGAGCACAATGTGGTTGAGAAAAGCGATTTTGGCGCAATAGAGTGAACCGTGTATTTCAATCAAATTTTTGTTTTACTTCGGCTAGAGCTCCAAGATTCATTAGTGGTGCGATTTTTGCGTATGCAACATGCCCCCAAGCCCACCCCCACATTGTGGTGTAATTTTTGCGTATGCAACAGCTTTTTTTGCTTGTTTGTGTGTTTATTTGGTTTGGTTTTATTTTTTATTTTTTTTATCTTTTCAAACAGATGGACCCTAACTTGAGGAACAAAATTGGATGATGTACAACTTTTATTGAGATTTTGTATTCACTTTGGTTGAATGTCTATTTACTACTACTACTATCTATATGATTTTAGAGATTTAATTTTTATGATTTTTAGTACCGACATGACTTTCTCTCTCGTGACCAATCTGTGGTTGTACACACGCAAATCTCTTTCTGTCTCTGTCTGTCTGTCTGTTCGTCTGTCTGTGTCTGTCTATCTGTCTCTGTCTGTATGTCTGTCTCTCTCTGTCTCTGTTTTTCTCTGTCTCTGTTTCTCTCTGTCTTTCAGTCCGTCCGTTTGTCTGTCTGTCTGTCTGTCTGTCTGTCTCTCTCTCTCTCTCTCTCTCTCTCTCTCTCTCTCTCTCTCTCTCTCTCTCTCTCTCTCTCTCTCTCTCTCTCTCTCTCTCACGTGTATTTGTGTGTGTGTGTGTGTGTGTGTGTGTGTGTGTGTGTGTGTGTGTGCGTGCGTGCGTGCGGTTGTGTGTGTGTGTGTGTGTGTGTGTGTGTGTGTGTGTGTGTGTGTGTGTGTGTGTGTGTGTGTGTGTGTGTGTGTGTGTGTGTTCAGCAGTCCTATATCCAATGACCACTTTTTTTTCTTTCAAATTTTGACATGTTAGTTTCAATGAAGTCTTTTCTTCTGTGTGCGATGATGATTTTTGTCTTTACTTATTCATTGGACACAACATGTATTAATGTTATTGCAATGACTGTTGACTTTTGTTTGTTGTTTTTTTAGATATAGATGATTTCTTGTTACAAATTATTCATACTGATGTTGGATCACTGGAAACTTATTATAAATCTTTGTGTTGTGAGCTTAGTTAACCTAAATATGTATGATTTTGATGAAAAAAATATGCATGGCTTCTGTTATTACGGTTGTCTGTTATTCTACATTTTGAAATCGTTGGGTTTTTTTATGTGTAACTTTTCTTTTCTTTCAGTTGATTATTTTTGCTTGTCATGTTTTCTATATTGTGTATTTTTTGTATGCATTTGAGACGTGGACCATAACAACAGAAATTCAAAGGGAGACAGGCAATGGAGATGAGATGCTTTCGCAAATTTCTTGGTATCTCACACAGAGATCACTATAACTAGCAAGGAAGTGAAAACCAGACCTGAAAACGCCACAGGGGGCCGTATGAAGAGCTCCTGACTTCAGTGAAAAAGCAAACCAACAACCGCAAACTGAAGTGGTACAGTGCGTGTCACAACCTTGGAAAGACAACATCGGAGAGTGGACTGGCCTTAAGCGGGAACGACATAACTACGGAAAAGCTGAGAACCACGAGGAGTGGAGGAAGCTGGTTGCAAAATCTTCAGTGGTGGCCCCCCAACGATCTGAAAGGGGAAGGTGAAGGTGGAGAAGATATGCCTGAGTTATTATTACGGATGTTAACAGATCATACTAGATCT